>CAOLHI010003482.1:0-175273 GCA_948474755.1 Ctenosaura bakeri | reverse complement strand
GCTTTAATCCTCAGTTTCTGTTCACAAAGGGAATACAGTACATTCTTAGGGATTCTTTTACAATGTCTACAAAGAGAAGGATCTGACCTGATGTTTTCCTTCACTCAGTACAAGCAGTTGCTTTAAAAAGGTGCATCTGAGAAATGTATTAAAAAACTGAGACTATATTTCATTTATTATCTTTCATAGATATATCACAACTGAAAGTGAAACAGCCAGAGCCAGAACTAGCAGGGGTGCCAACTTCTCTGCATATGGAAGCATCTTATCCATTCTTAACATAAAAACTAAAAGCACTGTTGTTGAAATATATGTCGCTAAACAAGCCATTAACAGCATTTTATACACAAAAGGGAGTATTCACTCTTTCACTAAAATGAGTCCCTCTGGGACCATAGTGTGACTCATGCCATGTAGATTATTCACTTGCCTAAACTAAATTGCCAGCAAACCATCTGGCAGCCATGATGAAAGAGACAGACAGTGACAGACTATAGATGCTATGTGTTAATAAGATAACTTGGTTAGTCAGAGAAACCAACAGAAGATGAGGATTTTGCGACTTTACTGAAGGTATGTTATCTCATATATAGAATGCATCAATGTATTTAGTCCAAGGCTTTGTAAAGACAATAGCTTTCCAGACAGTTGCAAGATGGTATTGTAAATCTATCATTGCCTATTTTAAAATAATTGGGGTTTTTTTATGCGTTCTGTTGTGGTCTTTTAGCAAACTAGTTTTCACAGGTTTCTGTAGCATTTGGGACAGGCCAAAGTAGTTCCAAGCACAACTACTATAACTATTGCTATAGATACAGCAAAATCAAAAATCCACAAAACAGTGATACCATTATTGGGCCAACTAATGCATCAGTGAAGGGCTTCAAAGCTTCACTAGCTTCTTCATCAGGCAAAGATGTTAAAAATCATACTGCAGAAGAAAAGTGACAATGCTAGAGTCACAAGCTTACATTTTGTCTCAGATATAGGGATATATCTGTACATGTGTGTGTGTACACACACAATGTGTTTCTCATGACTCCCTACACACCCACAAACAAAATCACTGCAACTCATTTCCAAGCCAAACAGTTTAAGGATTTTAAATGTTTTCTCTTCACTCCTAGCATTTGTTTCAAAGCACATAAAATGATTGCTTAATATTTGTTCTACTCTTGCCCTATTTTTCCGATATAGAGCTCATAACAGTGTTATATAACCATCCTCTGCTCTGAAGAAGCTGGGAGGGAGCCACTGGTCTTTTAAAAAAGCCACTAAGCTTCATTATTGACTAGAGACTTGAACCTAGGTCTCTTTAACTGAAGTCCAATGTCCTACCTACCATATCATACATAAAAGACATAAGAAGAACCAAGATGGATCTTACCAATGGTCTATTTATCCAGCATTTAGCTTATCCAGCGGCCTACCAGTGGCCATGGAAAGCATACACTGGCTCTTAATATTCACACATCTGCCTATCTTTTAAAAGACACAAAAATAGTACAAGGCTAACACTTCTGGTCGGCAATAGCTTGTAGCCAAGAAATTATATTCCTTCTAAATTTCCCTCAAAGTAGAAGTGTCTAGGCCAGAAGGTGCTTGGTTAACCAAGCCAAGCCCACTTCATGTGATGAACAGTAAGTTTACTAGCTTGAATCTAGTATGTTTGTTATCTTGTTACACTCATTCTAATGATAGAGTATCATGAGAGATATGACAGGCTAAGAATACAAGAGTTATGTACAAGGGGCATCTAGACCCTCCATAATAATGTTTTAAACCAAGCTGGCTCATTTATTGCATACAATCTAACATAGAAGTTACCCTGAACTTTGCCACAGATACAGACCAGACATTTCACAGCACTGTGTGCCAACCAAAAACCACACCACAACAAACATTTCCTGACTCACTCAGATGTATAAAGCATGTACAGCTATTACAGATGGCAATAAGCCACTCCTGAATGTCGGTTCTAACCACAAAGGAGAAGAAAGAATGCAGTATAACTATGTATGCAGTACTTTCATAATCCTGGATTCTGAGTGTATGACTGTCTGTAGGAGACTCAAACATTTAACAGCTGTTGGTATTGCTGCTAACAAAAGTGTCAGGAGAATTAAAAACCACCATGTAGAAACTAGACAAGCTGTACACAAATACTACTCAAATGGAAAACAACCTTTACAATCTCACAGTAATTTAAACAAGGCAGGCCTTTTAAATAAAGCAGGTCTGGTTAGCTAGTTACATCCATAATTCTACCTAGCAGATTAAGAAGATGCCTTTGTTTAGTGTTCCATACAACATCAAGCAGGTTGTTACTGTGGTCCAGGCCTACCCGGAGATAGCACTCGATATCACTTTGATATCAAACAATTCGGCTTTCCTCTGCCACCCCGCTCCACGTGTTTGTGAGGCCACTGGACAAGCACACAAACAGGCACGGTCGATAATTGCTGGACATTCCATTCTCCACCCAGGCAGGCTAGACAGAGCCGGTTCGTCGCTTCAGGGACCTCTCCGACAAACACCTCATTGCATATGCGCGATACTAACAAAGGCTCCCTGCCCCGAGCAGGTAACCTGACAAAGCTGTACTAAGCACTCCACATTTGCATACTGGCTACACTATTGTTAATTTGGCTCTAAGTCAATCATGCTAAATTCTGACTTTTCCAAGGCTTTGTCCCGCTCCTAAAACGCATTGTTCTCACTGAGTAAGGTATGGCCTGCAGTCACAATTCACCCTATAAAAACCCCTGATTCCGAGGCCTTCCTCGGATCACTCTGGACTTCCATCCCGCCTTGCTGCCACTTTGCCCGGCAAGCCTTCCCCTCAGTTCCAGTAACTGAGACTGCTCAACCCCAGATCGCTCGGACCGCTCTGCCACGCCGAGTTTCTTCATTGCATCCCAACTCCACTCTCAAGGTCCAGGACTACGAGACAGGTGTCGTATCACCCATTTCCCTCTAAAAATCCCTATTTCCGATTCTTTAGTTAGCTGTGTGACTGTGGTGTCTTTGATATCTGTCTGTACTCAATAAAATATCGTTTTTATTACTTTAACCCATCTGGCTGCTTGACTGACCTGACCCCATAGACGCTGGGTTGCAAGATCCTGCTAAGTTACCCTGCCTCTCGCTAGCTTTAGTGAGTGCTCCAGCTAATTTTCCCCAAAGTTGTGTTGTTGTTTGGTTATTTAGGTGTCCCTCCTGGGACCCCCAGAAATCAGGGTAACAAGGTTCATAGATATTCTACATCTTTACCTGCTGTCTAGAAAAATAATAGATTATTCTTCATGGATAGTTAAGGTAGAAATGCACTGGGTTGGGATCCTATTAGTATGCTAAGTTAGTGGTTGCACTTTTCTCAGAGATGGAGCGGGAAGATAGACAAAGTCTGCCAGCTTGAGCAGAGTTTTTGTCTGGTGCATCCATCTCTCGTTTCCTCCTGATGCCACCACCTACACCAGCACAATGCACCAACAGGATTCCAACCATTATCTATTCATTGCTGGATTTAACACATTCATTATAAAATAAGATGGTCATGAGTGAAAGAAAGGAATTTGTAAGTTGTAAACAAGTGGGTTCTTTTCCCCCCGACAAAGACTGCAAAGTAGGTTCTGAAGTAGTAATAGAGGCTATGAATCTAAGTCAGAAATAAAGAAGATTCAAGTGAAAGAGTGCCATGTTTAGAACTATGCCATTTTGGGATGCCTGCAGGGAGGAGAACTGAGATGAAATATGGAGGTTGTAAATAGCCAAGGTGAGGAAAACAGCATGCTAAAGACCTGATCTGGATGCCATTTAAAATCAATGGTAAGACTACAGCTGCTTTCTCTATGAGTAGGAGGAGGCCCCAGGGCAGCTACTATAGCACTGCCATTCTCTGTTTCAGAAGCAAGAATGTAATTTGGTTTGAAATCTCATCAGACATATTGGGAATTGAAAGCACATGTTTATTAAAATTGGATCGCTGATTACTTTTAGATGACAAATGCTATTTTCTAGTATTGCATTGTGTCTTTTAGTCCTATTTGCAGTGAGAAATAACAGGCCAGCAATCTCCTGAAAGATAATCACTTGTTAAAGTCACAAAAAGATCTCATTATTACTCTGTTCTAACACTGATATTATTTAGTTTCCCAAGCTTAGCTTCTATGTAAAAACAATATTTTGGAAAGCATTATGCTGGTTTCTTTTACTGAGAGAGTGAAAAATGCCATCTCCGTCTTAAAATAATCTATTCTAATCACACAAGTAAAGTTAAAAGAATTTAAACTTGGCAAGACTCTAATGCTTAGTAAGGAGTAGTCTTATGCCAGGGATAATAAATGTTCATAGGGGGAAAAAATTCATTCTGGCTCCAAGAAGTTGGTACAGGCCAGTCACAATTCATTGCTTAGTGAAGGCTGTCAAAAGCGAGTTCAACAATAGCAACAGATTCCTTCTTACAAAACTATATACCAGAGCCTCACAACATAGGTGTCTTCTAAATTCTAGACAAAAGAGGTGGGGAAATTTAGCAACAGAATTGAAAGGTTATGGGAACAACATGCAACAACATTTACTAGGGGAAAACACTGCCTTGGAATACAAATTCTGTCTTACATATATAGAGGGATATAGTTGGAATGCATCCACTATTATAATGTTGGGACTAAGCCTGTGAAAAAGGAGGTAAGGATGTACAGCCTCCTTTTTTTTTTTTTAAGCTTTTAAAATATTTACTCTTACAAAGATCTGAATGAACTCCCATCCAGATTGTTAATCAGAACCAGATCCGTTTGGCTTAGTAATGCTGCAGCATCTGATGTTAACAGACCGTTCTTCGGGCCTCACTTCATTTTTCTTTAAAATTATTGAGGGATTTGTTCCATCTTGAACTGTTTTGGAAAGAAAGGCAGAGCACCTTTGGGAGAGCCAAGGACTGAGTAGGATGCTTGTTTCTGGCTCTTCAGATTGCCTTGTACCAAATATATTTATTTATTATGGTTTGCACCATTTTTGGCACAGTTCAAGAGCTAAAACCCAAATGTCATGAGCAGGGAGCTTCCTGTAGTCTAAAGAAAAGACTGAGCAACAGGCAACAAGCTACGAAAGTGGGCTGCTGCTAATGGTTGCCTTCCAACTGATGGAGGGAATGGGAGATAGCAACTGATGTGGCATAAGTAACATATCTTTCCTCATCTCCTCGCACATATCTAACTGGGTAGCAGATCAGAACCCCTCATCTGGGTTACAGGAAATGTTACTCTGTTTTTGACTGCAGTTCCAAGAATCCCCCAGCTGACCCAGCCATAGAGTTGGATGAAAACGAGAGCAGTAAATAACAGCCTAAGGGAAGTCAGGCAGTGCGCCCTAGCCAGCCCCCTGACCACCATGATAAGATGTTAGGAAAGGCAATAGAATATTGTAATTTTCCTTAGTCCTCACAAATACTGGAGCCAAACACCATGGTTGCAACTACAACAGAGGTGGGAATAATGCAACCCTCCAAATTCTGTTGAAATGTGATTGCCAGCTGGGGGCTGCCATCTCACAACATCTGGAGGATCACATCATCTTCACCTCCAAACTAGAGAGTTGGGAGGGTACTTCTTCTAAAGCAGGAGTAAACAGTTCCCCGCAAGATATTGTTGGACTGTAGCTCTCGTTAGCTCTACCTAAGACTAGCTATTGATGAAGAATGACAGGACTTTCAATTAACCATGTGTGTAAAGAAACTCATGATTTTGAGATCTAATATATCCACATTTCTTGATACTCCCATTTTTATATCTATGTTAATTCCATTTATATTAGAATGCAACTATTACAAATCAGAATTAACATGATCTTGCCACCTTATTTTGTTGTAGATATAACTATTGTTTAAAAAGAAATGTGAGAAATCTGTGAAAAAATACTGAGCAGGTAGTGCATTGGAAGCAGTCATAACTAGCTGAAGAGTTAGCTGTAATATGAACGTTCATATTCTCCTAAACTGAAAAGACTGGTCCAGTTAGAGGTATCACCTTTCTTGTTCAGAATCCTTTGAAGCTTGCATAATAGTAG
Source organism: Ctenosaura bakeri (assembly GCA_948474755.1). Lineage (NCBI taxonomy): Eukaryota > Metazoa > Chordata > Lepidosauria > Squamata > Iguanidae > Ctenosaura > Ctenosaura bakeri. The sequence goes on along the minus strand of CAOLHI010003482.1, from coordinate 169,207 downwards.
AATTAATACAAACCAGTGTTGCCAATTATCTCAAATATCACACTCACCAATGATTCTGTCCTCATAAAACCCAGTTCTCTCTCTGTGTTCTGGAATATTTTTCCATATCAGTTCTGCAATTGTAAAAGGAAAACTAGTTTTCTTGCTAGTCTTATCCCATAGGAATCTCAAGAAAGCTAGTATACTACATCTGCCAAAAGAAATGCAAAAATGAGACCAAGGGATCAGCACAAAACTTGACTTGTCCTCTCTGGAGGTCCACTTACAGTTTGGGTAGACAAAAAACTGCCCATGGGAGTTAGAGAAAACAGATGAAGTATCTCCTTGGTAAAAGCAATGTGTGTTTGTATTGTTTTGTTTTCATTTGTTTGTTTTTTCCCCTTTTGGCATTAACTGTAATCCTCTGCCACAACAATGGGGAATTTCCCAGCATTTGGGATCATAGTAGGACAAACACAGCCCAAACTCAGGGCCACAACAGCACCAACACCACTAGAATTTAGTAGCTGTCACTGAATTTGCTAGCATCACAGTTTTTTTGTAGCAATTACAGTATTCCTCTTGTGGTTCTGACAACTCCCAGAATGTCTTCCTACACTACAGCAAGAAGAAGAGAAAGAAATGGAGTTTGCCTCAAGCAGGCAAGAAGGCAGATATGGAAGATATAATGTTTCAAGGAAAGATCAACAGATATGGGAGCATTATGTCAGGGGCTACATGCAAACTTGCACATCACACATTGTCCATTTATATACCAGGAAGAAAGTGAAGCTGAATCCAGTTAGACATACTTCTGAGAAGACATGCACAGGACAGCTTGGTTTATAATTGATTAGAAAGAGTGCTTTTCAGGGAGCAGCATACACAAAACTCTGGAAATTCAAAGATTTAGTTCTCTGAATAAGGCATCATGTTCGTTGTTCCTAATCACAAATCTGCAGGCATTCCTATTATTCACCGAACTATGTTTCACGCTATTAAATTTTCTTGGGCCGAGAGCTTTCAGAGTTCTAACTTCCATTCTCCAAGTTTTTGTTTCCACTGCTACAGTGTAGGTGCACCTTTCCTTTTGTTGTTTTTTCTTTCTCAGTTTCATTTTATGAGTGATATGATGCAAAATAGACAGTAATCTGTCTCCCTTTCCTTCCAATTTTTCAGCACCTCCCAAGAATTGCACTGCTAATGTCAGAGGCAGAATGAAACAGAGATGGTGGCAATTTGTCATAAATTATGCTCTTTATCCACCTATCCAGACATCTATAAAGCATCTAATCATTTTCATGTTGAACCTCAGCTAAGATAAAAATGATGCCATTAGGCATGTAAATAATGGCATTCTGTTTGGAGTGTGTAGCTAACATTAACGAATTGCTTTTCACAATACCCCAACAAAATAACTCAGGGCTAGGACCCAAAGAACAGTATAACTAGTTCCGGACTAAGGAGCCTTGCTCTATTTCTCTTCAAACAGCAGCCCCTGGCCACTCATTGCTATGTAACATAGACAGGACTATGCTTTGCATGCAAAAGGGTTCAAGGTTCAGTCACTGAGGGTCTTTATGCACTACACTGTTATAGTGCTATTATTCCACTTTCAACATCCTGTAGAATTCTGGGGTTTGTAGTTTAGGAAAGGGTAGTTTAGAATTCTCAGCCAGAGAGCTCTTTGGCCTTCTGACTTCAGTTTCCATACGAAGAAAATAGAAAGATTAAATGAGCTGCCAAGACCATGCATGTATCTGAAGTAATGGTAGTGTTTCAACGTAACATGTTGTGTCTCATAGTATACAATAGTATAGTATATGCTATAAAATAACACAGTAGGCCATGCTGTGTGGTATGGCCACTGCCTAGACAAACAAGAAAGCACATTTCAGTTTATTCAGTCATACAGTGGTTTGTTTGAAGAAGGCCACAATGCAAAAATGGCAAAATAATGACATTCACATTCATGTTTGAATGAATGTTTCTTCATTATTATGGTTATTCCTGTATATGAACATTGCTGTAATTTACCTTAATGACCATGGAGTAGAAAGGAAAAGTAGATTTTTTTTAAAAAAAAAAAGGAAATTTGATACATATAAAAAAGGTTTGTGTATTTTCTATTGGAGCAAGATGTATACAGAACTCACATATTACAACATCTGGCACTACAGTGTGCAGCAAAAAGCACATGCATGTACAATTTACATGTCTACTTCCCATAGTGAGTTTTAACTACTCAAGTCAAGCTATCTCCAGTAACTTTATTTCTTTTTTTGAATATAAGAGTCAAAAGGAAAATGCAATTCTGATCAACCCTAGCTTCATCTTGTCTCCTTCTTTATTGCTATCCAAACCCTTCCATCCACATAAGTTATGATAATTGTCAGTCTCTGACCTTTCCTTACCTCATCATTCTCCATCTGTTATAGCCTGGAAGTTCATAACAATGAGAATGAGCACTTGTGTGTCTTGTATGGGACCTAACATACCACTGGTGTTGAGTTTGTGGATAGCAAGCAATAGTAGTAGAAAATCATTATTCTGACCACAATACCTTTCTGAGCTCAGAATAAAACCATTTAACACCTAGACAAAACTGAGAACTCAGCACATACTATTAAAACTATTAATGTATCACCAACATTTGGTGAAATCCCATACTTTATGCAACATAAGATACATCACTGCATGTATAAGATACATACATAAAAACCTATCACTTACATGGGTAAGTGGTAGAAAGGGACAAAATCATTGCATTATTATTATTTCTTCCTCTTTACTTCCCATAATAGCAGTGATGATTTAAAACACTGGGATTCTGAGGAGCCAGTAGTAAGTTCTGCCTTAGGGAAACTTTGCAAGTTGGTATAAATATATTTTAAACTAAAGGTCCATGTGCAAGTCATTCACATGTCAGTCATGACATATTATCCTGTGCCCCCAGGATAATCTTTTTCACATATTTGCCACACTGGTCTCCCTTCCAAAGGTTATAGAAAATCTGTCATATGTACATTGTAGCAATGAGGGTGATCCTTTCTTCTATAATATGTAAAGCATCTCCCATTCCTATAGGAACAGTCTTTTTATCTCTCAAAATGAAAGAGGCTTGTGACAGCTTAGAGATGAACAAATTTATTATAGCATAAGCTTTTTGTGGGCTAGAGTCCACTGTTATCAGTTTAAGTGGTCTGCAGCCCACAAAAACCCGAAGTGAACTCTAGTGCAGAAGGGCTTAAGCCATTATAAATTTATTAATCTCTTAGGTGCCTCACATATACTCTCTCTCTGATGCACACCTAAATACAGCAAGGGGATTTAAGGGTTTGAGGGTGTTAAAGATACAGAGAATATTAGCTGCAGGAAACTAGATTCTTTCAAGCATCTAGAATCCTAGTAGAATCACCCAAGGCAGAATGCTCAAAGTGCAGATACCAGACTAAGATGCATTAGTTCCATCTTCAGGAACTAACAGCTTTCTCTGCAGAAAAGAACTGCTTCAGAATGGAAACTTTTGGGCAGCAGCAGTAGTGGGAAGTGACAATGGAGGAAGATCTCTTACAACCACAATGGGAGTTTAGCTAACTCTTGTTAGCACTGCACAGAAAGCAGTGATAAACCACTTCTGAATGTCTTTCACCTTGAGAGAATCCTAAAGGAAGCAAGAGATAGTAATTGGAAGATGAGACCTGCAGGTCAAAGAGCATTCAGTCAGCTACAGGGAAAGATCAAAGGACAAGTAGGAATACCGCTGTATATAATGATGCAACTGGACCCATTAATGTTGAAAGGGTGTTCAGCTACTGATATACTCAGATTTGAAGGGCAACGCCAAAACTTCAGAAGGCATACAATAGGATTGTGGAATGTAATAAGCATGAATCAGGGGGAGCTAAACACAGTAAAATAAGAAAATTGAATGTATAAACATTGCAATGCTTTGTGTGAGTGAACTAAAATGAACAGGAATTAACATATCCAATCAGATAATCACAGTGTTTTATTCTTGACATGATAATCTAAGAAGAAATGGAGTGGCAGTAACAGTGAAGCATGACATGGCAAAAGCAGTCAGGGATATAATACAAAATCTGACTGAACTACCTCAATAAACTGCACAGAAAACCTATCAATATAGTCATAATCCATGTATATGTGCCAATTACAAAGACATAGAAGGAGGAGGAGGAGGAGAAGAAACTGAAAGATTCTATCCTGGTGTTGAGGAAGAAACTGACCACATACCAAAACAGGACATGATGATAATCATAAGTGACTGGAATGCAAAAGCAGGAAACAGAATAGAACCAAACATTGTTGAAGAATCTGGCCTCAAAACAAGAAAGTAGCACAGAGCTTTCCAAACTTTTCATGCTGGTGATACACTTTGTAGACATGCATCATTTTGTGACACAGTAATTCAGTAAGTGGAGGCAGCCCCTCCACCCGAGCCTGGCCTGCCGCTGCCACTCTTGCTGGGGTCTTTCTTGGCCTAGGGCGTCAGTGGCGGAAGAGGCAGCCCCTCCACCTGGGCCTGGTCCACTGCCCTTGCTAGGGTCTTTATTGGCCCGGGGCAGCACTGGCGGGAGAAGTAGCTCCTCCACCCAAGTATGGCCTGCTGTGGCAGTGCGAGAGTCAGCCACTCCACCCATTACTTTGGCGAGACACATCTACATACTGCAGGTGACACACTAATGTGTCATGACATACAGTTTGGAAAGCTCTGAAATAGCAGGATAGCAACTTTTTGAATCCGATGAAGCCAACAATTTGTTCATTGCAAACATATCTTTCAGGCAATTGAACAGACAACTGTATATATGGATACCACCAGATGGCCAATATAGAAATCAAATAGTCCATATAGTTGGAAGGAGAAGAGAGAAAAGCTCCACTGTCTCTCCAGGAAAACCAGGAGCAAGGTGGGGCACAAACCATGAACTGATAATATCAGACAGCGCAGTAAAGCTAAAGAAATACACTAAATCAATCAACATGGTCTTTAAAATCATCAAACAAATGTGGATTGAAACCAGGACAGTAGGAAAAAAGAACAAAAATGGCATTACTAGTGGTTTAACTCAATCAAGGAAGCCATAACCCTGAATTTGAAAGACCTGAGCTGGACTGTGAATGACCAGGACTCTTGGATGTCTCTCATTCATAGAGTTGCCATAAATCAAAGCGAACTTCAAAGAAAAAAAAAACAATAACAATAGTAGTAAAGTACCATGAGAATCCTTGCAGTTTTTGTTGGAACAGATGACCATGGCTAGAAATGCGCCGTCCTGAAATTTCCTGCTTAGCACCCATTTTGTCCTCCTTTCAGCTGTTTATTTACACAAAATATATAAGCAGCACCAACCAGAGGGAGAAAGTATGTTGTGCTATTAAGCTAAAGATGTCCAAGTCTCTTCTAATTATTTTAATGGAAAGCAATAAAAGGAGGGGGAAAAAAGGAATACAAACCCATTCGTGCTCTTCAGTCACTAACATATAAACTGTCTTGTTAGCATTCCTTTCTCTTCAAGTCTGAAGCAATTAAAATTTAATCCTAAAAGAATTTTAGAGGGCTATCCTATTTAAAAGACAAAACAAAAGGTGACTGACAGTTATTTGTCACCGAAGGTAAACAAATTTATGCAGCTTACATTGTATGCTCTGGGATAAAGCAAGCTGGTAAAAGACATGTTCACAATGCATTAGAAATTAGTCTCAATGACAAACTCCAGCTCTCTGCACCAGGAAAGCTGATGCACTGGCTAGACAGGTAGATATTAGGTACTCAGGCTGTCTGGATGCTATGGAAATCACATTGTATGCATTTGACCATTGTCAATGGGACAAGACAAGTACCGGGCTCATTCTTATTCTAAGCCAGGAAGAGAACCTCATGTGCATTAGCCTTTTTTCCTGAAAGGCTGCCATATTTGTCAGTTCAGACGTATGTTAAGATAAGCTCTTTTCCCGTTATCTAATATTTCACCAGGCAGTGGAACTAAAGGATAAGCAGCACCTAATAACCTATGTGGGCAGAAAATCTTCAGTGCTGTCAAGCTCAGCATAAAAGCTCAAAATGCCTGAGACAAGAAGTTCACAGCATGCATTAATTTCATTCCAAAGAGGGAGAAAAGTTCAATTAATCAGTTCATTTGGAAGAAACCTTTCTATGGATCTGAGCAAATAGTTACACATATGATGAACCAGAAGACTAATATATAAGGCTTTTTACTGCAGTGTTATTGCTCATCTCTCACCCACTATGATAACGTGGCACTCAGTTACAAATGAAAGAAGGCCGGGGGGGGGGAGTAACACTGCTACAAGAGACACAGTGCCTGGAAAGCCAGAGAAATCAAGGCAGCAAAGTGCACAAAGAACATGGCTTCATGTAACTAAATCTTTGTTTCAGCTGAAAAGTAAGTAAATTGCTTTAAGAACTAGTATACGATATTGCAGACAAAGGCATTTTTATTCTGGCAGCCCCTTGCCATTCTAAGCTGGTCTATTACTGGAAGGGGTTTAACTGCTGGCATGCTGGCTCTGCCTTTTATTGTTGTTTTAATTGAGTTGGTTTCCTTCAACTGACTGGCTTTATTTTACGTCTTAATTATGATTTTGTTTTTAATTTTCCATTTTAGCATTATTAGATACCTTGAGTGCCTTTTGGTGGAGGGACAGAAAAGGGAAGGAATAAAACAAGTAAGTAAGTAAGTAAGTAAGTAAGTAAATACCTGAGAGCCAGTGTAGTGTAGTGGATGGAGCATTGAACTACGAGACCAGGGTTTGATTCCCTTCTTGGCTACATAAATCCATTAGATGACCCTGTGTGCATTATATACTCTCAGCCCCAGAAAACCCTGTGATAGGTTTGCCTTTTGGTCGCCATAAGTTAGAAATAACTTGAAGGCACACAACAACAAGGAAATATTTGGCATACATTGCTACATTGCCAGGGCTTAGCTAAAGAAGATGAAGCAATTAATTTGTTTGCAATGGTTTCACTTCAATCATTTAGTACAAGTCTTTGAAAATATAACACTAGCTCAAAAACACATTGTGCTACAATAGTTATTTGTGTGAACATCCACCAAAACATTATCCAGGAATTCTTATAGTTACCACAGGTACTTCCTGGGCACGTACTCTCCAATTCATACAATATTCCAATATTCAGACAAATAAGTACCAAAGGAAAAGAGAAAGCTGCTTTAGACTGAGTCAGAACATTGGTCCATCTTCACCTAGCATATTAACACTGTCTGGCAGTGGCTCTCCAGGGTCACAGGCAGGACTCTTTCTTGGCATCACCTAGCACTATGCCAGGATTTGAACTGGGACCTTTTACATGCCAAATATGTGCTCTGCCACTGCACTGCAGCACCCACCCACCCCTTCCAAGAACACTTTGCAGGCTGAGCAAGATATTCTGTGTGATGTCGCCCCAAGAACACCATATTCCACACACCGCAGTCAACTTGCATCTCAGGTCACATTACACTGAAGCAAAGGACAGTGGACCCCAAGGACTAGCAAATATCAGGACGACCTGAGTGTATGTTCTGCACTACAGGTCAAAAGCCCAAATGAGCTGCCTCAACTATTGATTTATTCACATGCCATTTTTCCAGGATAAAAAGATACAGGGTCAGTGAGAGAGTTCAGGATTAGTTTATGTACTTTAACCCTTACTGTTTTTGGCATGAAACGTTAATGGTGCAAAGGGTAACAGACGTTCTCTAGCTTGATCCCAGAGTATAAACAGAAATAAACACAGCACAACGTCAAAGAAACCAATGACAAAGTCAAAGAAACCAATTTTAGTCTTCTCATAATGTAAATTATTTGTGGGCCTTATTTACTTTTTTTTTCTTTAAGTCAGGCTCTTATTTCTGTAAATAATTTGCCCTTTTCTTTGCATGCAGCAATTAATAGACCAACTATATAATGGTATGAAATGATTAACTAGATGCACTGCTTATTTCTTCCCTGCAGGCAGTGGCATAAAACAATTAGATCATGGAACAAAATATAAAAGAAAATCCTTTCAGTATTTCACTTGGCTCTGGAAAGTGGAAGAACCCTTCCATTTTATTGCATAATAAATCTCCTAAATCCCTCAGGAGTCTCAAGTGCAGAAGAAGAACAGCTAAACAGAAGGTTGTTGGACTACTCTTAACTTCTCCTAAATGTACAAGAATGCAGGCAATCACTGAAACCTCATTTACACAAGTTCAATAGCCTTTTACAATCCATGTTACTATCATGGAGAGTTCTTGGACTAACTTTTGCCTACACTAGTATGGAAACTCAGGGTATTGGGTTAACCAAAACTAGTTTACACAATTAACATGTCAGTGGAAAAGATTTTGAAAAATGTATGTGAGACTCATCCCAAGGGAATACACTTGGGTACATCTGCCACCACACACAGGTTTCAGCTTATGCTAGGTTACAACAGAATAGCAGTGCTTCCCAGCACATGCTGAAAGCTAAACTGCTCATGTAGCAGGGGGTGCAAACAATTCATTTGACAGAACAAGCACAATATAATCAGCCTTCTCCCATAGCCATCACAAATTCAGAATGGTTGTGTGAATCTGTGACTATGAGTCACTGAGCCCAATATGGCTAGATGTGTTACTGCCAAAGTTTGAAGAACCCTTACTTGTTGGTATTCTCAGAATGTTATCAAATTTATACACATGTTGGGACAGCATTCAATAACAGGGGAAAAACTTCAGCTGTGTAATGAACTAACAGAGGATCAAGAAGACAAGGAGCTGGCAGTGTATATATAAAGTTTCCAGTGTTTTCTTGACCTTTGATGGGTTAAAAGCACTCTTTCTGTCTGTTCGGCTGCTTCTTTCCTCCTGCGCTCATCAGCTACAGCTCTAACTCTAGTTCTGGTAGCCACGCTAGGACTGAATCTATACAGGCAAAATAAAGCCTCTTTACCTCAATCTCAGCCTTGTTATAACACATGGTATTCCTCTCATTCCAGCTTCAAAGCACTTCTTTTTGATGCTTGAAGGCTTTAAGGACATACAAAAAAACCTCCGCTATACCTGGCTGTTTTGGGTAAGAACCTTTTTTTTTTTTAAATGTGTGGTTTGACCCTCAAATTGAGATGGGTGTGGAATCAGGGGTGGAGGGAAGGTGTGGCCAGGTTAGTGGATAGTGATCGGCCAATGGGTGGGCAGCACAGAGTTGCTAGAGATGTGTCACCTGGGCTCTTGTTCACCTATGAAGGGCTGGAAGGATCAGCATCTTCTTTTCTCTTTCTTTGCATTCCAGGCATATGAGAATCTTTGAATCCTTGATCTTTGCATATCTGCATGCCTTTAGATGACCTCTTGAGTAGGGTGACAGGAGTGGGATCTCATGAGGCAAACACTATAAAACACTTTCCTGAGAGTAAGTACTACTGAATTAAGTAGGACTTGTATCTGAGGAGATCTGTATAAAACTGCACCATCTGTCAATCCTATGCCCACTTTCCTATGAATTAAATTCAAAACATCAGGCAGCAAATTAGAAGAGGTGGAGGACAAACCTGTGAGAGCTGTGGGAATTGCCCAAGCATGCACCTAATCCAGTGGGAGTGCAGATGGGGAGTCAAAATGATAGAAAACAGAAAAAGGCTATTTGATTATACAAATATGTGCATGCATAGTGGGAACCAACCTCACCCCATGTAGCCAGTGTGGCTGTGTGACTACATGTAAACTTACACAAAGAACATGTGCACACAGAATAAACATCTCCTTGTACCAATATGACGACATGATCAGGGTCCTGTGTAGCTTTCCAAACTGATTTCAGTTTGGATTAAAACAGCATGGGGCAGTAAAGGGGTCAAACTAGGGCAGGATACTATGCAGTGAAGCTGGAAACAGCCCTTGTGTAGATTTAATCTAGCTGTGGGTCATAGATAAAACTCCACATCAATTCTCAAACTCCCTTAGGCTCCAACCTTCAAGGAATAAATGGGAGGCTACTTGCTCCACAAGCACTCCCAGGCCCAGTTGGCTAAGGATTCACACCTGCTTCCCTCTACTACTCGGGATGTTCTAAAGAGGTATGATGTTCTAAAGATGGTGTGTGCAACCCATTACTAGAACTAATTTCAGTTCAGGGGTCTGAACACCAAGCAAGTGGGGGATGTTTGTTGCAACCCAGTTATTTTTCTATAAATCATAAGTTGACATTCTCTTCCACAAGAAACCACAATGGATATCCACAAGTAAACCATAATTGTATTAGGAACGGATCGTATTTAATTGATTTAATTAATTTATAGATCATATTTTCCCAACATGAGATGAAACTGGATTTACAAGTTATTAAAACAGATGTAAGTATTAAGTATTGGAGATATGCATGCATAAATGGCTATAAAATTATCAATAAGGTTTTCAAACTCCAGCATATGCTAAAGCCACAGGATTGCTATCTAGGATTGTTATCTAAGGATCAATATCATTTCAACATCCTGGGTCTGACAAAATAGCACTCTACTGTTAACAAACACTTAAATCAGAGGTTTATTAAAACATGGATCATAACCAGGATGATACTGCCCCCAGCTTATGCTCAACATTGAATTCAAAACCCTTGCAATGGAGTATTTCAATTAAACAAAGAATATGTTTTTGAACAAAAGATCACCACTATGAATACCTAGATTACTGTACCTTCCATTTTGGTATGTACAAACTCAGAGCAAATATTAATAAATACAAGATCTTAAAATCAGTGTACAATTATTGTAATCTAGAGCAAAAGCTTTCCTGCACACTTATGGCAGTATATATATTTATCATATATACTGATTATATGTAGCAGTTGGGACAAAAAAAAAGCAGCCCTATACTATTTATTTTTGTTGAGATTATATGGAAGAGGACATCGTTTTCTAACCATGAAACATCTCCTTGAGAGCAGTTTCCAAGCATTCCATTCTCTAATGAAAGAACTGGAGCAGAATGCCTCTTTGCTAATGCTATATTTCAGTCATTAAAAATGTGCACTTGCGATTTTTAAAAGGGCTAGAGGCCAAAACACACATACACTAAACCGGAGGAACATTGCTTCAGTTTCCACTTCATGTTTCTAGAGTAGCTTCTGAAACCACACTAAATATAAATAATAGGGTTTCTACCTGAAAATGCAGTGCTTGAGTAGCACTGTGTGACTGAACTGATATTAATGCCCAGTTTCCACCCCTCTCAACATGAAACTTAAGACCTTGCTCACATATCATGTACCACTCTATTTTGCTTCGGTCAGGCTTCACCTGTGGTATTGTGTCTATTGCTGGGTACCATGGTTTAAGGAGAATATTGACAGGCTAGAATGTATCCAGAAGAGGGAGATCAACATGGTCAAAGATCTGGAAACCAGGTCTTTGAAGACTAATTGAGGCTGTTGGGTATGTTTAGTCTGGAGAAGAGGAAACTGAAAGATGATACCATCCCTAACTTTAAATATCCGAAGTGCTGTCACATAGATTATGAAACAAGCTTGCTTTTTTGCTGTTCCAGAGAGTCAGACCCAAAGCAATGGATTCAAATTACAAGAAGAGAGAGTCCATCTAAACCCTTATTTGATGACAAGATTTATTCAACAGTAGAATGGAATGGCCCACCTCTGAAGGTGGTAGATTCTCCTTCATTGGACATTTTAAAACAGAGATGTTATCCTGTTTACTAGGGGTTCAGGGAGGGACACCTAAATAACCTTACAATTACACAATTACAATTAATGGGGAAATGAGTCAAGAGCACTGGTTGGCACTACGAGAGGCAGGGTAACGCAGCAAAATCTTGTAACCCAATGTTTACGGGGTCAGGCCAAGTCAAGAAGCAAACTGTGTTGGAAATAATGAATGATCTTTATTAAATACAGGCACACAATGTAAGCAACATACGCACACAGATAACTAAGGAAAATAATGGTTTGACTATGATAGCGGAATTTTCAGAGGGATAGTTGATTCAGGCGATACGAAACCTGTTCCTGAAGCCCAGAAGAAGAAAGAGAGTGATGCTGGGGTTCAATGTATCTCAGCACATGGAGCTGAGGGGAAGCTCGCCAAGCAAAGCAACAGCAAGGTGGTCTGGAACTCGAGAGCGATCCGAGGATGGTCTCGGAATCAGGGGTTTTTATAGAGAGAAATGTAACTGCAGGCTGTGCCTCACTCAGTGAGAACAATGAGTTTTAGGAGCGAGACAAAGCTTTGGAAAGGTCAAAATTTAGCATGATTGAGTTAAGTCCGAATTGACAAAGAGTTAGCCAGTATGCAAACACAGAGTGCTTGGTATTTGAGTATTCAGCTTGCCAAGTTACCTGCTCGGGGCAGGGAGTTCTTTGTAAACAGTGTGCATACATAATGAGGGTGTTTGCAGAGAGGTCTCCTAAAGCAGTGGTCTGGCTATTTCTGGCCTGACTGGGTGGAGAATGGAATGTTCAGCAATTAGTGGCCACGCCTAGTTCTGTGCTTGTCCGGGGGCCTCTCAAACATGTGGAGAGGGGTGGTGGAAGAGAGCCAAATTATTGATATCAAAATGATATCTTTATGCTATTTCCAAGGAGGCCTAAACCGCAGTAACAGAGATTAGATGGCCACCTCCTGGAACATTCTGCTGCATGGCACAGGGTAAAACTAGACAGCTTTTGTGATCCTTTCCAACTCTATGATTCTGATTCAAGGTATTTCATATCTCCCAAAGTGTAAAGTATATTTTTCCCAAACTTATTGTATAAATTAATCTTGATTAACCCACAGGGATGCTCCTGCAAAATTTTATTTTTAAGGGGTGCTCCAGCTTCATTTAATAATTGTGCTTTTGCAAACATTATTCTTATTGTTAAGGATATTTCTTTAGAAACCTGAATTAAGAAAGAGGTTTTTAAAGCTAGCTTGTGTAGAGTGCTAAAAAAGCAAAGGAAAAGCAAGTGAGTGTGTGTGGAGGTAAATAAACTTTAAACTGTGTATCTGTCCGTCAAAGGCCGAAATAAATTGGTAATCCCAACCAGAGCAAACCTACTGAATCCATGGAATTTACATACATTTTTACTAACCATTCAGTAACTAATTAGAGTTGAGAAATCTAGGAAGATCAATAGGGTAGCATTTCCCTGTATTTCACCTGGACTAAACTGTCAGTCAAAACTACGAAGGCTATTTTGACACTGTACTCTAAAGGCCTGAAGCCAGACTAAAATGGGTCAGATAGCCCATTTCCCCAAGAATGTCTCAAACTGGACAGCCAGCAAATGGTCTCACTCTTTGTCCAAAAAGACAATACCAGCCACAGGGTTGCTGTTATCAAATACCTATGGGTCCAGAGATGAGGTTCTTTTCAGAAAAGAGCAAATTTCAGCTTCCTTCAAGGCAGCAGACATTTTTCCCAACACAGTGAGACATGTACCACCTCCTAGATGCACTCTGATTTAATCAGAGAAGGCATGTAGTGGGACAAACTGATGAAAACAGCTTGTCAGAATCATCAGGCTGCACCACTGGAAACTGATATCAACAAAACTGACCATATAGGGTACTGGATAATTGTTCAGACTGTATTGTAACTCCTCAAAATTGTCAAACTCTAGATATCGACATGTGGAGGGTAGCAGTTTACAAAAGTTTGCTCTAGAGCATTTCTTGAAAATATTTGGTATACTTGGTATTTTCTCTGCTATCACTGCATCTGAGCTATTTCAAATCATTAGGGGTCTTTTACACCTTGGTCCACAAAAGCAGAATCCAGACCATTCAATAGTGGCTCCAATAGTCTACCATCTGCAGATAAAATTGCTCGGATCCATTCTGACTTGGATGCCACATTTAATATAAACTGTGTGGATGTAACCTTGGCTCCTGCTTGTCCAATGTTAATGGACAGTTTTCATCTTATACTCCCTGAAGATACAGACAAGATCCTTGAAGAAGTGCAAACTATTACATGAATGTTAGATTCTTGCCCTTCTTGTCTTGTTAAAGATGTGAGAGGGGGACTGGCTAGACAGGTAATGGACAGGTATGTTGTGCCTCTCTCTTGCAAGGCATAGTCCCAACTTGCTTAAAGAAGGCAGTTGTAAGTCTCTTGGTTTAAAAAGACCTCCCGGCTCCCACTCATTGGGGAAATTGTCAGCCAGCCTCCAATAATCCAAGGTACTGGACCATGCAGTGGCATCCCAGCTCTAGCAGTTGCTGCATGAGAATGATTGTCTGGATCCATTTCAATCTGGCTTCAGGTCTCTATGGGACAGAAACAGTCCCTGGGAACTGGACATGGGGAGTGTGTCCCTGATGGTTCTGTGGGACCTCTCAACAGCATTCAATACCACTGACTACGGTATCCTTCTGGATCACCTCTGTGGTGTGGGACTTGGAGGCATTGTATTGCAGTGGCTTTATTCCTTCCCAGAGAGGCAAATCCTGAATGTACTGTTGGGGGACTCCTGTTTGACCATTTATCTGTACCGAGATTGATCTTTCCTTTCTGCTTCAGTCCAAGTAAATTGTCTCTTTTCTAAACCAGTGCATGTGGCAATGATGGACTGAATGAGAGTAAACAGGCTGAAACTCAATTCAGAGAGGATAGTGATGCACCTGGTCAGTTGAAAGACAGATCAGCAAATAGGGATTCAGTCTGTGCTGGATGGAATTACATTTCGCCTGAACATACAGGTGTGTAATTTGTATGTACTCATGGATTTGGCCCTGACCCTAGAAACTCAAGTTTTTCTGATGGCCAGGAGCACATTTGCATAGTTAAAGCTAGTGTTCCAGTAGCCCTTATTCCTTGGGGCATCTGACTTGGCCACAGTGACACATGCCATAGTGACATCCCAACTGAATTACTATAATAACACTCTGTGTGGGCCTGGCTTTGTAGAGTGTTTGGACACTTCAACCGGTTTAAAGAGTTGCAGCCAGATTGTCAATGGGTACTGGTCACAAGGAGCACATAACCCACCTGCTGAAACAGTGCCACTGGCTGATAGTCTATTTCTGGACACGATTCAAAGTGCTGGTTATGACCTTTAAAGTCCAGGCTCAGGCCCAGGCTCTTTGAAGGACCATATCTTCCCATATGAGCCTGCCTGAGCTCTAAGATTTCCAAAGGGCACTTCTTTCTGTCCCACCACCTTCACAGGCAGGATTGGTGGGAACACAAGAGAAGGCTTTCTCTGAGGCTGCTCTGGTACTTTGGAACTCCCTCCCTGGGGAAGCTAGGACAGCTCCTTCTCAATTATCTTTTCATCAGCAGGTTAAAACCTTTATTTTCTAGCAAGCCTTTTGGGAACTGATTTTTAACAAGAGAGGGTCTTTTTATGGTGCTGTACTATTTTTAAAGTAAAGTTCTTGATGGTTTTAATTTTGTTATTTTTTAATATTGTTTTAATCTCAGTTTTGTATATTTTAACTATATGTGTTTTTATTGTAATTTTCTGTCTTTCATGAGCTGCCTAGAAACTCAGTCTGGGAGAAAGGTGGAATATAAATAAAATGATGGATTTTCAAACTCACAAAATGTGTAGGGAATCTATGGATCTTTTTACTTGATAGTCTTATACTAACTTCACTTATATGAGAAGATAGCCCTGTCTGTTTTAATGCACACACAGAGGAAAGGGAAGCATGAAGCAGCAAGCAATACGTGCCTAATATTAGTCTTGGAGCCTCTGTTCTCAAACTGCATGTTCTTTCCTTTGTGCTAGCCCAATATTTCAGAACAGATAATATCAGTAACAGCACCTTTTAAAATGAGAAACAGTTCCATATGGCATGTTTCCTTCTGCTGTAAATAATTCAGCCAGAAAGTATATATAATGTATACTTACATATAATATATTATTTGGTATCATAATAAAAGATAAGTGTACATATCTTCAGTCACATTCTTCTGATGTGACCTTCCCCCATCATCACTCTCCTATTGACAGACAAATCTCAGACAAACCCTGAAAAATTAAAGCCTATTCCAGACATGTCTAGACTTCAGTTGTGCAAGGCAAGGCAATCTTGAACTCTCCAACCTTTATAGTAGGTGAGCAGCTCAGACAGACTAAACTGACCCAACAGCAGCTAATGCCCTGAACACCTTCAAATGCAAATAGCTTTAATCTCATTAAAAGTGACGCAACCAGAAGGAGGAGGGAGAGATGAAAGGGAAAGAGGGCAAAGATAAGTACAGAGACATAAGGCAGGCTTTCTGAATGAGTCAAAACTTACGGTATTTATATGATTCTAACCTATGCTTTATGTTACCTACCCCAGGAAGGCAGATCTGATCATTTGTAATGACTCTGGTAGAAAGGCTACAAGTAGTATACAATTAAAAAAAAATAGTACATAGCCCATTTCCGGGGGGGGGGAATTCTAGGAGTTTTAATCCAAAAGGTAATTCCAAGAGCCTGAATAGTTGTACCTTTTGGAGGGGACTTTGGTTCCTTGAAACCCTCTCATTCCACAATTGCTTCTAGGATTTTGAAAGCAGACATGCTGTTCAGTTATGTCTTATGAGGCTTTGCGTAAATAACTAAATGAAGTCCTGACAGATTCTGTTATATTGTACTTCTGCATATTTCTATTTCTACCTAGTTGGTTTGGTGAAAACAATATAAACTTTATGATATCTTTTGAAATTGTCCTATGATAAATATTTAGAAATTGAGTGACAACCAATTATTTAACAAGCTACAGAGACATTCTGCAGATGGAAGTAGACCTGCATATTTACAGCCACTGAGCCCTGAGTATAAGGATCTGGATGTACATCCATGATGTGGTGCTCTAACTGAACCCAGGGAACTGGTTAGATGCAGCTTTTCAATAGAATGACTATTGAGACCAACTAGCTGCTACATATCACAGTACTGGGGCAGTACATTAAATGACTCACACTGAAGAGGTGGTTTAATGGCCCCAAGGAAAGAAGACCTCAACCAAGACTAAAATATTGTTTTCATCTTGAAAATGTTCTGATAATAAGAGCATTAATATCTACCTAATACATTTATATCATGAACAATACCTAAGGAAGTCATGGTAATCACAAAATTAGAAAGTGTAGCACAGAGTTTCAAACTAAGCCAAAAAATCATTGAAATGTGGTCTGCTCTTTAAAAATTATTATAATTCTAGAGGTACTACTGTTTGATTCTTACAACTTGAATTCTTCTCTGATAGGAAACCATTCACAGTTTCACCAACATACTTGCCAGTAGTAAGATTTAAAAGAAAACTCTAATGGTGAGATGTAGACAAGTCTCATCTCTTAATTTGCACTGAACTGCAAAGTGTCATTCAAGTAGGAGAAGAACTGACATTTCTCTTCAGATTTTAGAGCACTCTTCTAAGCTTCCAAATGCCTCCAAAGAGGATGTTTTCAGATACAAGACCCCAAATGTAACAGGAAATCAGGCAGGGGCAGTGTTAAACCAACTTGCTCTAAATTGACCCAAATCACATAGTTTGACCTGCCATTAGAGTCTGTAAAAATCTGCAGCGCTTTGTACTGGCTACTGGGGTTTTTTTGTGGGAGGGCTAATCTGAGTAGCATACAAATTGCATTATATAATACCACCATTTCTTCAGGACATACTGCTTTGTAAGTACTCATTTTCAAAAAGTAAATTCATTAGTACAGTTTTTTTTAAAAAAAAGAGAGAGATCACTATATAAGAATTAACCAAATAATTATGATTAGTTCGGAATTATTTGCTAGCTTTACCCAGCACCATTGACATGCAACAATATTAATTCTTTTCCAGATATTCTGACATCTCCAAATAACTTGGTGTGTGGGAGAAGAGAGGTGACAGAACAGTGAATCTATGGTGAATCTATGGCACAGAAAACCTAAATGCTTTTCTCATGACCACAGCCCCAAGAGAACCAGACTTGCAGATTTACAGCTGTGTGACTTATCTACAAGATCATCTTTTCTCCAGTATCATGAATATATGATGTGCTGTGGGTAACAAAAGTAAACCACCAAAAGGAAATCAATAGCAATCAGATTTATGAGTTTTAAATAAATCAGTACTTACTGGAGATACCAAAGAGATGCATGTCTAAGAAACAGACAAATGTATAGACAGATTATGAAAGCTTATTCTGTATTAATATAAATGTCCTTCAGCAATCTACAAAGGCAAAAAAGGGATATCTTATGCATTAGATACTTCTTGTGATAAATTGTTACTGGTTCACAGTATGTTTTGAACAAACGAAACAGGGACAGGCTTTCATCAAGACTTTCTTCATGCTAAGTGCAAACACTTCAGGTCCTTGTAAACAAGAAGAACCAATAGGTAGTAGAAAGGAAATCCATGTACCAGTCTTATACCTATAACCATCTACTTTCAGTGATATAAAAATCCTGAATATACAGTATTAAAACAGTATTAAAACCTTCAAAGATGCCATAAAGTGTTCAATGCAAACGTTACAAGTCCAACATTAAAATCAAACTCCTACATGCCATTTTTTTTGAGATATTCATCTCAGCAAGTGTAATACATACATGTCTCATTAGGAGTAAACCCTACTGAATTTAATGGGACTTAATCCCAGCAAAAATGACTAGTATAGGAATTATAATGCCAGTCCTTTGGAGTCAGTGTGGCTACAAAGGCATTAGTTCCAATATGGAGGCGGTTAACACTGGAATACTGTGTCCAGTTCTGGGCATCTCAATTCAAGAAGGATATCGACAAGCTGGAATATGTCCAGAGGACGGCGACCAAAATGGTGAAGGGTCTGGAAGCCATGCCCTATGAAGAACGGCTGAAGGAGCTGAGTATGTTTAGTCTACAGAAGAGAAGGTTAAGAAGAGACATGATAGCCATGTTTAAATATTTGAAGGGATGTCATGTCGAGGAGGAGGGAGCGGGCTTGTTTTCTGCTGCTCCAGAGACCAGGACAAGGAGTAATGGATTCAAGCTGCAGGAAAGGAGATTCCAGCTGAACTTCAGAAAGAACTTTCCGATGGTCAAAGCTGTCCAGCAGTGGAATATGCTGCCTCAAAGGAGTGTGGCAGAGTCTCCTTCTTTGGAGGTTTTTAAGCAGAGGCTGGATGGCCATCTGTTGGGAATGCTTTGATGTGTGTTCCTGCATGGCAGGGGGTTGGACTGGATGGCCCCTGTGATTCTATGATTCTAAGTAGTTCTCATGTTCTCCTGTACAAGAAGGCCACACCTAAAAAGTCACATCATTTATCTTACCAACACATGTCTATCATACATCTACCAGCTGCAATAAATTTTCTAGGCACTTCAAGGAGAAAGGCACTCAAAGCCACAGCAATTACAGTGTCTCAAAAAGTGTGTAGTGCACATCTGGGCACGTTTCTTGGGACCAGATTCAGTTGCTGCAGCCAAATGATGCATACAAATCAGTTGAATCAGTCCATCCCACCTTGTGTAAGCTTGACCCTTGGCTATTTTGGATCTGGAAGAGGTAGATTGATTGGGTAGGTAAATGCCTCACTATCTCAGCTGAGGAGTACGCAAGAATTACCATCACATTGCTAATACTCCTTTATAGATCAGGGTGCTTGAGGGTGTGGTAGTTGGGCCACTTCAGGTGATTTTAAAGGAAAAAGAATTTATGGATCCATTTCAGTCTGGTTTCAGGCTAAGGGTATGTTGTTGTTGTTGTTTCTTCACCCTTTCCTCCAAAACTGGGACTCAAAGTGGCTCACTATTTTTAAGAACAATACAATTAAAAACATTCACAAAGTGAACATTAAAATAAAATTAAGCTATTTACAATATTAAAATAATTCACATCTCAAATTAAAAGAATAAAATACAATTAAAAAGATAAAAAGCTCTTTAAAACAGTTCAGTTAAAACTTTGTGGGTGTAGTATTGAAACAATCTTGATTGCTCTGACCAACTACCTAGTCTGGATAAAGACAGGAAGACTGCCCTTTTGATCTTCTGAGATCTCTTAGAAGCTTTAAATATCATTAAACATGGGGCTCTTCTTCAGATGGGAGTAGGTGGCACTGCATTATAGTAGCTCTGCTCCTGTGTACAGAGCCAGTTCTAGAAACTGGGATTCCTATGGACTTCTGTTGGCTTCCATGGCCATTAAGGTGTGAGGTGCCACCAGTTTCCATCTAATCCCCCATGGTTTGTTTGTTTGTTTGTTTGTTTTAATATCTGTACAAAGCCACTTGGTAAATCATGAGGGGTTGGGCAGAGTACCATCAGTGTGCTGATAACACTCAATAATAATACATCTTATTGTCAGAGCTGCCAAACCAATACCAATATATGCAGTTGTTGAACCAATATCTGGATTTTGTAATGGACTGTATGAAAGTCAATACACTGAAGCTGCATCCTTATAAGATTTGCTGGCATTTCAAATATCCCTGAGTTGCGGACCAAACAAAGAACTGCAATCGCCACAAGACCCAATCCATGTGGCTTCACCACTGTAACGCCAGCTGTTTCTCTAAATTTACCCAAAGTAAACAGCCAGCATCAGGGTCATTGTTGCCAACTGCAGTGGCAACAGTGATAAGTTCTCAAATTACCAGTAAACAATGTAAACAAGCAAATGTCTATATGGAAAATGTGGCAGATCTGAGAAACACATTTAGTGAGACAAGGGGTGTAAAAAAAGAATGAATGCTGTATTAAATATTCCAAGTGGCTAGATTTTCACTATGCATGATGGCAAGTCACACAGTAAGTTGGTTTTCTGTATCTACTCTGTTTCTCATATTTGGTACACAGGTGATGATAGACTTAGCTTTCTGTTTCAGAGTTTGGAAAAGCTATTTTTTTCTTAGATTACACTTCCCAGAATCCTCCATTGGCTAAGTTAGGCTTTGCTTAAAGGGATTTTTTTTTTACTTAATCATGGTTTATGGCATGGGTATTTCTGTTACTATATATAGTAGGAGAAACACACAACTACAGATAAAACTGAATTCCATACAAACAATATAGACTCACTTTATCTTCATAACATGTTTTTATCCTCTTTTCTTGCCATGCCCAGTTGGATGAAAACAGCTCCTTTATAACTAACACCACAGCTAAACAAAGTGTGTGCAATGGCCATATAATCTTCATGTGGTGGGTGGAAATGTCCTATGGTTTGAAGGGCAAACTGTTGCTTTCTTTTTAAAAAATGTCTAGCTGTACTGCTACAGTACTTTCACAGGCTGCAATAAGGCCATCATCGAAAAAACCCTCCCCTGAACCCAACAGCATTGGATAACTACAAGCCATTCTCCAATATTCTTTTTTAGGCAAGGTTCTGGAGTGAGTGGTGGTCTTTCAGCTCCAGGAGTTCCTGGATGAAACAGATTATCTAAATCCATTTCAATCTTGTTTCAGGCCTGCCTATGGGACTGAGACAGCTTTGACAGCCTTGGTGGACAACCTCTGCAGGGAACTGGACAGGAGAGTGTGTTATACTGGTTCTGCTGGACTTTTTCAGCAGCTTTTGATACCATCAACCAAGGTATCCATCTGGGCCATCTGTCTAGGAAGGAGCTAAGGGAACACTGTGCTACAGTGGTTCCAATCCTTCTTAGAAGGAAGAACTCAGAAGGTGGTGCTGGGAGATTCCTGCTTGAAAACCTGGCTACTGCCCTGTGGGGGTTCCTTTGGGCTCAGTTTTGTTCCCTCATGCTTTATAACATCTATATGAAACTGCTGGCAGAGGTCATCTGGAGTTTGTAAATCAATGCCACCAGTACGCTGATGACACTCACCTCTGTTTCTCCTTTCCATCTAACTCTAACTTTCTAACTCCAAGAAAGCTTTTTTGGTGCTAAAAAAGTGCATGCCATTAGTAATGGATTGGATGAGGGCAAACAGACTGAAGCCGAAACCAGACAAGACAGAGGTGCTCCTGTACAGTTGAAGGAAGATCAGAGAACAGGAATACCATCTGAGCTGGATGAGGTTATACTACCACTGAAATCTCAGATTCACAGCTTGGGTGTACTCCTGGACTCTGATTTGAGCCTGGATGCGCAAGTTTCGACTGTGGCCAGGAGTGCACTTGCACAGTTATAGCTGGTGTGCCAACTACACTACTTTTTGAGATGTCAGATCTGCGCATGCTTACATATGCCTTGATTACATCTCAACTTGGTTATGTAACATGATCTATGTGGGGTTGCCTTTGGAAACTTTTCAAAAACCTTATTCAGAAGGTTCAAAATGCTGCATCTAGGCTGTAGACTAGAGTTGACTACAATGAACATATAACCCGCCAGTTGAAACAGCATGAAACAGCACTGGCTACCAGTACATTTCCAGGCAGAATTCAAAGTGCTGGTTATGACCATTAAAGCCTTATATGGCTTGAGCCCACAAAATCTGAAAAATCATGCAGAGGTTTGAGCCTGCCTGAGTTTTAAGATTGTTGAGGGTAGGCTTTCTCTCAGTTCTACCACCATAACAGTCACATTTGGTGAGGACCTGGGAGAAAGCCTTTTCAGTGGCTGCTCCGTGGGAGATTTGGTTGGCCTCCTCTCTCTATTTTAACAGGCTAAAACCTTCTCATTCAGGCAGGTGTTTGGATGAACATCTATGTAACAGAAAGAGCTTGTAGTGAGGCTGTTTTTTATCTTTTTTATTATGATCTATTTTTTATATTGTTTTAATCTTTTGCTTTTATTTGAATTGCTATTTTAATTCTTTTTTAACTTTAGTATAAATAATGTTTTAACTAAACCTTGTTTTTTAAATGCTGTAGGCCACCTTGGATCCTCATAGGGAGAAAGGTGAGATATAAATCAATTAAACAAGCAGACAAAACAAAAATGACTGTTCCACTGACATGCTGTAACTCAAAAAAAAAAGGAATACTTTTTTTGTTTCAATATATCCCACTTGAGTTTGGAATACAATGTTACATTTGGTGCTGGTAACTGGCAGAAAATTATCCAAGACAAGAGAAATGTCATTTGAAAGTCTAAAAAAAACTGAGAACAACAAATATTGCAACCTCTCAACATATCTTTTTCTGTCAGAAGGAGCTCATCGTCTGTTTATCCAGTTCAGATGAATATTCAAACTTTTGTAGCATATAGCTTTAATTAACATTTTGTATCTGGAATCTCAGTAAATAATAATCCCCAAGGAACAGACAAGAATTTCCAACCTTTCCTGCTAGCTTTCAGCAAAAAGCAGATGTAAATGGACACTCTCAACAACTCCCTATCTGACTGAAGAAGATAAGGGTGATAGCGGCCCACCTTGGCAGAAGGAAGAAGCAATGTGGCTGTTTTCTCAGTCACACAGAGCATTCTGGCATGTACGTATCAGCATACCCAAAGGTTAGACATTAGTCTACATAAATACAGAATGACAACTGGAACCCCATGAGGGGTTCCAATAGTAGACCTCTTGTTGTGGCACAGGAGAACCCAGTGGAATTAGGAAGGGGTGCTCCACCCACTGCAGCCCCCATGTGCTCCCAAATCTGGTTCTGGGGGACTGAAAAAAACCCCTGGAGAAGGTTTTTGGATGGAACCAAGGCAGGGAAGGGGAGAAAAAGCTCTATTGCACTACTAGAGCAACACTGGGTTCAGCCCTTCAGTCCTGTTTAGATATTCGTATTTATGAGTATGAATTATAATGACTCAATGGAAAGAAGACAGGGTTGCTAAGCACATGAAGCTCTGTAACCATATTCAACAGAACACAGTTATAAACTCCCAGCAGATGTTCCTTGTTAATGTAGGGTCAAAGGTGGAAAGGGTGGAGGCATATATTACTGTATTCCTCCTTTGTTACAGATAGAAACATAGGAGCTGGGCCAATGTCTGTTAGAAACAGAAGTCCTCCATTACAGGTAGGATACTGCTTTATGTGCACTGCCCTGAAAACTTAGCTGCCATTCAGCTCACATTCATAATGAAAAACATTTGCTTAACTAAATTGCCATCTTTCATACCAAGGTTTCCAAGTTTTCCATCAATGAACCAAGGGCACCAAAAATTATTGACTTAGAGAGCATATTTTCTGGGGGTGGGAGAGTTGTTTAAGACCAGGGGGATGGGGTAGGAGAAGATATTTGAAATACAGTAGTAAAAAATAAAGAATTATTCCCCAAAACTGCTATATGGGACAGTAAGTTTTGGGGACACAAATCTGTGCTCTCAAGTAATGGAAACCCTACAATCAAAAAATAAAATGAAATGAAATAAAAAAGCACAGACTTCATGATATATAATTTATTTTAGCAGCTTTGTGACATGGATTTTTAATTAATACATCTCTTACCATTATTAAATGTTGTTTATTTGTAAGTAAGACTTATGGCATTGGCATTAAGTATTAATTCAATTCCCAGCACAACAAAGGCTGCCTAGAGCACAAATCATAGTAAATGCAAGGTACAAAATAAATACTCTCAAATCCATCTTCCAACCATCGCAGTGCTCATTATTTATTTTCCAGAGAACATATATTCAGTGAGCGATGAACGTAACATTATGCAAAATTGTGTTTACAGTTTACCATTCATATTTTCTCATTAAAGAATCAGATTAAGAATGGAGCTTCCAAGCAGAATTACTCAAGAAAGGTAAAACAGAGGCTAGGTGGCTAGTCAGACAAAAGCCATGGTGGACCAGACCATTTTGAAGTGCCAATGCTTGCTTTAACAGTCCTTATAATCATGCAGCCCAATAAGAGTGCAAAAACAAAACCAGCTTTGTCGATCCATATTCATGTGTATCTACAGTGTGTGTGTGTGTTTCATAACATCATTTGTAACAATATATTGCTACTCGGACAATCTGTTTCCACCCAACTAATGTGAGGAGTGCAACTAAGCTCAAATGGGGAACAGAGAAATCTGAGGTGGGGGCACCTGACGCTGAGGTGGAGAGCGACTGATGGCCTGCTAGCATTTTAACCCTGTAACCTTCATCTCAACTACTCCATTGGTCAAAACCATACCAGTTAGAAAGCCTCAGACTTCTAAAACTAACACAGTTTGCCTGCTGGCCATTAGTACAAGTGTACTGTACATTATTCCCATATGATGTGGGAATGTACGTTCCAATCTACAAGAAGTTTTATACTTGAAAGAATTCTGAACTGTTGACATTTCCATGCAGGAATTTCAAAGACAAATACGTAATAGCGTTCCACTTGCTGACCTCTGTAATCTGTTCATTTTCTGTGTTTCCAACTAAAACAAAATGATACCCTGTGGAAAAGCATTCAGCTTTCATGATCTCAGTACACAAAACAGTTCTAGCTGAAGAGAGGAACTGAAATGGAAAACTTTAACTTTCTCGTTGTCCTCACCCCTATTCTCTGGAGAATTACAAAATATGCCATTTTGGCAAGCACAAGTATTTAATAAGAAATTTTTGTTATTACTTCTTTCTTTTTCCTTTCCTCCTTCAAAGAACAGCTCTTTCAAGAAGTGGGAACATGGGGATGAGTGTATATGTGAGCTGCAAGTCCATTTTGTTCCATTAGCAATGATACCGAGAGAAGAATAAATCTCTCATTGCAGCTATGGCAGCGTATACTATGGGTTTCGCTGTGTACCAAACTGTGTACCAAAACTAAAACTAAAAAAACTTTTTAAAAAACAACAACAATGCAAGCCCCCAATGCCAACATCAGGACTGAGCTATTACAAGCAAGGGTCTATTTCCCAGTGCATAATAAATTCTAGCAACAGGCTGTTGTGACTTCAAATGAGCAAGCCTACTTTGTGCCATACCACCTGGACAAGTGCTGGAATTAGAAGAGTTCCTGCTCTCAAACTGGCACCAGCTGAGTGACTGATGCATCCTAGAATTTATGACTGTTCAACTTCAGCTGCTTACAATAACCTCTCTCAGAAGAGAGCATCACATGGGATGAACTGTCTGTGCCTGAGCTCATCACAGCTGACGTATTCCACTCTTAGAGATGCATCCTTCTTTCATGAATACAGTTGTTATTGGGCTCTCTGTTCCCTCCCACCTAATCACTGACATAAAAACCCTACGCCTTTGTCTCAGCATTGTAAGAAGAAAACAAAAACAAAAAACTCATGCAAATTCTATTATCCTCTGTTTTCTGATCCTGGGATTATCTGTAACACTTTGTAATCTATCCAACTCCTTTGTAGATCAAATTCCACACAAACTTACATGAATATGGATCACTGTGTTTATCTGACTTCATGACTGGCCAAAGTTATTGATTGAAAAAACTTTTTTTCTCTCTCCTGATCTCAGTACAGGCCCTTTTCCACACAAGGAATGGGGACATGATACTCCATCTTGCAGTTGCCCCTCCACTCACATAATGCCCCTTCCAAACCAGAGATAATATTTTTGCTCACAAACCCTGACAGGCATATATTTTACAGGTATCTGCCAGCATACTCCACAGCAAGTACCTTTCCTTTCTCCTGGAGAAGCAACAAAATCCAATGGAATCAATCTCAGGTTTAGAACCACTGTAAAGAGCTTCATTTTTAAAAGACAAGGGTCATTTCCGCACTAGATTGTTATAGCACTGTTATTCCACCTGCAACATCCTATGAAATCTTGGGGTTTGCAGTTTCAGGAGGGGCCAGGCGGCCCCTCCTGAAACTGCAAACCCCAGGAGTCCATGGGATGTTGCAAGTGGAATAATAGTGCTATAACAGTCTAGTGCAGAAATGGCCAAGGTCAGGAACCTGCTCAAATGGAATGCTACATCTCATGTCATACTTTCCAGGATGGTAGTTGTACTTTAGTTGTGAGCACAATACCCTTCAAAGATGTTTGAAGTCAGTACTTCCTTTACTAGAAGTGCACATATGTCAGAATCAAGCCTTGACAAGCAAAAAGGCTCCAGCATTTGAAAAAAAACAACAATAGGGTTTGGGGAAGTTACTTTTTGAACAACTACTTCCAGAATCTTCTAGTTTGCCTGGCCACTAGCCAATTAGAAAGAACCTACAGCATCAGAGAACACAGCAGCTGCAGTATTTCCCTATTTCTCCTTCTCTTTCCCCCTGAGATTGGCCCCTAGTCCTTATGACTCTTGTCTAATATCCTTCCTTGTCTTAAAGAAGCCAGATGCCCTATTTTTTGTAAAACTTCAATTTCAGGTTTTTGGAAACCCCCCAAACCTGTTGATTGAATGGAGTTTTAATGCTCATTGGATGTCTGACAAGAATGATCTCAGAAGTAAAGCAGTCAGGTCAACAGAAACTTCAATTTTAAAATTATTTCGCTCCTTGAGAGTGGTGGATGGGGAAACTAGATTGATGTACCAAAATTTAAAAAATATGGGTGGAGGAGCTGAAGCCCCGAGTCTTGACAAAGGGCTGACTGTGTTTAATTTCAGCAGGAGCTGCCATGTCTTGGAATTACATTCCTTAAACATAAGGAGCATCTAGCAGTATAACAGGAATGCCAGTCTTATTCTAAGCAGTTTTTGGAGTGGTGAACAAAACAGCAGGGCTTGTGCCACAAAAATGCAACATTTTCTTTCACGCTAGCTCTATACAATATGATTTCCCTGGCTTCACTTGTTCTCTTCCACTGTCCACGTAATTAAGATATGGGGAGAAGATCAGCTTAAAGGCAATCAGCATGTTTGTTGGCTCTATTCCTTAGTACCCATCCCTACCTATATGATTCCAATTCTTCTCTATTCTCCTTAGCATGTGGTAGGAGGAAAAGGAGCAGAAAGGGAGCAGAATGAGACATTACCCCCCTCAAAAAAAAAAAAAAGGGAAGGAAAGACTGTTAATACAAGCAATGGATTTGAGGTAGAAAGCCAAGCTAAGATACTGTAAAAGAAAATCTGAAGTATTTTACCCCCACCCCCATTCTGCTGTTTCAGAGCAACCACTGCGAGAGCCTTGGAGGGCTGCCACTATAATGAAAGTAATAAGATGTTCTAGGCAGTGTGCCTCTGTTTGGGAAAGGGAGGGAGAAGGGATTAGATAAAAGAACCAGAAGGACACAGATGTGATGAATGCACTATCAGGATAGATTCCAAGTCACCACAGCTGCAAAACATCCTCATGTGTTTCCAACATTCAAATGCTGACTTTAGTCTGAGACTGGAGGACTGAGCAAAGTGAAGAAAAAAGAGTCACTATAACCTACATTGCATTGTGCTTGCTCTCCCTCTCTCAAACTGAAGAAGAGTCCTGTGGATTGATAACTTTAACAACATACAATGATGATTAGATGATGTTAGATGATTCAAACATTTTCTTTTGCATTAAATATCCTTTGATCTAACAATGCAGCTTATTGCCTTTAGTTAAACCCAAATTTATTTCTGGGTGTGGAATAAGGAGCAAATACCTAAATTAGGGCTGGCATAGATATGCATATGCTTCATCTCCCCACCACCATTTGATTATTCAAACCACTTGATGACTGGCAGAAGTTTAGTATACATGGAATTGGTCCAGACAGACCTAATTGCAGAAATTGTGCGCTGTACTTAGAATACGCAATCATAAGGGGACTTTCCTATAATCCACAGATCTGCAAGACTCTTCAGTCCATTCTGATTTCTTCCAGGCCACAGGTTTGACAGGGTCTGATCCAGAAAAAGTATAGGCAGTATGATGTTGCCCAGGATGTTTCCTGCTTCTCCTCCTCTATGATACACTACACAACTGGGAGCAGATGAAGCTGCCATCTTCATGTTAACCTCATCAGTGGCTAAAGTCATTGTAGAGTTTCTGCCTCCATAATTAACTTCCTATGTCCCCCTGAGGTGGTCCTCTTCACACTGTAAATTCTGGCTTCAATGGGAGTGACTTAAAAAAAATTTTACCCACCCAAGAGAAATCTTTGGCAAATGTAAGGTTAAACTCATGGACATGATGTAGGTTTAATCATCTTTTCATTTTTGTCTCCCATAAAGATGAAAAAAAAAAGTGATTTACCAAAAAGGGTTCACAGTATTTAAAAAAGCACTGCTCTGGATGAGAAAGTACACTTTGAACTTCACAGTAGTCCCAAAATAGACTGAAAAGAGGAAGCGGGTGGGGTGAGTTCCTTTCTACTTACAAAGAACTTCACCAGCCGATATAGATCAAGTAAAAACAGCCCTGACACGGAGTGCAGCAATCGGTAAAAGTCCTCCCCTCTTTTCCCAGTCTGGTCTATTTTAAGATCACAGCACAGGAAACTTGGCAGCAAATGTTTCCGAGACTTGCCCCTGTTACTTCCACAAATTCAGATAGTTTTTAAGGGCACAGCTCACAGCACTAACCATTTTGAGGGGCCAGGAGTAGAAAGGCAACAGATTCAGAAACAATGCATTATAGAAGCCTTCACAATTTCTGTCAAGATCCAAGTAGCAGGATGCTAACTGTCTTAGGTCACGTAATATCCTAATTAGTAAAATTAGCTTTCCCTTTATTAATACTACCTATCACTGCACAGGGTATGGAAAAGAGGAAAATTTCCAACTCATATGCTCAGTGATAGAATTCACCATGAAATGGAAATCCCCATACAATCTACCAGACCAATGGGGGGAATTGGGGGCCGCTCAAGATAGGAGCCGTTGAACTGCGATTCCCAATGTTCCCTATTCTGGGCTATGTTGGCTAGAAAGCAGTCCACCAACTTCTAGAAGGCTGCACAACTTCCAGCTTGTTCTACACCAGGACTGTGGCTCACAAGTCAATGTTTTAAGTTGCCAATGCTTTTCCAAACATTATAGAGATTTTTAATCACCTAAAGCACTGATTGTTACATCAATCTTCCTCCGTCCTCAGAGCTGTCTCATTATGCTCCCATACTTATGGCAAGACTGTGGGATGGAACCAACAAATACCACTTAAATAGCATCCTATTCGTTGGACAAAGAGGAAAGAACAGCAGTTCCTTGGTTAAAAAAAA
Source organism: Ctenosaura bakeri (assembly GCA_948474755.1). Taxonomy (NCBI): domain Eukaryota; kingdom Metazoa; phylum Chordata; class Lepidosauria; order Squamata; family Iguanidae; genus Ctenosaura; species Ctenosaura bakeri. The sequence continues at coordinate 139,337 of CAOLHI010003482.1, read as the reverse complement.
GTATCTGAAAAGTCTTTAATTGTCATAAGACAAATAACTGTTTGCATCTAATAAAGCCACTAATAGCAAGGATAAATAATGAACAAATAAATTAACACTCAGAAGACATTTTCCTGATTATTACCATTTTATGCTTTGTCACTGCAGTCAATAAACACTTCACAGCTCAATCCAACAAGGCATTTTATTCTGTCAAATAAGGCCCATATTCCATTTCAAAGGTGCATTTATTTGTGTATAATAGGCAAGATTTACATAAGGCAGTCATTAGTCAGCAGCTTTGTCAGCCTTAAGTTGTGTGTGAAATTGAGAGAGGCAGGCCCTCCTACACACTGCACAAAAGGTGCAAGAAATCTAGCTGTAGAAATGTTTTTGTGAGAAAAATGCTGCTGTCAGAACAAGCTTAAAAAAAAAACACCTCAGCTTTGGAAAAAAAACTACATAAAGAGAACACTGAAGCTGTATAGTTTAGCTCTTAAACATAGGGACAAAAAGTGGGCTTGTAAGCATACTGTCATCAGTACTTTGTCTCCTCTCCAATTATGTGTCATTAAAAATGTTTAGTGATATCACAAAGCACAGTTTATCAATTATCATCCTCCAACCCAACTGCTTTTCCTTGGCACCTTCGTGCACCATAGCAAATGGAACAGACACATCACTTGTCCCCCTGAAATACATCATTTCTCATGAACTCATTATAAACTGAAATAGGATAAACTGTTCATATAAATTCCAGGGAATCAAGTATGCAGTTTCCTGTAACTAAGGAAATAACAGCACATCAGTGCTGACTGTGCAGTTTGAAATCCATGTATCTCCATTGTTGTACAGCCACTTTATTGACAAAACTGGATTGACAGCCATGTGCAAATTATAATTCTGATGGGTTTTGGCATGTACCAAGAGGGCTTATAAACATGCCTGCATTTTCTTTCAACAAATTAAAGAGACTTTTAATCAGTCCCAGAACACTTTCTTTAATATAAGAAACAGAAAACACTTCTTTAGGAAGGGGGGGGGAATTGCGAGGGCTGGAATCATAGAAAAACTCTGTGTTGAATAGCATGACGTTCTAATACAGTGACTTATTTGTAAATCACAAAAAGCCAGAATTATTGCCATGCTGATTTACCATGCCTGACCAGCACACTGGTGGATACAGCTAATTTTCCCCCTTGGCTCCCTCTTTCATATGAATCAATAAATTTTCCCCTATAAAACAACAAGTAAAACAAACCAGAAATAGAAAGTGTGGCATCTGAACTGAAAGCTTTAATATTTCAAAGAAGCCTGGCATAAACCAGGTCCTGAGAGATACTTTTACTGAATAATAATGAATAACTCCTGCCTTGTTTAGGAATAATGGATCAGGAATATATGTTCAGATATGAGAAGCTCTGGAGAAGTCAATGAGATCTACGCATCAGCATGTTCTGTTCCACAGTAAGTCAGGATTAATCAGTAGTTCTGTTTTAGTGTGAACGGGGGCAGTATGTAAACAGGCTAAGAAATCTAAAGGAGCACTGCCAATTGAATTGAGTCAAGCTAATCTGCACATGTTAAAATGTGACAAGTTTTTTTTTTAATCTTGTAAAAGCTGGAAGCATAGAATGGACGTGAATGGAGGGATTTCTATACCCCCTTAAACTGCAGGTCCTTCTATCCACTATTCAAAAACTCTCGAATGTTGAGGTTCGCACAGAAGGGAAGAAGCTGGCACTAAAGTCATCATGGTCATCACCATCATCATCATCATCATCATCCCACCTTTTTGCCAGTTTGGGGCTCAAAGCAGCTTACAACAATTAAAACAGCCATGGTTAAAAATTTTACAACAAACATAATGTTTACACAAGTGGCAGGTAAATTTGCAGAAACAAAATCTCAGATAGTTGGGGAACTAAACTAACAAACAAAAATATACTTGTAGATCTCCCTAGACAGCCATTTCATAATGGAAAATATATTTGTCATCTCTCTGCCAGTGTTGCTAGGAGAAAAATGGGGAAAGAATACTTCCTAAAAAGCAACACAGTTATGGCACTAATTCTATAATAGAACTATAAATCTTCATTCATTTTATTTCTGCATGCAAGAACAAATAATTTCAGCAATTTTCTCCCTACTCTCTTGAGATTACTAGGGTTTCTATGCATTTTTCAGGCACTATTCATATTTCAGGAATTTCTTGGGGGAAACTCTTTTGCACAAAAATACACAGGAATCTGCTCTTGCACAAAAAATGTGTATTTTGTGCAACATACACTGATTCCTGAATAGGTAGGAATGAATAAATTTTACCCTGTAAAACAACAAATGAAAGAAATCAGAAATAGAAAGTTTAGTGTGATATCTGGATGAAATCATTCACAAAGAGAGAGAGAGAGACACATATATACACAAACATATGTGTACATATAGTTATGTATATATTTTCTCATACACACATACATACACATATGTATTTCACAGACACAAATATATGAAAATATAAGATATACAAGTGGGTTTTTTTTTCAGTGCAGGAATTGTGTGATCTTTATGCCTATGCTGAAAAGTTGTGTGTAACTTTTATACATTTTTTTGCGTGCAAACCCTACAATCTTTGTGCAGGAATCAGCATATTTTGCATAAAGTATCCATTTTCTGCAAACAAAAAAGAGAAAAAACATATGTACTCCATCTTACTCAATGAACTCAATAAAGACTCTAGTGTCTGGTCTCCTTTTCCCCACAGGGTATCTTAAGTGTCAAGATATTCTTTTTTTAAAAAAATCAGCAATGAAAATATGAAAAAGTACTCTTCATAGCTCTATTTTCCATAAATAAAAGCTGACAACCTGCATAATTCAAATCACTTTTATTTGAATAGTTTTGGTCAGTCCTGATTTCCAGGCATTTGTGTATTTATGTTACTGTGATCTTTCCATAGTTAGTGTCATTCTTAGTTCAATTATGGTAATTGCTCTACTCTGTACAGTTGGCAAAAAACCCCAGGCAAATGCAATGTGGCAATTGTCATCACACCCCCTAGCATACCAGGGACAACTGGATACAAGAAGCAAGCCATCAAAACCAAGAGATGCTAACGTAACAATCAGTCTCTGCTTATTGCAGAGACAGATGAAAGCTCAGTGCAGCCAAGGATCAAGTCTTGGAGACAGAAGGACACCACCAACTCACCAAAAAGAAAACGTAAAGAAGAGTAATTTTAGTAACAACATTGTCCTTGACTTTTGCTGAAGGAGGTGAAAGTAGAAACTAGAGCTCCCCTAAATCAGCCTCCTTATTTAGGACAACTGGTACAAGACCATTTAGAGAAATTTTAGGGATTCCATAAGGATTTAAACCAGTATTCCTGGTCAAATTCCAATACTATATGCACATTTATGCTCCTTAAAGATTCTCGTAGGGTGCCGGATCTCAGCAGCGATGTCTGTGAGTGAATGCCTAAATGATACAAATTGAAAAGGTTGCTATAGTCATAGAGAAACTGAAGGAGGAGGAGGAGGAGGAGGAAATCTGACAGATCTTGGGAAATTATTTTAAAACTACAGTCCTCATGCTGACTGGGTGGTTGTGGGCACTGAAGTCCAAAAAAAAAGAACTTTTCCAAACATGTAGCTACATATCAGATATGATTCCCAACATGTTTCAAAGAAACTTTTTGCCATGAGAAGTACATAATACTTTTTAGTAAAAAAGCTTTGCGATCTCCTTTCTGCTGGAAGTTGTCACAAAAGAAGTCCCAAGCAGTTTTTTTTAATCAAAAAGCATTATGTAATTTCCTCGTTGAAGAGCTTCCATGAAATACATCAGAAACTGTATTTACTATGGAAAATATCTAAATAAACCAACCATGTGGGTACTGCCAATCATGTGTCTTTGAATAAAACAAGATCCTCAACAACAAGAAGTTAAGCAGGTCCTAACCACACGATTGGATCACATAAATGCAGCCCCCATCCTCCCCACCACCATTTCCCAGGACTCTCTTGTAGATAACTAGCTCCCATGTAGGTGGAAGAACATTTTAAAAGGCACCTCTGACATTTTGTTTCACACTGCTGGCAGTTTTCAGAATACAATTCAGGTCTGCTTTCAGTGATCCTAAAACCATTCTTCAGGATATTACCAGAAGACAGGCAGGCAGACATATATACTTTATTATTTTCAAACTGGAAAACCTTTAGAGGATAAACAAAGGTTCACACACACACACCTGCAGGCTTTGACACAACCAGAAAAAAATAAGCTTCAGCTACTGTATAGTGTGGACCAATGTTATCAAAATGAGTAAGCCATTTTTCACCTATATCTATATATCTATCTACCTGTGGATACAAAAATCTGTAACATCTGTTAAACTGTATTAGGCATCTTCCTGCACAAAGCTATATTTAATGCATGAGCAATAAAACCAAACATCTCTTCCCATGCTATATATTAAAGCAGCACACATTTTAAATGTATTATACAACTATCTTAAATCTTTACAATGTCTTAAGACTTTAACTGACTTCCACCACAATGACACCTGCTGGCAGAAGAGAGCTAACACAGTGACAAACTTAAGCAATAAGATGGCTAGACAGCCAAGGTTAAGCCTTGTTCCTTTTTCAGTAAACATTACATCTGGTCCGAATAAAGATAGGAACTCTGTGATGCGAAACCAAAACTTGGTGATGGTTGTTAAGGAAGTGACAACAGTTTAATCAACACAGCAACTCGTGTACAGGGAAGTTTGATTCAGCTGATTTTTTTTAGATGCCCTATTATGTCAGCAATCAATGCTAGCAACAAAACATTGGCACTGCTAGAGACTTGTAAATATACAGATGGCCAATTCTGCTCTTATTTCCTTTACCCCTGCCACAATAACTACCTGGAATACAAGATGAAAAGAGGCTGGATTCCCACTTCCAAAATGCACAGAACTTGGAAAACCTTGCAGAAAATACAACCAGTAATAGATATGTTCCCAAGAGTCACTTGATTATCAAGGTCTAGTTTTATAAAATCATAATACAATAGTCCTATTATAAACATTTACTCGTCTCTTAGAAGAGTCAGAAATTTTAACCTCTTTTTTCCTTTCTTTGAAAGAATACTTTAGCATCAGTTTTTCAATGCACGCAAAGGCAACATGACTCCTGCAGAAGTATCTGCTTTCAAGTGGATTTGCATTCTCATCAAATGCTGAACCAAGTCTAGACCAGCCTGAGGATAACCAACCCCCTAACCTCCCTGCTGAGACTCAGAAAGACAAGATGGAAAGAGAATCATTTCTGACAGAAATCAAATCCTGGTTACTGCACTTCTGAGAAAACTAAAGACAAGAAGAAGAAGAAATAAAGCAGAGGGAAGGGGAATTAATTTGTTCTTTAGAGCTCATTGAACAGAATACCATGTCAGAATGCTAGAATGAGAAAACATCTTTAAGGACAGGAAAAAAATATGAAGACCTGCTAAAAAGTACAGCTCTGTTAAACAATATCAAGTAGATTTTTTTTAAAGAAAGCCAATCAATAAGGATGTTCTTGTAAAGTGAATACTACAAATAGTAGAAAAAAGATGTTCAACAAATGAACTTTCATTCCTTCAGAGGAAATTATCTATTTATTTGATTTTTTCAGTTACCCTATTTTCCCAAAATGTGATTAATGGCATTTAATAATTAGCCCTTTGAATTATCATGTTACATTTATACCTGTCATACTCATTCAAAATTCTGCTTTCATGTTCCTTCTGTGTGATGTCAAGCAAATAACTCTGGGGGAAATCACATTCATCCATCAAGTTCTTTTTAGGTGTTGTCACTAGTCGATACTGCACAGTTAGGTTCTAACCCCTTTCTATGCACATTTATTAAAACATAGTTGAAAAGAGAATCTATATATACATTTCAACAAAACTGCATTAAAATCAAGGGAGGAGCATACTGCTATGATGCCCCTGTCTCCATAGGTATATTAATTTAATCTTGATAATATCATCTACGTAATACGAATGGGTATCACACTGTTATGTTGCATTTTGTGAGGCATGCAGTTTCACTTGCCTTGTTTTATTTGATTCTTTAGTCCTTTTAATTTGTTTGCTTCTTAGCCACCCTGAAGGGCGACAAAGAGACAGGCAAAGGCAGAGGCATGTGCTCACACACATGAACATACACATATAAACTATATAAATCACATCTAGAAGGGGCTGTGAGATAATTATGATACACACATGTGCCTGTGGGCTAAAGAACCTGTTCACATGTGATAAAAACCAGGTGTGGAAGATATTCAATGTTCAGAAAGAAATACAAATGTGTTTGAAAATGCTTAGAAAAATAATGCTGCAGCTGAAGTTTTCAAGGGTGTACTTCATGCCCGAAACTACAGGTATCAAACTACAGGTGTCACAACTGGTAGGAAGAAACTCAGCAGCAGAGAGAAGTGTTTGTAACCAGTCTACAGGTACAAATAAAGTGGACAACCAACACAAATACCAGCAGAACTGGGTTTTAAGCATCAAGAATCTGGATATTATTCCTTTAGGAAAGTGCAAGAGGCAAAAGGATTTCATACCACATTACCATGGTTTACTTTTAAGAGCATTTGGGGGTGGGGTGGCCCAACAGTATATTTGATGCAACCACCTCATCAAATCATGCCTACTCTTCCATGATTAATTGTGCCTTACAGGCTTCAATGAAGGGCAAAAACACAGAAAAATGTGTTCTTCCCACAATTTTCAATCAACTTTGTGCACTAGACATTGCTAATGGATCCTAATCAAAAGCATACTAAACTTTTGATACACACATCAATTTCCTGAACATGAGAGGGCCCGTTGACACTAGGCAATTATAGCACTAGATTCCACTTTTACTGCCACAACTGTATCCTAAAGAATCTTGGGATATGTAGATTGGTGAGGCACTAGATCTCTCTTGCTGAGAATTCTAAGTACTGTTCCCTAAACTGCAAATGCCAGGATTCCAATAGGAATGGAACCATTGCAATTAAAGTGAATTGTAGTACAATACTGTGCAGTGTGAAAGAGCCCTTAAAGCCCTCTGTTTCAGTTCACCGGGGAAAGAAAACTCTTCAGCACAAAATATAGGAGAACAGAGCTGAAAGTGAATGGGGAAGCCTCTTCCCAGAAAATTTTGTGTGCATACTAGAGTACCCCTTATGATTGGGCCAGCATCTCTTACATCTGCAAATGCAGGGGTTTCCAAGATGTTTTTTGTGCAACAGAATCGCTTTCTGGTTTCTGTCATTTTTTTAAAAAAAAGAAAACCATGGAGGAAATTGGAAATATTCCTTAATCTCTTGAGCACTCCAAAATATGATATATTTCTTAGGTTCTAGAACTCGCTCCAAAGAGAGGTTACCATAGCATCATCTCTCTTGTCATTCCATGACCATGTACCAAATATTATATTCATGCAGGCCTTGGGCAATTTGATTTATTCTCTTCATTTTATTTTAAATTTCAACCAACCTAAACTGCTGCAGAAAACAGTTTTAATTAAATAAGTGCTGTATTTTGCTTCTATAGATTAAATTTTCATGTTTTCATTCCTTTAAGTTTCGGCCATCATTTTGCTCTTTTACTGTAAGCTGCCTTGAGCCCCCTTTGTGAGAAAAAGTGAAATGGTATAAATATATTCACCATCATGGAAAGATGCAAAATACAATTTAGCACACTGAATGATAACACCTAATAGATGACACTTTGAGGACAAGAAATATTATTCCATTTTTCCTCACATGAAAACAAAATTCATCTGATTTATTGTTCTTAGCCTTTCATGCTTTTCATCTTGAGACAGTCTGAATAGTCATGTGGTATTTACCTCTCAGTTCTAAATATTTGCACTGGCATATGTGCCTGCAATACTGGCATAGCATTCCTGCATATCTGCCATATTTAATAAAATGTCATGTTTTATAACAGTGCCTTGGCATATAGCTAAGAGTATGCCCTCCATCCCAGGTATTTCTTTGCTGGTATGGCAATTCTTAAGCTCAAACTGTTAATTATATATAATGAGGCTTTATTATTTGGGAACTATTAGATCCTATCTCAGACTGACAGTAAAACTTCTCCACCAATGCTTTTACTAAATTAATTTTCTTTAAAAAATGCAACTGTTAACAGCAAATTAATATTACTAAGCAAACAATCAAGGATCCCTGTGAGGCAATTATTGCAGTCAGTGGTTCACATCCTAGCTCAAGGTCACTTTATTCCTATCAGCTATAGGCCACGGGGTGGGGAAAGCACTAAGGAGTTGAACAAGTCAAAACAGAAGGAATATAGTTATTTGGAACTGTCTTTCAAAAATGAGGTACTTGCATAATATTGTTTTTTTCTGCTCCTGAAGAATAAGATTACATTTCCTTTGTTTAATTCCACCCTTATGCATAAAACACAAAGTGCAAAGCTAGCTAATAAACAATTCCATGTATAGTGAAAAGCCAGTCCTTGTTCTGACTTCAATTCTTCATAATTTTAGTTTAATCCTAGGAACATAATGTTTAATACAAAACAAGAGTTTCCATTGGGTTTAATACACTGTTTTGAGATTGTAATCCTAATGGAAGCTTTGACTATTTATCTCTTGAGCAACAAACATAAGCCAGTAAGCATTCTAGCCAGATAATAATCATAATAATGTGGGTTTTTAAGAAATGAAATATTTGAGACACTGGGTTAGACACTCCCCTCCCCATCTTTTTACAGTTCCAACATGCCTTAAAATCTCTCCTCACGTCTTTACATGTCTGCCTTTCACTTTTGCTGACTGAAATGTCTAGACATCCAAATTAAGGACTGACCAATAATCAACTGAACAAACTGATCTCTCCACATACAAGGTCAACATCACACACAGACTTACCCACACACATTTCTAACCTGCACTAAGCTTGAGACATTTATTTGTGCGCAAAAATATTGATGTTGCTAAGTGATAATGCCTTTGGTTGCTGGCAGAAAGTCTTTGTATTTGTTTGTTTACTCAATCTTCTCTCCCTCATGTAAACAATGCCATAGTGCTGCAAAGCAGCAGAAATACCCAGACTTCCCAGTTTAATAAAACAGTACACAGTTGGCTTATTTCACCTTTCTTCTAGGCTCTTCTGAACAGAGGGAAATATACTAGGAATCCTATAGCCCCGCATGAGGACACAGACATATAAGCACATAGATATTTAGAGTGGGTGCATACTCAGGCTTACCAACTATGAATACCACCGTTTCTGTGCTCTTATCTCACTATGTTCACCCTAAGTGAGATCTTTTTTCATCCAAACTTCCAAAAAGCCAATAAAAACAATAAAAGAATAAAAACACAACAAGACAGAAACAATCAGTTAAACAGCAGATACAACGGGAAGATTAATTTTACCCTGAGGACAGGCTTCCCTCAGGCTAGTGGTTGGCTTTCCAGTGAAATTTCATCCAACCCGGTCAGCCCAAGAAAACACAGACTGCTTCAACTGGAGCAGAATGGTTGTCAGTGTACATGTTAGATGACCTTCCATAGGTAGGGATTGGAATCATATTGACATTGTTGACTGCAAGTTCCCATAACCATGACCAGTATAACCAATGATAAGACATGCTGGGAGCTGCAGTACAACAATATCTGGAGTGCCATATGACTTCCATCACATGACTGCCATCACTGTCCTATGGAGATAGTTCTATCAGTGCAAACCCAGAAGGCCTTTGGTCCTCTTCTCAGCTGTCACCAGCTGTGTTCCTTCAGCTGGTGGCAGCATCTGTCTACAGTGCTCAACAAGTTTTCAGGAAGGAAAACAACAGTACTATCCATTGGACACAAATATGATGCTAATCCCTGGTATATTAGAAAAAAAATATTGCTCTCCTACATCCAATAGTCTGAGGAAATCTATTCTATACCTCACCATGGTCACAGTATCACTTTTTTTAACTGCCTGACCTCTGGGAATAAAACAATATTTGTTCACTCTTAAAATCAGGGAAAACTCACTAAAATATTTTTTTAAGTGTAATTGATATTATTTGCTTTTATGCATACCTTTGAGTAGATAGGCCATTCGTAATAAAGTATATTCAATATACTTTAAATCTATTAGCAGTACAGTTAAGACTTAAGAACAATTTTATCATGACTACAAAGATATAATACAGTCTTTGGATGAAACAAGAAAAACAGAAAATTGTTGATATTTATGTTGTTGTTGTTGTTGTTGTTGTGTGACCTCCAGTCATTTTGAACTTATGGCAACTCCAAGGCTAAACCTTTCATGAGGTTTTCTGGGATGAAAGTGTGTGATGTGCCCAAGATCACCCAGTGGGTTTCCATGGTTGAGTGGGGAATCAAACCCTAATCTCCAGAATCATAGTCCAACACTCAAGCCACTACATCACATTGGCTCTCACTGATATATATACATAACAATTTCTTTAAAACAGTATTGCCTAATGCATCACAATCAACCAATGGTCTGTATGGGCAACCCCACTGTAGGATGAGACTGTTTTTGCTGAAGTAAAAGAAAGAACCTGTCTTGCAAAAGGTTTCACATGTAGACAGGATGTTCAGGAAATTTCAGACTACAGCAGGTTAATATTCCAATGCCTGGTAGTCGCAGCTCCCAAAAGAGAACATGAATGAACGGAATTGGACAGCAAGAAGGAAAAACACAATAAAAAACATTCACCTAGTCATGGAAGTAAGAATACCAGCTGCCAAAAATTGTAAACTGTACCCTCTCCAAATGATGCAGGTCAGTTAGAATTCCAGCACTACTAGGGTAAACAGACCTCAAAGTAAAGTAAGACTTAAACATGAAGGTGGAGAGCAAGCATGGTGTAGTGGCCTGAGCACTGGACTACATCCCTAGAGACCAGGGTTCAATTCCCTGCTCAGGCATGGAAATCCACTGGGTGATTTTGGGCATGTCATACATTCATAGTCCCAGAAAACCCCATGACAGGTTTGCCTCAGGGTCACCATAAGTCAGAAACAACTTGAAGGCACACAACAATATAGTCCCCAACTATAGCTGAGCCACAGGAAAAATGTGATTTACACAAATGCTGAATTACTATATGGACCTACACTACTTGGGTTTGAAAACTGGATTCAAGTCAAAGGATTTTATTAAGGGTTTCCCTAGTATGGATTATATATTTGATGTAACTCTTGCAGAAATCTGCCATGTACCTGATTTCTCTGAGGTATCAGGACAAATTCTAAACAGAATGGAAGTTAAATGTTGAGGATTCCATCATACGTGGCCCAATTCATATATTCACATCACACTTCAGCAAAATCATATCCCATGTAAAACTACTGAAACTAAATGCATCCAATGGCATAAGACTTGTTATGTCATACAATGAATTAATAGTTCTACCTTTAAAAAATCCAGAAACAAGAAGTAGCAACAAAAAAAGTAAGAGTACCTAAGATCCTCATTAATTTTTAGGAGGCCAAACATGTGCTAAATAAATGGTATGGCACAAGAAATGTTAAGAAAAGTCTAGAGGGCTGCTGACATTTATAATCTCAGATCATATAGCCATAGGATAATGTCACAGTATTCCTACAAACCCAGCTCAGGCAGTCACAGTTTAGTGATGGTGTTCTACTACATCTTAAACAATGATGCATTTATGCACATAATTGAGTCACAGCACTAGAACACATCTTAAAAAATATTTTAATAACATACAATAATTACCTGACAACAGCAGGATAGAGATCAGCAAGGCAGCCTTACTGATAGTAAGTATACAATGTACAACATTTTAGCAAGTGCCTTTTTCTTTTCTAGAGGTAGAACTTGATTCTTTGGAATTGTTATCTACTTAGAACTATACTGCATAGTTTTCCTTTTCTGAAAGGACACATTAGCTTAAATCCAACTGCTAGTCCCAAATGAAGTAGATTCAGCAAATCAGTGGGGACTTCCAAAGTCAACACTGAGGAATTCAAAGGATCTATTCTAGCTGGGACCAGCAACTGAACTGAGGACATCCTCCTCCTCCTCCTCCTCCTAGTAGTAGTAGTAGTAGTAATAGTTGTATTTTCCTTTATATCCTGCCTTTTTCCCAATAATGGAACTCAAGGCAGTTTATAGATTATTACAACTAACACAGACTAAAAACATACAAAAACATCATGTATTAGAAAACAATTGAAACAATCTATAGAGTTAAAAACTATTTAAACAATTCTATTGAAAGATGGAATATTTTAAAAATACACATCATCAAAAGCCAGCTACAATCAATTCCTAAAAGTTTGATGGAATAAGGTAGTTTTTACTTATTGACAAAAGAAAAGGATGAGCAAGGACAGAGTCTTTTCATAAGGAGAAGATACCAAATCGCAGCAGCCACAAAGAAGGGTCTCTTCCTTGTTCCGACCTGGGAAGGTGGAAGGTCAGATAAAGGTTCTCTTCTCAAAGATTTTAGAGCTTCAACAGGCTCATACAGCCACACAGTTATATATTCATTTCATGCCAAAGCAGCCAGTCCAAATGGTACACGGAAACCACAGCTAACAAGAGAAAACAATGTAAATAACTTAGCAACTTCTTCCCTTGCCTGCCCAAACAGTTTTGCTGGATCAGTTTTGTGACCCAATGCATAGAAGCAGTTTGGATGTCATGTTATCTAACCATCAACCACAGCCCTCAGAACTCCAATGGCAATAAGACATAAGTAGGACAGGGAGAAGCACACAACTCCATCAAGTGTTCCTGATTGTCAGTAAGGGAACATCTCATCTAACATTTGGATTCTTTCTTTCTTTCTTTTTTTTAGAAGAGATTCTGAAAAGTGGCATGGCAGTGGACTATTAATTCCATATCAGTCTAGAGGAACAAAAAGACCTCAGACAAAAAACCCTCATCAATTACTTGCCTTTCCCCCATCAATTCTCCTCTCTCAATGCCTCCTCCTTTCCATACATTGGCACTGCAAAGCATTATAAGGTTTCTCAAATCTGTATTTCTCTTGCAGCGTCTAATCTCTTGCTTCCCAAGCATTCCAAATTAAAAGTTCTTGCAACCTGCCAAAAGGCAATCAGGGTCAAATGCTGGCAAACATCCACGGAAAGAGCATACCACTGTGATGTTGCAGTCACCAGTCTATATATCATTGTTTAATCATCACACTTGAAAGAACAAATAAGAGAAAATTCTTGAATGATTTCAGATAGTAAATGAATGTGGCATAAATTCAACAATGATCTATTGGCCAGATAGGGTACAAGGCACTTAGAACAGACACACTTGTGCTCATGCAACTAATTTTTCCCAGTTTTAACCAGGTGTTCACCAGCACATAGAGTCAGACTCTTTTCCGTATTATTCATATGGGAAGGAAAGATGATGAAAAAAGATGGTTTGCATCAAAAGAGATAAGGAAACATAACACACACCAATAGAGTTACAGACCAAGCAGGCCACACCCTGTACAGAATCATGAATTTGGTGTACCACAAGGAAAGGACCTACTACTAGTCAGCCCTACCAGGTGGCTGATCATCCCACACCCACCATCTGGGGTTCTGGAAGTGAATGAAGGGGAGAGGGGAATGTGAGGTTCTCTGACCCACCCAACATCTCAGTGTGATGCCAGCAATCAGCCCCTGAGACAGGCTGACGCTTATCATTGTGATGTCTTGGATCCCTTTCAGAGATGCCCATAGCCAAAGCAGAGATTGTATCCCCCACTTGTTCCTGCTTGGAACTGGATCCTGCCCAGTGCTTTCCACGCTGTTTGAAGGGCATGACAGTAAAAATGAACAGCCTAACCACGCTACAGATAAAACAGATACAAGAGAAGAGTATGCTTGTTACAAGGAAGACAAAATCTCTGCCAGTCACAACTAATCAGCCCCAGTTACATCAAGGAACATTTAACATTGGTCCATAATAAGCAGCTGAAAAATAAAGGATGGGTGAGAGAGAAAGCCAGTGTTGGTTGCAACCATGTGGTGCAGACAGTTTTAAACTAGCCCACGCACATGGCCTGCCAGATGAGATTAGAGCTCTGATTGGAGTAGACACCTGAATACTTCAATTCTGATCCTATCTTATCATCTGTTACCCTTGTTTCTGTTCCATGTCAAAGTTTAAATCCAATATAGCCTAGTTTAGCAAAGTGAGGGAGGCGAAAGATGAATTTCTAACAACTGTTGGGCTATCACTAGACCCTCAATTTACCTTCTTATTGCCACACTCTTTAAATATACTAACAAAACATACAGAAGAGTAATGCTGCATCTATCTCTTTTCTAAGTTGAGGACCACAACTTAGCAACAGAAATGCAGAAAAAGATGGAGACATGATTTGTATAACCATTTCAACAATGAAGATTAGATAGCTGGGATTATCAGGATTCCAACCAGTATCCCAGGAGGCAACATGTTAAATATTCCAGATGCAAGATTAGAAAGAATTCCTCATTATGTGACCCCGTCATAAATAGTAGCACACAGATAAGAAATCAAGTTGATAAAATATGAATTTAGATACCTGACCTCAAGCACCTGGTTAGCAAGACATCTGCTAGCATGTTTTGTTGTTGTTCTCTTTGTCACCATGCTTGATTGCAACAAGCCTGTCTAGAATATGTGGAATCTCACTTTTCCAGGTTCAAAGAATAAATTCTGGGAGTGAAAAGTTTCCAGGGAAACTTTTGTAGCCCCAAATCTATTGTGTTAATGGACTGCTTGCTGATAGTTCAGTAAAGCCGGTACAGAAACCAGCCTTTTATCCAAAATATACTAGAGCACAGAAAGGCTAACTTCAGAGACTACAGCCTGACTCATGGCAGACAAACTGTTTCAGGGGGCAATTCTCAATCCTCTAGAGCCAACCAAGGCTCCCCCACACCATGAATCCTAATTTCAAATGGGGCTCAATGAAATAAGAAATAAAAACTTTTTGATGGTTAAACAATGGCAATTGCTGCTCCTGGAAGTCTCCAGAAGTGGCAATTCTCCATTTTTCATGGATTTTGAAAAATCCATTGTAGGGAGAATAGTTCAGGAACTCTCAAAAATATTTTGCAAAAGTACTTATTTCCAATATCAGAATTTTTCCTCCTTTTACTCATAGAAATAAAGCAGATTTACAGATTAATTAGAGAAGACTGTCCCAGGTGTATATACTCAGGCGGGGCAGACTTCAGGCATGTAGGACCTACTTTGTTTTCTACTAGCATTTGTTGCAACCCTAGCAGTAAAAAAATGGAAGGTGTTGATATCTGAATTTTCACTTATCAGTCTATGAATGAAGCATGACAAGCCTCTTCTTGAAGTAGGTATCATAACTCATCCTCTAGAATCAGAAGACTCAGACAAAGATCATCAGGAATTTACAGCTCCAGGTAACGGTGCCCTCTCTGAGTCTGAAAAGTTGGGAGGATGAGGCAGTTGGGAGGCCTACTCCCCAGCAGGAGGTGGCAGATACTGAGGACTTGCCTCCATATTTTGAAGACTGTCAAAGATATAAGGAGAGGCTATGCAGATCCCAACATCTATTGTGTCAGAAACACTGACTCATTAATCACCAGGTGTCCTAAGACAGCTGCCTATAAATCTCCCAGTAGCTCCCTGGAGCCTTTGTTACTTTAAACTGTTCTACCTTGGTGACTGGCGGTACTCTCAGCATTCCCATGCTCTTGACTTTGGCTATGACTGATGACTCTGCCTTTCACCCCTTGCTAGCTTCATTTATCTGGATGACTAACTTGCTGTACTGACTTCTGGACAGGCTGACAACTTCCTTCTTGTTTCTTCCTTCATCTTGCTGAATAACCTGTGACTGATGTGGACCAGATTAGCTACCCAACAGATCTTGCCATACAACCATCTGACTCCTGGGTCAATTGCTGACTGGACCATAGAAAAGTAGGTTTGCCAGTTGAAATAAGGCACAGGGGTTCCTGCACGTTTAATAGCTAAATAATGACTTTCAGCAGGCTTTCTGTGTTATGCAAGCAACACCTACTGAAATTCCCTCTTCCACACTTTTCTTAAAGACACAGGAATCATACATGAGAGGACTAACCTGCTGCATCACATGTTTCATAGGCAGAAGAGCCCATTTAGCATTTTCAGTTTCAAAATCTTTGTCATCATCACCATTATACCATGGGGAACTCCCACTTCCACTTGGAGAACTGCTTGTGAACACAAGAGGCAATACTGGGCTGGATGGACAAACAGTGTAAACTGCGAGTTTGTTACATATATATATATACACACACACACATACATACATATAGGTGCTGGTTTGCCTTGACAGCAGTCCTTGCCACTTGTATCAGCTGCCTGGAGAAATATCATTTAGCTTCTATAACTGAGTAGAAGAACAAATTTAACTATTCATTCCATTTTAAAAAAACCCAACTACTTCCTTTAACCGGACAACTAAATGCTCTGGACTTTGGAATTTTAGGACTGGAATTCCAGAACAATTTTTTTTTTTAAACACAGCTGTAGAGTTGGGAAGGGTGGCAAATGGATTGAATTGATCCCTTTCCCCCATACCACTGTGCCTGCCTCCCCCATGATAATGGACTGCAACTCCTAAGCGTTCCTTATCCTTGCCTGTGCTGTCTATCTCTTCTGGGAGTTTCAGTCAAACAACATCTGGAGGGCTGCATTTTGCCGATTTGTTTTCTAAACCACTCTCCTCTTTCATTAGGGCAGATAGACAAGAGCCCAGAAATTTCCCTAAAATGAGAACATGCAGCAGAGTCTACATGAAGAAAGAGGTTAAAGCCTTGCTCATCCCAGTGGTGATCCAAACTGGGGAACACAGATCATTTCAGAAAGAAAAAATAAATGTGTTTTCCAGTAACAGAACTAAATATAATGTGTAGTTTGTCCTTGCAACTTACAGGTTTAACTGAGCCATCTTGCTGTGGGTACCCAGAACTGGACTGTCAGGCTTTTAAAGCAGTTGGGAATCCTAAGATGGACATACTGAAATACAATCCCAAGTTATAGGATTCCTAGGCATACTAGCAGTATGTGTTCTATAGAAGATAAAATGCTAAAACACAATAAAGTTTTTTCAATTGATCCAAATACTGGAAGGCCATAGTTCCATGCATAGCTGTTTGGGAATAGCTATACAGAGTTAAGTTGCAAGCTAAATTCAAATTACTATAGGGAATTATAAACTTCCAAATTAGTTAACAAGGTCTATTGTTATACCTGGCTAGTAATCGTAAGTCCCTCTAAAGTCCCACAAGTAACTATCAGTAAAATTGTGTATGCAGTCTCATTCCTATGCAGAAATCTTGGAACAGGATTGAAGTCCATGACATATTGCTCTGTCGACAGTGGAAACATAATGCATCTATAAAATATTATTACCTATTGAATGTGATGTGCTTAGGAAATTATTTTCATTTTAATAACCATCTCATTAAAAGTATAAAATTAAAAGAAAATGTGTAAACGATTACTGCTCTAAATTTAAAACTAACCGCATTCCTAAATATTGCCACATTTTGAATTCAGTTTTTATTAGCATATATTTGATAGATACAGCACAGAAGCTAGAGAGGAATATTAAATACAATATTGTCAAAACTATTGCTATCCAACTCTATGAAATAAGGTCCTGTCTTTTTCTCTTTTCTTTTTCCCTCTTTCCTTCTTTCTTTTTTTAGAAAATTAAGTATCAAGTCACTGACAATCAAATTTTGTCAGATGTAAAGAAACACCTCAGATTTTTGTCTCAGTGAGATCTAGAGCCTAAATGTAATCTTCAAGCATTTCAAAAGCAAGGTCAAATGGGATAAATAAAGGAAATAATTAAACATATTGGACTGGAAGCCATATGATATCTTTAACATAATGGTAGATATTATCATTCTGAGAAGAGCTGCTGTAAACCTCAGAGATTATTATTTCTCCTATCTCCTTTCGAATGTGGTTGTGAGGAGAAGTGAAGTGTTTCTATTTTTTATTTACATCAACTTGTCATAACACCACAATCAGGCAAACTGTACTTAGTCTCAACTATGATTGACTAAAGCAAGCCAGTTTCAAACACAGACTTCTGAAACCATTATATTATTCACAGTTTAGGGTTCAGATGTAACTCTAAACTACACATAATGAAAAACTGAAGTGTACTCCTTTTGCCTTATCATAGATATCCCTGAGAAAGAGCAAAGAGGTGGGATCATATGCACCTAAGGTTCATCTAGGTTTATTCCTGTAGCAAGGAACCACCATTCATTGTTCTAGCTAAATAAAATCTTTAAAAGGCACCACTGTCCCAGTATAGATAAACCACACACAAAACTACATATGAACAGAAGTAGCTGAGAACAAAATAGAAAATCCACAGCAGGGAAAACTTTTAATAGGGCCAACTAAAATTCCACAAGAGTGGAACCACAGACTAAGTGGTTTAGATAATGAGAGAGAGTCCAAAATGGGGCAGTCCACATACTTGTCCAAATGTATTAGCTATGAGAATTGCAGTTAACCTCTGTCCAAAGAGAGAGATTCATGTCAACTGTAACTGTACAGCCAAGAGATGACACCCAGCAATGCATACTGGGATGGAGGGGAAATGGTAGACCTTGTTTCTCCAAAGCACAAGGCTGGCTACATACCTTTTGCCTTATGGAAAACACAAACATTGCTCAACATGGTTCTTATATAAACAAATCCAGAAATTACATTTTTGGTACTATCTTAGGTTTAAGAAACAAACATTAAACACCACTTCCTTGATTTTTTTTCTGCACTTGACATGATCCAAAGTTGCAGAAATCTTGTGATGAAGTTCTGGCAGTGTGGCTATCTGGAGTGGCAGAGTAGCCTAGAAACAGGTTGCCAGGCAGCCAGAATAGCCCTCCCCCAAGCTGGTGGTGTCTAGCAGCAGGTCTTTGCAGACCCCCTGTGGGAGTCCACAGACTCCAACTGAAGAACAACTGCACTAGACTATCAAGAAAGTACCTTAGAAAGCTATCAAGTTTCAGCTATACCTCCCACACTCCAACCTAAAGCTGGAAAGGGTGTGAAGTCATACTTTTTTTGCCAATTCCAGCCCCTGGAAGTGACACACTGACACAATCAAGATTCAGAAAAAGTAATAACAGAATCAAAACAGCTAGGTACAAGATTAGTTAGCCCAGGACTGATGGCTACCCTGAACTGTGGGAAAAATGTGGTGAAACATGGCAGCATTCTATTAGATCTGTTTTTGCTGAATAGTTTTAAATAACATACTGAAGTGACAGCATCAAAATTACATTTACAACACCTTTCCAATACAGTCTCCAATGGGGATGGAGAAATATTGAAGAGTCCTAAAGACATTATCAATAAAAGTCAGACTGTATAATGAGATTTGCTGTTGCTATTTTATCTTTGTCTGATTTCATTTTTAAATGATCTGATATAGCTCTTATTCCCTGAGAAAAATGATCTTTTTTGTATCTCTGAAATTTCAATTAATACAACTGAAGCTATTTCAAGAGAGATGGTTATAGTACATTGGTTTACAGTACATTGGCTAAAACAAACCAACCACAATCCTTTAGGCAAAAGAATACCTTCTCTAGAATCATGGATGGATGAGTGAGGAGCAGTGATAGATTAGATTAGGAACAATTAAATATTAATTATTAAATTTATTTATTTATTTGTTTGTTTGTTTGTTTAAATCATTTGTACATTTTTCTTCCTACCTCCTAACTAGTTCACCTAAATGTGAACACATGACAGAAAAATAATATTAAAATCCTTTAAGCCAGCACCCCAAACTAGTCATTGAATCATCTCAGCAGCCAAAAATAATCAACCATCCCTTCTAGAAGGCCACTGTTGTCAGTTGGAAAATTGACCCAAAGTCTTGGGGCCAGTGCCATAAGTCTCTGCTCCTAACAAATGTTGGTTTCCTCCCTGTTCAGGGCCAGCCCTATCATGTCTATACATGTACAATTCCAAAAATTTTGAGGCCACTGTGGGCAAAATGTTTTCCTCTGTTATTTCAATGGGGAAAAACCCTATTTTTTTCAGAAAAATTCTAACAATGCAATACTAGCATTCTTTACAAATTGAAAGTCACTTTTTCACTTTATGTATAACTTAGTTTGGCACAAAATCATTCAGTTCTTAAAAAAATAATTACAAATTGAATTTACTGGGGGGGGGTTTAAATGTACAAATGGAGCTGAAGATCCTGAACTGTAAGATACATCTGAATTGTCAGGACCCTCTTCCAGTTTATCTTTTTGCTTGTCTTTTATCATGCAAAAGACAAACATATTTAAGACCAAAAAAAAAAAACATGTAAAATGAAGAAAATTATTTTATCTCCTCTGGTGCTTCACAGTGTCAAACAGACATAAAGCATTCCTTCTCATAAAAGAGGTACGGAAAGAAGACCAGGAATGACAATGATGTGATCCTGTTCAAGAGTGCTTTTCAGGCCAGCTGATGTGGAAGAACTAGCTTTTTTTTTCCTTTGGCAGTAGCTGCTGGAGGGCAGTAGAGCCAAACTTCCATTTGTTCCTCACGAACTATCTATTCCCTCCATACTAGAAACAAAACTGCATATGCCACACAACTTATCTTGAGCCTGCTTTCCTTAGATTCTGTCTTCCAAATATTTTTGCTTTCCAAAAAGAAGGGGTGAGACAGGCCCAAGACATTTTTGTTGCCTAGGGGAAAGGATAAGATGGCATTCCATCTTACTTCAACACTGGGAATGGAACAGCCTGTGCTGAAACAAGAAGGGGCACCAGCTTGTATTTGGAGCAGGGCATAATCAATTAAATCAGGTAGATTTACTATCTCAGAAAGAAAGAGGTTGTCCCTAAGACAACCCATAGTTACAAACTATGGACAGCTTTAAAAATAAGAAACAACATTCTGAATTAGGCTAAAAAGCTAACAAAGATACAGTGCAGTTGGTGAACAACTAGTTGACTATGTTCTCACCTCCCAGTGTTTACTGAGATGAAAATGCTGGCATTCTGCATCCTCCAGGTCATCTATAAGTCAAGTGCCCAAAACATCACTCAAAGCAGTCAGACACAGAGGTCACGAAACCATAGTTAAGTCACTAGTGTCCAGGAAGAAGAAGAGTTTATGCAACAAGATCAACTGACAGCCATGGCTGCCCTCTAGCCGTTCAAGAAGGAAAAATTCACCAGTAATTCTAGGCTAGAAGTCTTTTCGGATAAGACAGTTGTGAGTGCATTTGTCACAGGCCAGTCAGTCCCTTCCACCACCCACCAGTATTAGAATTCCTTATCTCCCACAACTCCATCTTGCCTGGATTTAGCTGCATCTCAAGTTTTAGGGGAACACAAAGATTCCTATCTTGTCATGATCTTTGCTATCCACACTAGAAGAAAACAGTAGCATGGGAGTCATGATGCTCAAATTACAAGGCAGAGGGAAGACACCATGGGTCCCAATTCTGGGAGACAGGCGGCCTACAAATACAATCAATCAGTCAGTCAGTCAATCCTTTAACCAAATCATACAGCTGTATACCCTTCTAAAAATGTAAGGAAGCATCACAAAGGATGAGAAAGCATCTCTTCCCACAACTGCTTACTCGAGGATTCAAGCACTCAAACTCCAATGAGTTCACACAAAGTTCTGAATCCAAGCTTTGCAGGTAATCAGTATGTACTGGGGATGGAATTTGGCCAGCTCCACCTTCAGACTGTCAACAAACAGCCCCACAGGGTTTCTTGCTTGCCCCATCTCTGGATCTTTCTTCCAAATAACTAAAGTACTATCCATACAGAAGATTATCAGGGTACAATTTTATTTAGATCCAATCAGGTGAGGATTAAGAAGAGATTGCATTTTTTTTTAAATAAAGCACCAACAATTCTTTTATGAATATAGCACATCACTAACCAAATTGAGCAACAGTGTATTGCCTGGATTTTTTTCCCCATTCACCACTATAAGCATATAAAAATAACAAAGTATTCAAATTTTCTAGATGTCAGCTTTGAAGGCATTATGCAAAACCAGAGGGCTCTGCAAATGAGAGAAAGATATGCATGCCACGCCACTCATTTGAACTCAGCTTTGGTGTCCAACCACTTTAGATATTCAAGAAGAAAGATTTCAGAGGAAAGCTTCTTGCTCAAAAATGTGTATATAAATCAGATAGAAAGAATTCTTGCTACCTCTTCATTAGCAGTGTACAAATCCATAGGTATCACAGAAAAGGAAAAAGAACATTAATTCTCTGGATACTTGATTTAATGGCTGAAATTGCTGATATTTTAAAGTCAAAATAGTTCATTTGTCTTAGAACAACGCAGCATCAAGGAATGCTTGTTTCTCTTAACTGGTAGTTTTATTTGGACTTAATCACTAATCTGATTGATAAAGTGTGGTGAAGAGTCTTATGGAGGCAGAGAGTGCCAAAATTTGTTGAAAAGAGAGATTGTATTGAATTACTGAATGTAAAAAGAATGGTATACCATCCCGCCCCCCCAAAAAAACCTTTGATTTTTTCCTTTTTAATTTTTTATTTCAATTTTTTTTTTTTTAAGGACATAGAAGCCAATTTCCTGTTCATTTCCCCAATGATGTTTCTTGTACAACTACAACAAATGTGACTGGAAGTAAATCAAGTTGGAAAAAATGTTTTGAAAAAAATAAATGGCTTGTGCATGGACCTTAGAGCAGATTTTGTCATGAAAGAAAAAGAAAAGTGACCACAGTTTATCAAATTCCTGCAGCTGCTTCCACTACCAAAGCCAACAGGCGTTGAGAACTATAAATGTGTGTTTCCTTCCCAATGTCTTAAATGTTGTCATCCATGATAACATTTCCCTATAAAGCTCATTGAACATGTGGGGCAAAGTGTGAATTTCAAACATACTGGGGAAGGAAGAGATAAACACTTCTCCTACTGTTTCCCCTCTCAAGGCAGCCTCCCTACATATAAGCAAGATAAAGCCATTCACACACACAAGTACACACATACACCTGAACACTAGACTCAAACCAGATATATCCTGCTTCAGCTGAGCATTTTAGCCACTACACTACAACCACTCTACACCACAGTTACATATGTCTAAGCATAGTTATTGAGAATTAATATGATCAGACGAAGACTAAGGTGAATTCTATATCCACTTAATCAATATTAATTTGTCTAGCATTTTGTGCATATCTTTTTTGTTTCACTGAAAAGTATAAATTAATGCACAACTTACTATGAACAATTAACATTTTATACTACACAATAAAAAATTACCCAGGCCTATTGGTCTCCCAAGCTATAGTTTCTTTGTGGGAAATACGATTAAATTGATGATTGATATAATATATTTGTGCAATGTAAAGAGGTACTACATTCTGTGTTTTATTTTACTATTTCTGATCAATCACTTTGGAGAAACAGGAGAAGAGGTAAACAGTCTCTATCCCTAAATGCCATTTACAGTACATAACTAGGAAGCTTATGTCACAAAATGAATGTTTTTTGAATAACAATTTAATGGTGGAAAAAGATTACAATATGCTTCTAATCATGTAGGTACAACTATATAGGTATCTTCCCATCTTTAAAACACACACTGAATATTAATGTAAGATTTTATTTTCCCCACTGGAAACTCCACAGACTAGAACAAGGGAACCTCTGGATTCTCATTTTTTCCCATACTCTGCTTTCCCTTTAGAAAACTCAGCAGATGGGCTTCGCTCAGCTCAAGGTTTGGTTGATTACCATGGACAGGCCAAGAAGGAACCTGTGGCCATTAACATTGGTTGACAACTCAAGGATATGGAAAATGTGCCTTCTCTTTTACCATGCAGTTTTTCTAAATCCTCGAGAGCAATTTATTCTGCAAGTATGCTTCTCAGCTGAATCCATTTTCTGCTTGGAGCATACTGTAGTCCAGAAGGCTAGATAAAGTGATATGTACATGATGAATGAATGGTCTTGTCACTCAACCACAGATTGCACTTTTTCAGCTCCATGTTTCTATGAAGTTGGATAGTGTTGTTTTTTTTCCAGTGGCTCTCAAGTTTTGTGAACAGAAAAGAATTTATGTATCTTTACCCTTCTTTGCTTTTGCAATTTTGGGAACCAGTGAATTTGACAGTTTCAAACTTAAAATCTTCCATGGCAAGTATTTAGTAGAGGTTTCAGGGTTTTGTTTGGTTTTGGTAAACTGAAATGTTAGTCCAAACTAGAGTAGACTCACTGACCAACGAGAAATGACAAATAACATTATGATTCAACAGAACCATCCCAATTGGTAGCAACAAGTGGCTTTAGACATTGCACTCCTTCTTAGGTGTTTCTAGGAATTCAAAAATTCAAAGATCAATAAAAATTAATCCCTTTTCACATCAACCTTTTTTATATTTTAAAAATAAATAGTCATCTGGAGACTGGTTATCTGTGTTTCATAGAAATCATTAAAAACATATAAATTCCACTGAACAATATGTCCTGGCTGTCCTTCAAATTGCCTTTTCTATCATTCATTACAATACAAGAGTATTTCTAGTGCTCCTGCAAATAGCACAGATGGATTTGCTTTAATTTCAACCAGCAGCTGTTTGAAGCAGACTAATAAATCACCACAGTCAAGCCCCCTATTGAACTTCCAGAAAAGACTGTAAATATATTTAACAACCTGCTGCATAAACATAACCAGCTTTCAACCAGGATTGAATACCTTTCATAAAGTGTATTAGTTATGAATGTAACTGAGAAGAAAGGTTTCAGAAGATACTTTTGAAATGCATATTCCTCTCTGAAAAAAAAATAGGCGCCCTGCTCATTATATCCCACAGACCAATCTAATTTTCTACAAATTGCACCTAACTACCCAATTAGTCTTTGAAACAACAAATTAATGGGTCTAATTCAAATAAAGTTCATTTATTTTTAAATAACCTGCCTCTAAATTTTGACACGTACAAGGCCAATAGGAAAACACTCAGTCACAAAGCAATTGTTTTGTCTGGACAGTTTATCTTCTGAAGTACCCCCTAAAGTTCCAGAATGATGTCAAAGGTGCACAAAGTGGTTAGATTTGCAGCTTTCCTTGAGTCAAGAGAATAAACAAAAAAGACAATAAATGGCTCAATATCAAAAAAGGATGAAACTACTTGGACAACAACTACACCATCCAAATGAAAACTAGGTCCCTTGCTTATAGAACTGAGCCACTGAAATATCAAAAATAAACACCTATTGTGCCTAGAATCAGAGGAGTGTCAAATAAAGCGCATCTGTACTATCTTCTGAAGCCATGATGTTTCTAAAAATCATACCTGTTACTTTGTAAAGACGAAGAACTGCAAAGTAAGAGGCCTGGAACACCAGGAAACCCAATAGGAAGAATCAGGGAAGCTTCATGCATGCCACCGTCCCCAGAGTGCTAGGAACCCCATTCTGGCTAATTATTAATATTTTAGATATATACATTAGTGTATTTGTAGCCTTTAAATGTTTACAATGGATTTAGAGAATGTGGCATTAAACTACAATATGAGTTGCTCCAAACAGCAGTCCATTTGGGACCTTCTCTAATATCTGAATACAAACTGGCCAGCCGTATTATAGTCATAGAAGCAAAACTGAACAATTTGTGATTATTAAGAGGCCAAGCACACGGTGCCTTAACTATAGATCTTTCAGGGAGAATACAATAGGGACAAAAGAGCTCTAGCAGGGTTCCAAGAGGCAACTGTAATTGTATTTAAACTACTAAAAGACAAATGTAAGAATTCATTGGTCAGCAAAACAGAACAAAGTCTGGGAAATTATAATTATTTCAGGAACCCTGTCTTCATTGGAATACAGTAGGCCAAAGTAGAAAGCTAACTGAAATTTCTCATGAACTGACTCTTCAGGGAATGTATTAAAAACTCTGACTAAAGATGTGGCTGATTAAGGAACCATTAAAAAGTGCTGAGAGTGGGAGTTGAGTGGGAAGAGAAAATGCAAATCATTCTAACATTTTTTCAAAGTATAGCTAGACACTGTATGAGATGAAATATGAACCGACTAGAATTAATGACTGATCCACAACTGACCTCTCAGTATGAATAACAGGCAGCAGAATTCATATGAAACAGAAAACTGTCAGGGCTGCCTTTCATATTCCACTATACATCAAATCCCAGCCTTCTTAAATACAGTGAATCTATAACCCAGCTGTTTTTCAGCAATAACAGCTAATACTGTCACATCAGATACTTGGTTTCAAACTGAGCAGCACAAGTTCTTTTTAAATTAGTAGCTTAAAATCATGCACACATTTAAGCACTTCACAAGAAAAAGTAAACGTGTTGAACACCACTGAGAAACAAATCACTGCAGTTCTGGGTAGGAACCAGCAGCTTGGCTGAAACATCCAGGTCAGAATGTTAATGAACGTGCTCTTCAGAAACATGTTTGAACTCATGTTCTATGGCACACACATCTAAGGAATTTTTTAACTGTGGAAGTTGTACATCTTAGCAGATTTGTTCCAGTGTCTCATACTTAACCCAAATCTGTTTCTTGATGGATGTGTGTTTTGTTTTGTTTCTTTTACAGTCAAGTAAGAATCAGAAATATAATGAATGATCACTATTAGTGTATATAATTTAAGAATTCCAGTGGGGAACTAGACACATGCTACAGACATTCCTAGACATAAAATTCAGAGAAAAACAGTAAGACAGAATATTAAGGTATAGAGTGAAAAGAACATAGTCAGAAGCTGGTTATACAAGGAAAATAGAGAACCGGTGTGGTATAGGCATTTGAGTAGAACTCCAGCAGACTAAAGTTCAACCCACTCAGCCATGGAAACCCACAGGGTGACTCTGAGCAAGTCATAGTCTCTCAGGCTAACAAGAAGGCAATGGCAAATCTCCTTTGAAGAAATCCTGCCAAGAAAATCCTAGGACAGGGTCACCAAAAGCCACAGTCAAATTGAAGGTAAATAACAACAATGGGAAAACCAGCACATCTCATCTCTTGACAAGCTCCTCCAGAGGAACATAACAATGGATGTAAGGGCCTGGAGAGAAAACCAGTCAAACAATCTTCTCCACTGGTCTACCAAGGGAAGAACTGCAACCAGTGAGTGGGTCTCAGTTCAAAATTGGTTCAAAAGATCTTTCCGTCAGCATTTCCACATGTACTCTTTGGACCGAAATTACTTTCAAAAGATAACAGCAGTGCTTAAAATATACATTTCCTGGGATCTTCTTGACTCCTTTCCCAAGGCAAAGCTGGGGTATGGGGAGATTCTTGTTGGTACAAAGAGGAAAAGAATGAAGAAAGTGCATCTGCTTTGGCAAAAGTGGAGACTCAGGTTGTTCTGGGCAAAAAGTCTGGTAAAACCCTGTGTTCTGTGATACACTGATTTCAGAGACTGGCTTTAGAGAAGCAAAGCAAATAATTTCAGCAATCTTCACTGAAAACTTGAGTGAGAAAGCAATCTGGAGCAAGCATGAGCTTGGAAAAGATATTATAGACCACAACTTCCATAATCCCTTATTGATCATGCTGATGGGGGTGTTGTTCTGGGAGTTTTAGTCCTCCAATCATAATTTTTCCAAGCTCTGACTAAAACTCAAGACTTTTGACTGTTTTAAAAAAAAAGCACAAAAGGCTCACAATGCCTGGGCATATACTTATTTTATATATGAACAGAATCCTTTCATCCTTCAAAGGCCTAAGAGTGGATTTGCCAAACTCAATCAAGACATGGTTTTCCTGTAGCACTACACGGTGGGATGTGGAATCTTTGCCAGCTGTAGAACATCCCAGAGTTATATGGCATTTTAACTGACTCATATATTCATAGCTATGGCCCTCAAGTACATTTCCAGTTGAGAGGGACTGTTTTTAATGGTTGGCTAACTGAAGTTATACTGTTGTTGAACTTCATTATGTGCATGTGAACTAAAATTCAGGTGACCCCAAGAAGCTGGTACCCAACAGGCCTTGCTGTGTTGCTTCCTATATGGTTTTTACAATTCAAGGAAGGCTCTCGGACAAGCAGGTTTCAGCTCTGTTACTTCATTTTATAGATAAAAGCTTTTATTTTACAAAATAATGTGCTATGCTCAAATACTGGAAAAGGCAATTTAAGAAGCACTTGAAATAAGCCAATGAACTTCTGGAAAAGTTTTCATAATTTCTTAAACTAAGTTGTATTAGTTCACAATCTTTCTTAGTGTCGACTGAAAACAAGCTCTGATATTTGAAGTGCAGCACTTAGAAAAAGATGTAACATGTTGGACAGATAAGATACAAATTCTACTTTCCTAATTTTATTGCATATACACCAAGTTATTATATATGAATTTTTAAGTTTTTACGAAATGAGACTAATATCAGAAACAGTCTATCCCAGTTGGCTTGCCTTCATTTGTTGTATTAATCAATTATTAGACCCAAGAAGACAAAGCCATGTACACTCATGGTCATATATGGAATGACACATTTGGCAGACATTAACTGAAACAGACATTAACTCTAGATTTCTATTATATTATATTATATTATATTATATTATATTATATTATACTTACATACACACACACACACACACACAGAGTACATGATGTAAATGTTTTGCAATGGTGTTAATTTGTAGACTGTTTGATAAATTGAATTTCACATTCATCTTTTCCAATGAAATATTTTTTTAAAAAAAAAATTCTTTTTTTTTATTTGTATCCCACCTCTCCATATGGATCGAGGCGGTGAACAACTTACAAATAGTATGTATTTCGAAACATATCTATACATGCCCCCAACAAGCTGGGTACCCATTTTACCGACCGAAAGGATGGAAGGCTGAGTCAACCTTGGAGCCGGGCAGGATCGAACTCGCAACCTTGTGGCTTGCAGTACTGGCATTTAACCACTGCGCCACCAGGACATTAAAACTAATTAAGAAATGATTAAGAAATAGTCCAAGGATGACGGTAATCAGTCACTTTTAGGCAGGTTTAAGGCAGAAATGGGCAATAATGACCTTCCAGATGTTCTTGGACCATAGCTTCTGTGATGCCTCACCACTGGCTAGGTTGACAAGAGCTGATTGCTTTATTCAAAAAATTTGACAGTAAACATGTACAGTTTTCATACCTCAGAAATTATACATGTGGGACATTGTACTTTTCCTTTCATGCATTTCAGCAAAAGAAAATTCATATACATTTATACAGCCCCCACCCCACAACCTTCACTCTATATTTCTGGCTCTCAGCTCTGATTCCAATGTTTGGCTCATTAATATAAAGAACTGTTTTTCACAAGGCAACACAAGAGATTTCCTTATAAAAGCATGTATTATTTACTTCACTTTTGTAATCTTGACTTTGAAGAAACCAAACTTCCTTGTTTGTTTCTTTATTTTGCTGTTTTTTCTCCCTTCCTTCCTTCTTTTTTTTTCTTTTCTGGAAATATTGTTTCACCCAGAACTTGTCTCTTGGGCTGTCAGATTTTCACTGCACACTGTGCCATTTTTCACAGCAAATGAGCATCCTCTTTTACAATAGACTAGGATAACCAGGTAAGTGTTGGTCATCACACATAAAAATGATCTGGTTTGCGCTTTTTACAAGTAACTGTTTATGTTTTCTTGCAGAGAAGAATTCTGCCTTAAGTATAAATCTGCAGGCACTTCTTGCTGAAAGGTCACTGGTATTATAGTGCAGGCACCTGACCCAGAACATCACTACAGGAGACTTTTGAGGAAATGCAAGAATGTTCATGCCACCTTGCCAAGAAGAAGGCAACAAATTGTTCCTCATTGTGACACAGGGCAAGACCAGATCTAACGGGTTTAAAGTTACAAGAAGGTAAATTTCAGCTGAACACTAAGAGAAACGTCTTAGTAGTAAGAACAGTTTGACAATGGGAATAATGACACACCAGGGTGTTGGCCCTCCCTTGTACAAAAGGTCCTTCAAGCAGAGGCTAGACAGACATCTCTTTGCAGTGTTCTGAACCTGATTTTCCTGCACTGAGCAGGGCTAGACTAGGCAATCTACTAGACCCCTTCTAATTCAATCATTATCTTTCTTAACATTAACAAGTTTCTTCTAATTGCAGATTCAAATTTTTATCCATTTAGCAATGCTGACTTGCTTCAATCAAAATACAATTTGTATACTGAAGTTGCTAACAGAAGAAAAGAGGCCACAGTAGAAGCGAGAGATCAGGATAACTCCCAGGCCCACCGCAGGCCCTTTTATTTTAAGTTACCACATGGCAATTGATAACAATTAAAAAATAATCCAGCTACTTTAGAATATTTACCCCTGATAAAACAGAATCCTACCTCTTGTAATCCAGTTTAGGGCCTCATAGTTTTAGTAATTGAATCACTGACTAGTATAGTGACAACCACATCAAAGATTCAGTGACAAATTATACAAAGATGCTGGATGGAAGCAGTCTCCATATTTATTCAGAAAAAAAGTGGGGAGATGCAAATTTAGCTGATTGCTCCCTGCTTCCCAGCCTTGTGTTGCTCCTGAAGCTACTCCAGAGGTTCCCAAATCATACAGCGCAGCTTTTCGTGAAGCATAGGGACAGTGATGGAAGGAAAGGATGAGTAAAACTTTAATCAAAATTTCTTCCCAGCCTGCTTCCTCCAATTGCAAGCAGAATCAACTAAGTGGTACTGTAGATGCAATCAATATTTTTCAGGTAAATTACCTGAGTATAATCCATTAAGTACTGATGATCAATTGATTGTATGGGTTAGATATGTGCCTTGTGACTTCTTGCCCTAAATAATTAGCATAAATGCAAAATATTTTCACAATGACCACCCCTATTTAGGAAGACTTTATTTCTCAAATATGTAAGCTTTCCTACACTTGCTCACAAAGAATGCCTCAGAGCACTACTAAAATCTTAAAAGCAGCAAAGCAGCCATTAAGTGAAATAAAGAAATACTCCCAGAAAGGTATTTTACATACTTCCACTAGACTCACTTTTTAATACTACTATTAAAAAACCCACAGGAAATTAAATCACCAAATCCTATGTTGGAACAACATTTAGGTCATGACAGAAGCTTGCAAAAGAAAAAGCAAAAAAACTCCACCTCCCTTCAAAGCCAATGTTGAAATTCTTTCCGTTACTTACATCACTGTGATTAGTATTTTTACAGCATAAGATATATATATATATATATAAACACAGAGAAAAATATATTAAGTAAGAGTTGAGGGAGAAAGCTGGTACCTCAGGGGAAATTATTAAACAACACAGTTTTAATTATTTGAGATTCAGTTTACAAAAACCATGGCTCAACCATAAAAACCCAAATCCGGAGTTAATATTAAATACAGGGAAATTTAAGTTCAGAAACATATAGTAAAGTAGATCAACATATTTCTACTTCCTACATTGAGGACTTCATATGGAAAAAACAAAACAAAAGAAGCATTTTTAATAAAACCAATAGAGCATTCTTATGCTCAGTGGGTCTCATTGGGAAGTTACTATAACTTGGCAGCCTAAATCTTATTCATAGAACATCAAATAATACAACCTATGTATGCATAATTAGTGACTTTTGCACAACCAGTTTGTGTATGAAATATATGGATTTCTTTAGATTTTGGTTTTGAGACTAAACAGTGTTTTTCCAACATTTCTCACCACATACTTCACTTTGTAAAGAGTAGAAATGTACATAAAAACTGACAGGCGTCTTTTGAAAATGATGACAGTAATGTTAAAAACATTAAAAACTACCTGTTTTACAGTGACTGATGGTTGCTGTCATCTCGGTGGGGTAGTGGGTCAACTTTGGGTTTTAGACCAAACTTTAAACAAGCTATCCAAGGTGCTGAACCTATTTTGATGATAAGTTGCTTTTAATAGCTAGATAAAACATGGATTCACCATCTCACAGACAGGGAAGCCATCAGCACTGCTTTAAGACCATTTCTGTGTGAACTTGCATAGGACTAGATCAGTGGTTCTCAACCTTCCTAATGCCGCGACCCCTTAATACAGATCCTCATGTTGTGGTGACCCCCAACCATAAAATCATTTTCGTTATTTATTATTTATTTATTTATTTATTATTTAGTTAGTTAGTTAGTTATTTCCAACATCAAATAGATTGGAAACACTGCCCTAAATCACTGCTCTGGATAGACTTCTAATGCCTAAAAACTGGTAACCCTCCCCCATTTTTTTAAGCACAGAAAGCGTCCATCAATGCCAGAATTAAGGCAGTAGTTCTAGTTCTGAATGTTGGGTTTCCACAGTTCAAAAAGCCAGTCACTCCCAAAGGCAATGCCGAAACAGCCCACATTTTACACGAGGCGCAGGGAGGAAAGGACAGAGAGAGAGGAAAGATGGCAGCGTTTTGTTTCCCTCCCTCCCTCTCTCCCTCCCTCCCTTAAAGGGAGTGCGGACATTGAACATAGAAAAAGCGAGGAATGCAAGACAGTCAGGGTGAAGAACACAACACGTGCGTGTGGCAAGCGCCAAGGGTCCACGCACAACGAAAGCGAGAGGAGAAAGTCATCCTGGCTATTTCTGCACTAGACTGTTATAGCGCTATGATTCCACTTTCGCCATCCTATGGAATGCTGGGGTTTGCAGTCTGAACTGCAAACCCCAGGATTCCATAGGATGGCGAAAGTGGAATCATAGCGCTATAACACTGGAATGTGGAAATGGCCAAAGTCCACAGGACGGATCTGAGCAGCGCTTTCGGGTCAAAAAACCAAAAAAAAA
Source organism: Ctenosaura bakeri (assembly GCA_948474755.1). NCBI lineage: Eukaryota > Metazoa > Chordata > Lepidosauria > Squamata > Iguanidae > Ctenosaura > Ctenosaura bakeri. The sequence goes on along the minus strand of CAOLHI010003482.1, from coordinate 106,562 downwards.
AAAAAAACAAAACCAACCAAGGAGCCTCGGGGGCTCTTGCTACACAAACCGAAGCCCTTGGCTGATGCCCCCTGCTCCTTTCCTGACCGAGTTCTCGGTCTCGGAGGGACCGATCTCCCCTGTTGGATGGCAGATCTGCCACAGGAAAGTTTCCCCCTTTGCCTGCCGGACCAAAGGCGACAGCCACACCGACAACTCCCACAGAGCGGCATGCCCAGAATGAATGGGTGACCAGGCGATCACTGCTGCTGCAGCCCTGCCATTTTGGGAAGCAAGTGGAGCCCAGCTGCTCACTCGCCCTGGCAAGCAACTCTGTTCGCCGGCATGAATGAGCGTGAGGCGAAAAGGGTGAGGGGACAGGGTCTTACCTCCCAGACGTCCCGCTGCAGCGCCATAAACCCTGAATGGGAAGCCCTCTGTGTGTGTGCATGTGTGTGTGTGTGTGTGGTGTGGGTGCGAGCATCACCCCGGCAAGTAACTCTGACTCTGCAAGCCGGCATGAAGGGGAAAGGAACACTGAAGGGGAAGCCCTCCGTGTGTGTGTCTGTGTGTGTGTGTGGTGCAGGCGCGAGCGTCCAAGCAGCACCTGGCTGCGCCCGGCTGCACGCCTCCTCTCCCCTCCCACCAGCACGGGGTCTCCTCTCCTCACCTTCACCTTAACGCTCTGGCTCCAGCTCTCTCCTCTCGGTGTCCTCACCTCCGTCTTAACATTCAGGCTCCAGCTCTCTCCTCCCGCTCTCCGCACCTCCGGCTCCACTTCAGGCTCCTCCAGTGCTTTCCCACCAGGCAGGGAAAGATGGGGAAACGCCCAACACGCTTCCTTTCCCCTCCTCCCAGCGCAGGGGTCTCAGAAGCACTGCTCCCATTGACTGTGAGGTCACCTTCTTTTAAAAGGGGGGCAGGATTGAGGAGTGGTGACCCCTGTGAAATGGTCATTCGACCCCCAAAGGGGTCCCGACCCCCAGGTTGAGAACCACTGGACTAGATGAAGTGAAAGCACTTAGAAACAGAGAAAAAGAATGGACTTTTCCCTTGGTAACTCTTCTCTTGTCATTGGATGATCATGTGGTTCCTGTAGGTCAGAGGAAAATATCTGCTGCTTTGAAAAAGGTGATAGTCCCCCTTTTCCTGAAAAGGACCTCCTCTGGACCCAGAACTCTCCCTCATCACTAATGTCCCCTTTGAAGGGAGGGCACTTGAGTGAGTGATGGCTGGATAATGGTAAGCTTGATGTAGCTTCGACCACTGAAACAGCCTTGGTTACTCTGACTGATGACCTACAACAGGGGAAAGATGGGGGGTGGGGTGGAATAGCTCTGCAGGATGAGAGTAGAAGGCACTGTGTACTACGTTAGTGTTCTACCCATATCTGCAAAGCCAGTTCTGAACAGAGGCATCAAGGGACTTTCATTTACCCCTAGCCATCAAACTGTTGAGTGCCAGTGTTCCATCTTGTCTCTTCAGCTGATATGAATCCACTGACTGATAGATTTGGGTGCCATCATTTGGCTGGGTGCTGTAATGGGCTGGATGAAAACCAATGAACTAAAGCAGAAGCCTGGTTTTGAAGGGACCACCCACTTCCTAGAGATATAATCTACTGTACTTGACTCCTAGCATGAACCAGTCCAACCTCCAAGTAGCTGCCAGCTCCTTTATTAAGCTTTCCAAGAAGCACAGAGGTTACTTGGCTAACACTGTCTAAGCACCCTGGCATTTAGTTCATGTATCAAGAGCTCCCACCTCCAAATAAACACCCATGCTATGACCTACACTCCCAAACGGACTGCTGCAAGAGCCACAGATTACTGTTAATGTGACAGGACATTTTGCTAGAATCCTATGTTGATTCTGTGGCTCTGGGTGTCTGGGACCAGTTTCAGTTGATCTGCCAGTTATGGCCATTCCTGTCACAGCTAACTTAGTTGTGGTTCTCCATGCTCTAACTAGTCTAGTGCAAAGCAATCTGTGTGTGTCACCTTTGAATAATGCTCAGAAGTGCAAAATGCAGTAGCTAACCAAAATACTACACATAAATCATGTAATAGCAGGTCTAAAGGAACTGCACTGCCAGCTGATAACATTTAAAGCCTTAAATGGTTTGAGACCTCCATACTTGAAGGAATGTTTCTCCCTATCTACTGCTGCCAGAGGACTGAAGTCTGCTGGAGGAACCCTCCTCTCTGTCACATCAATGGTGTTTAACACTCTGTGAGAGGATAAGGGAGAAAGCCTTTTCTGTGACACCGCTGTTGTGGAACAGACTCCTCTTGGGGCCAAACGGTGTCACCACTGTTGTCATTTTGGCACCAAGCAGAAACAAGGCTTTTCACTAAATGCCTAGCTGAGTTCATTCAAATCTGAGCATCTTCATGATTTAAACTGTCTTACATTGTTTTAACTGTCTTGGTTTAGCTTGTTTGAATTGTTCTTAAATTATTTTTAATTGTTCTAAACAATTTTAAGCAAATTAAATAAACAAATGAATTGTTACTGTATGAAGGAGGTAGTTCTGTGAAACCACACTTAGGCATAAGTTCAAAACTGTGTATTTCCTGTGTATACAACTAACTTGGTACATAACTTTTGCACAGTTGCTGTATTTTTGCTGTATTTCTCAACATAAGAGAAGTCTGTCAAATGCTCAAAATACACATGAAAAAATAACCTTTACACACTTTTTTATTTTTATTTTTTTAAGTTCATTTGCAAGATATCATGTAGACAGACAAAACTTTCTACGCTAATGACCTTCTATTTCTAAGGAGTAGGGGAAATCGGGGATTCGATATCACACTTGCCACAAAGTGAGAGACGAACATAAATGCACTCCTTTTTCCAATAACACTGAATTTCACAGAATGTTTGAGTGAGTAAATCACATTCGGCATTGTTCAAATTTCTTTCTAATTGCTAAGAATAGGCCAGGCTAAAAGAAAAATAACCATTAGAAAAATAAAATCAGAAAGCTGTTGACTGATTTATACCCCAATTTAGAGAGTTAAACAGGTTAGCCAAGAAAAATGTGCAATGTTTTTTGAAAGAAGTGCTGTATCTGACTATAAATAATCAAAAGGAAAGTTATCCCCAAGCAATATAACAATATGATATCTATGCAATATAGTCAACATAAAGCAGACCAAACATTTGTTTTGAGCATATTTTTGTTCTTGGTACAGCTATCCATTATATCACTGAAAAAGAATTATATACATTCATATAGTATCATATTTTAAATTATTCTAAATGTATCCAACTAATCAGAAAAAAAAATCTGCTTTCTGTTTTCCAGTCATAGATTACAGGTAGGAACATTCAGATGTTAATTTGGGCAATGTACCAGACTTTAACAAACAACCCCTCTACTTTCTGGAACCACAAAATTCTCAGCTGCTGTTTTGGTTTTTTTTAAAAAAAACATTCCTGCCCATTGCTTGAACACAGAGTCTTCCAAGACAAATTACAAGGGAAGAAGGAAGAGAGACATTCTGAGGAGATACTGAATTATGGCATTCAGTACAACCCTTTCACATTGCCTAGGCTCATGGCATGTCCTTGGATTTTCTCTCTTTTTAATTCCCAGGCTCACCAGAAAGAGAAAATGGTGATTCTTCATGTTACTGGTAAAGTACCCAATTAGCTACATATAATTCTACTCAGGAGAAGAGGGAAAACTCATGTAGGTATCTGCCCAGATTGAGGGCTGGCTGAGAATCAGGAAAGGTTGAAGTTTCCAGCTTATAGGTAAACTCTCCGTCTGCACTAAATAATCACTTTTTAAAAAACATCTTCTTTGGAGCTCCACAGAGAACTTAATAACATTTCCAGCACTATTTTATTTATGTTTATTTGGAAATACATCCCTTTGGGTGCAATGTGACATGAATACAATAGTGCAGGTAATTTGCTGTATGGAATTTATCAAGAAGCTAGAGACAAAAGGATGAGAGATGGCATAATTTTTTCTAGTATTTTTTTAAGATAAAATATTCACTGTTCAGTTTCACAATGGTCAAAATACTTTATAATAAAACACATTGAACTGTCTTTTGAATGGCCTTTTGAAGTAATTTCCACTAAACTTGTATAAACAAATTTCCTTTACATTAATGAAACCACATCAACTGCCAAGCAGTTCTAATTGCCCTTTGAAAGAAAAATGGGCTTATCATCTGGGGTTCATGTATCACATCACTGGAATATTGTCCTTCCAAGCTGAAACATTCTAGGTAACAAATGAACTCTAATTTGGAATTCAGTAATAACAAACAAGCCATTGAAGTTTCTTAAAATTATTTCACTCTGCAAAGCCAAAGATGCATTTAAAAGCAGTAGTGTAAAGTAATCCATAGAACTGACACATACTCACTATTCACAGTTATGTTTGAGAAGTCAGTCTTATTTATTTTAATTGGGCTTATTCCCAGATAAGTATATACAGGATTAACTCAACTGGAATCAAGTTCTTTTTTTTCCCTTTCTTTCTTTTAAATTCATGGAATACACTGGCTTTGATATTGACTTTGCATGAGCAGAATTCAATTAATGAAAAGGAAAAGTCCTCTCAGCAGTAGGCATAGGAGGTGATTTTACTCCCACTTCTCTGCCCTGAAGCCCTGTGCCCATCCAAAATGTTCTGGAGTGCTAGGAGACCTTCTTCACAATGAATGGATAGCAGAGTGGCTAGCTGGGACAAAGGAAAACAGGTGAATTGACTTGCCCTTTGCCATTGGAAACTTCCACTCAATAAAATGCCCTTTCCTAAATGGAAGATGCCATTATACTGATAGAAAGGACATCAAAACATTTTGAAATCTTCATCCTATTCATAGAAGAAAGCTTATGGATTGTAACACTATGATAGACCAATAAATTTACTATCAACACTATGGAAAGAAAAACACAGACAAGCCTGCAAAAAAAGGGGTGGAAATCTGGCATCCTCCACTGGATGTTCTTAGACTTCAATTCCCAGCACCGCACACCCTTAGGTATGCTGACTAGGACTGCTGGAACCTTCAATCTCATGACACAGGCCGTTTGATTCCACCACTATCCATGCTAGAACATGAAAGTGAAGGCAATATAAGGCTATCTAGAGAAAGTTTGCATACCATATAATCCTGCACTATGCAACCTTTGTTACAATTTTTCAGTTATCTGTTCAGTATACTGCCCCAGGGAAAATGGAATGTATTATGTTTATAACATACAACTATAATAGAATCACAGAATTGGAAGAGACCACAAGGGCCATTCAATCTAACCCCATTCTGCCATGCAGGAATACACAATCAAAGCACTCTCAACAGATGGCCATGTAACCTCTGTTTAAAAATATCCAAAGAAGGAAACTCAACCATATTCTGATGCAGTGTATTCCACTTTGAAACAGCTCTTACGATCAGAAAGTTTTTACTAATATTTAGGTGTAATCTCTTTCCCTGTAGCTTGAAGCTCTGTGTCCTAACCTCTAGACTAGCAGAAAACCTGCTTGTTATATCTTCAACATGATATCTCTCCAAATATTTAAACATGACTATCATGTCACCTCTTAACGTTCTCTTCCCCAAGCTAAACATAGCCAGCTCCCTAAACCACTTCTCTCATAGGACATTGTTTCCAGGCCTTTTACCATTTTTGGCCACTCTCCTCTGGACATGTTCCAGTTTGCCAATATCTTTCTCGAATTGTGGTACCCTAAACTGAACACAATATTTCAGATCAGATCTGACCAAAAAAAAAAATAGAGTGGTACTACTACTTACTATTTTTAACCTCTCTAGCTAGCCTGAACTCATTCTGTACTTTTAAGTTTTCTGACTTTCTCCCTACACATGCTGACTATCCATTTGAATTCCTTTTCAGTGATTTCCCCTTTTTCCATACATGTCCCTTTGAAATCTTAACTCAAACTAAAGTTCTTTAGACATCCATCCTGTTTTTTATAGACACCTCCCATTTTTCCTCCTCATTGAAATTGTTTGAAATTGTGTCCTCTATATGTAATTTTAAGAAGCTCCCATCCATCATGAACTCCCTTCTCTTTTAATACTCTTGACCACAGGATCACACAAGTATTTCCGTAAGTTTACTGAAATCAGTCTTCTAAAAGTCTAGAATGTGTGTCTGACTGTACTTGGCTCTTCCTTTCTGCTGTATAATAAACTCCAGGAGAACATGGTCACTGCCATCTAAGATCTTGCCACTTGCATCCTATTAACGAGGTCATCATTGCTGATTAGAATCAGATCTAAAATGGCTGATTGACTTGTTTATCTCTTCCATCTGGACAAGGAAATTGTCCACAAGACAAGTGAGGAATTTGTTGGACCTTATATTTTTGGCAGTTGTTGATTTCCAACAACTATCAGGATAGTTGAAGTCTCCCATTACCACTACATCTCTCCTTTCTGTTTTCTCATCTGTTCCAGGACAACATCACCCAAGCCCTCAGTCTGGCTTGGGGTTCTGAAGTAGACCCCCACATTGACATCACTGATATTTCTCTCTCCCTTAATTCTTACTCAGATGTTCTGAACTTGGCTTCCAGGACTTAAGTCATGGATCTCTTCACAGGTACAAACATCTTTGACATACGGTGCTACTCGTCCTCTTTTCCTGTTAGGCCTATTTCTCTTAAATAGATTATACCCCATTATTACTACATTCCAATCATGAGACTCACCCAATCACATTTTAGTGATGCCTATTATATCATATTTGCTTTGCTGTTTAAGAGTTCCAGTTCATCTTGTTTATTTTCCATGCTCTGTGCATTAGTGTAGGTACATCTAAGACCACAGGTCACGCCCCCAGCTGCTTATTTAAGGTTTTTTATTCCCACTGTTAGGTACTTGTACTATTCTCTAGTTCTCCCTATAACATTTGGGCTGTTACCTCCAGTACTTAATGAAGTCCTTCCCTCAAGAATATTGTCTTTTTCTCCTACATATTTCAGTCTCCTGATCAGATTTGTGAGACTCTTGACAAAAACATTTCTGCCATCTGCTGTTGAAGAGCAATCCATCATTTGCCAGAAGTCCATCTTCATGAAACCACAGACCATGGTCCATGAAGCCAAACCATTCCCATCAGCACCATCTGCAGAGATAGTTATTCACCTCCACTATTCTTCTTTCCCTTCTTGGGACATGTCCTTCAACTGAGAGGAAAGATGAAATGATAACTTGTGTATTAAGGTCATTTAATAACTTGTGTATTAAGGTCATTTAGAGACTCATAATCCCTTGTGATATCCTGAAGGATATGCCCTGCAGTATCATTGGTTCCATGTGCTGAATTTTCCAAGGTCACCTGCATGTTCTCTGAGGACTGACACTGTTGCTCTTATTCCTTTTTCTGATCATCACTGATAAGGGCAAGACCTTCTATAGTTCCAAATTCACAGAAAGATCACTGGTCTTTCTACTTCTATGTGTCACATTCCTCCAAATGTCTACCTCCTATGTTTGGGAACTGATCTCTTCCTCAGAGACATCCTCTGTGCGTTCCTCATCCAGTTCATACAGCTCCCTCACCATCCATATTCAGTAGGCTTAAGTAGGCACTAAATCAAAACTTGAATCCTGCCCTTCAAAACTCCCACACATAATGTCTGTTGGCCTTGCTCCAGTTCACCAACAGCAGGAACCAGGCCGCAGTTATACAGAGAGTTAATGCTGTTAGTTCCTCCTCCAATCAAGTCTTTGACCACTTCCTCTGGCCCTACACAGAAAAGAACAATAGCACACTAAGGAAGATACAATCAAGCTTCCTTCCAGCTCTGACAAACAAGCAGTTGTACCCCAACAGACACAACAGCCTAAATCCAACAACCCTTCCAAAAGATTCTTCAGAGCTGGTGAGGTTTAACCCAACAGACACAAGCTCACCTTATGCTATCTCTTCTACCACACTCACACCCATTAGCTGAGCTCCTGTTTGCCTATCAAATATATGCAACCTTATTGTGATGTGTTAACTGATGAAAGAAACTGATGAAAGAAAACAGAAACCACAACAAATTGTTTTTAGTGTCATGGTTTCATGTGGGAACACTCTGACATGTCTTACTTCCTAGTATACTGTCTGATGCAAAGTAAGGCATGGTATAAACACCTGCCTGAGGTCACATTCAGAGCTTGAAAACTTAGATATAAAAATTAGTTACATTTATAATTACAAGGTCCAAAAGAACTAGATGATCACCATTATTCTTACAACTTTTATAGTACTAATCTTCACATTTTTCAAAAGTAACTAAAATAGCTACTTTTTATTTAGCGTCCTCTCCTCTGAATGCTTCAAGCCACTCACTTGTGGTACAAATTAATATTTCCTCCTATCACAACTGAGTTTAAGGCAGCTACATGAAGTGCAGCATAAGCTGAGTTTTGAACCAGTCGATATTCCTCCTCCATCATTTTGTGAACGCACCTCCCAGGAACTATAAAAGCAACAAAAGAGTCATGCAACAAAAGAAGTAAAGTTATGTCACATTATGTTACAGTAAACTGCAGCTATACCAAAATTGCTGAAGGAAAATGAACAATTATAAATAACAACTAATTTGTAGTAATTACTTGTAAACACTAAATAATATGTAACAGCAGTGCCAAATCAAAAAAATGTATTTTTAAAATTTTATTTTTGGTCCCAAGTATAGTTTTTTTTCCCTTCTACACCAGTAATTGTGCTTCCAACTTCTGCCATTACAGCTTCCTGGTCATTTCAACTCAACTTTTTGGATTGACCTTCTTATTATAACATACTGCCTTTGGTGGCCAACACCAGGATCCTAATCCTATCCACTAGCGGGCTAGAGTGGACTCTCTGAGAAAGACAAAAGGACCATAGGGAACATGATGCTTGCCCCATTCAAGGTATCTTAATGCCCATGGCCTGTCACTTAACATTCATTCTGCTCTGCCTTCACCCTGCAGTACATGAACAGGGTCCCATATAGTCTTAAATTATAATATAAAATGAACTTCCCATCCAGCCTGAACATCAATATTAAAGGTAACCTGCATTTTTATTACTCTGAATGTTTTAAACATCAAGTCTTTATTACACCTATGCTAGTATAACTGCTTCACCCTCTGACACCTCAGCACAGGGTGATTTATGAAGCTTTTTTCCCTCTTCAGCTTTGCATATCAAAGTGCAAATTAAACACTGTTAAGTCTCCCCTGCTCTCCCAGTGATCAGAGACTTTTAGGAAGCAATGCAGAGTAGAGAAAGCCAGCAGCACAAAAGTAGGGAAAGCCATCAACCCACAAGAAATGCAAGGTGTTCACACTGGGCCTTCAACCTCACAAAAACAGTACTTTCTGAGAAAATCACCACACGGAAGTACCATTTTCTGTCCTATAACATAAAGTACCCTCTCTCCTTTGTCTTCATTCAATGCAAAAAGGACAGTGCAGACACAGCAGAGATAAAGAGGCAGACAGGGACTTCTGAGGGTATATGTGGTCTGCCACTCTGATATGAAGAGTAACCCATTTGAATCATGGCAGTGTCATCTTACTCAAACTGTAATAATATTAAATAATATTTTCTTTCTCTCAAGAATTGCTTAAGGGGTAGAGTATTTAACAGTTCTGTTTCCTGAAGACTACTTTCACAATTCCTTTTCAGAGGCAGAAACTAACGAGGTACTTGGTTTATATTTCTTTTAATTATGTTTGAACTGTTAAGTCCCCTTGGACATTTGTAAAGATCTACTATCTATAAATATTTTATCATCTCACTAAGCAGTATTCACAGAAAAAGACTTTCAGGACTATGTTATTCAAACATGAAATTATTCCTAAGCAAACAGAGATTTCCATGCACACAGTAGTTAATTGACTGTGTAACCGGCTAATAAGAATGCGAAAGACTTTTTCCCCCTAGAACGAATGTTTCACTTTAAAGTTTGAAAACTAGCTGTACAGAACCCATATGAAGGTCATATACTGTGCATACCTTTGTACCATGGATAGTCTGCATTATCACCTAAGCACGCTACATTAACAGTAATAAAAATCCTGAATTAACAGTAATTGGCTGGCTGGTTCATGAATGTTTGAATGATCAGCAATACATACATGATGCTAAAAAATATTTGGACTGAACATGTAAGGTTCTTTCTAACAGGTTGTACTGCACACGTGATATAAACATTACTGCTAGTCATGCTATTACTGGCTTCAGCAATTATGATGAAAGGTTTCTTCTACAAGAATCCTTGAAAAGACAGTACATAGAAATCAGATTTTTTTTAAATGAATTTTTCTTCACTAGGAGTTTATACAGGTGTCTTTCAGCAACTGACCTTTAATATTCATGAAATGTTATCTTTTCTCAACATATTCTGAGTTCACAGAATAAAAGCAAAATATATACCAAGGTACATTATGAATATTCAGTAATGTACAGAAAAACAATTCTTTTACATGTTGTTTTATCTTCCTTCCAGTTGGACCACTTCCCCTGAGTTTCAGCCATTTCCAAAAAAAGCTGAGGTTTTTTTTGTTTTTTTTTTTTCTTGTTCTGTTTCAGGGACACTGAAATGACCCTTGGGGCAACTTCACATTTTACATTGCCAGAATGTTTTCAGTAAGTCATGGAACAAGCTGTTTGACAACCAAAGAGGAATCACGTATTTCTGGAAGCACAATGAACATGTGACAGGAGACCAAAATTAACTGTAATTTTTACATACGTCTCCCAGCATAATTACAGAAACAATAAAACACCTTGCCACATGAAGCAGATATATTCAGGGGTGTCTTGATAGTTTGATACACCAGAATGGAAAGATTGTAATATAGTCCTATCTATCTTTGATTGTTTTCAGTTTTGACCTGAGGTTTATTTAGGGCCAAGTCTGGTAGGCTCTGAAAGCCACAAGACACTTATTTCTTGAGGGTGGGGTGTCCTTAGCTGCTGTGCTCTGAAAGCAACAAAACACTGATATTTTGGGCTAGGATGTCCTTAGCATTAGCTAACAAAGTAGGTGTCATCAACCACGACAGAAATCCTGGCTACCACATGAGATATCAAAACGAATGAAGGAAACTTAACTCAGGAGGTGAACTCACAAAAGTGCCTCAGAAGTCACTCCTTCACTAGAGACTTGGCTGGAGGGAATTCTAGAGCTAGGGATACCTTTATCCCTGATGTTGCAGCTCTACCTCCTTTGCCTGACTGATTCTTCGACAACCCCCAGCGACTCTATATCACTTCAAAGAGGTCTTGCCACTCTTGCCTGAGTATCTGAGAAACATAGCACTGCCCCCTTAAAATTTAACAGTTGATACAGAGGAAACCGAACATGAAACTCTAACCTAACAGCAGAACTTCTTGCAATTGACTCCAGAACGTGTTGAGCAACATTCCAAGATTGCTGACAGTGTGCTCACCCCAAAAAATGACCATGGTTCTGCCAGCTAATGCGAACACCTGCTTTGTTAGCTAATGCTGAGGACATCCTAGCCCAAAATATCAGTGTTTTGTTGCTTTCAGAGCACAGCAGCCCTGAGTTCAAGTGCATCTCAGATCAAACCGTCACATTGGCAACAGTCAAAAGCACATTGGGCTGCATAAAAAGCTAGCCTAGATGCAGGATGAGCTTCACCACTACCTTCTCTGGGTTGCAGCTGATATCAAGAAGATCTTATAGTACGGATCTCTACAGTGTGGCATCAGTATCCAAATCATTTTGAAGCTACACTGAAATAATCTACCCAAGAACACAGTGAGCTCAATTCTACGGATCCTTCCTATGCAGTTTGCACCTCTGGGATGTCACTTTCATGGGACAGTCCCATATAATTGCCTCCACTCACACTGTAATTAAAATGGAGTCTTCTGCTGAGTGGGTTGTATCTGCTCACCAATATGAAGCTTTTGGAAAATGTTTAAAGAGCAGCATAATAACCAGAAAAATCCGTTTTTCAGCAGGTCTGCCACAGTACTTTTTAATATACAATTCCAAAGTTGAGAGAACAATCTCTTTTAGTTTTTCTATCAGTTTGTGACCCACCTTTTGCTAGCTTATGCAAATATTCCTTTCCATTCACAAATCACTCACAAGATTGGTATTTTAAAAATTTAGAACTTTGCTGACTGAGCAGCAGATATGCATGCAGGGGTGTAGAAGGGAAAATACAGCCACCATTTTTGGGGAGGAGAAAAAAAATAATATTTTGGAATAGTGGTTGTTCAGGGGCTATGGTTTCCCCCTAAAAACTCTCACAGTTTCCCATCCCTGTTGTAAAGGAGAAATATCTAAGCAGCAAAAGCACTAACCAAGGAAGTTTTAAAAACAAAATTTCTAAACTGTACTAAGCACACACACATACAGACAGAGAGTTCTCAAACTGAAATTCTTGTGTCAAAATTGTACCTCCTGTGATAGAAATATGTGGAAAGTATTTGTCCTATCCTTTAGCTCTTGCACGGAGCACACACAACAAAAGAGCAAAACAGCAAAGAATCACTTCCAAATCCTATCTAATTTCAACACACATGCAGCCCATATCTGGGATCAGAGCTAATTCTACATTGCTGTGAATGTAATGAACTATATTTCTTCATATCCCACCTTTTCCCCAAAGATGTGTCTCACACTTTTCATGGAACTCACATAATTGGTATTCTATTCTATCAAAGAATGAACCCAAAATGGGGAATTACAAAAGTCACTCAGTGCAGTAATATGACCCTCCCAAAAATATCTGAAATGTTATTTAACCATATTCTTTATGTGCAGCTGCTTTTTAAAGGAGCACAGAGTAAGTATCACAAATCCAGTGAGCTAGACTCATTTAATGACAAGAGTCAGAACTCCAGTAATAATTATGACATTTTCTTAAGTTGTTAACAAAGTGACCTTCGGTACAATTTAGCTACTGGCTCTTTGAGTCACAGTGAGGATGAAGCATCAATAGTGATCAACAGAGAGGGACTTGCCCTATGCCTTTCACAGAAAAGAATAAATCTTGGTGCCAGTGGCAGAACCAAATACCCAGCACTCTTTGCTGCTTTGTGCCTTACATGAAACACATGGGGAAGACTGGCCTAATCCCACATAGTATATGAGGTGTTTTGAGATCCACAAACAGAGACAACTACAGAAGTGCCAGGTGGGAGAGATTTTGCATAGTTTTGCTTCCAGTGAAAAAAAGATTTGCATTCTAAGAACAAAGCTTTAAGAAGTTCTGTCAGTCAATTATGTCCCACCCATCCCCCAGACTAGAACAGTTTCTCCCATACTGAAAATAAAATCTCCTTTTTATAACAAAATCCTCTTTATCTTGCCTTTCCTCATTAATCCAGTTTCACCTGCCTGGCAGAGATAGACACAGGGAGGGAAAGGCATGCATTCTCAATACAAACATACACACACATTTGTACACATTTACTTTTCTTCCTTCTGTTCATCTTGACCTTTCTGATTTGGATCAGCATTAATACCTGCCCACCTGTCTGGCAAATCTTCCCTGCAATGTGCCATTCAAGATGAAAAACATGGTTTGATAATGGATAGTGACAAAGCTTGCAGAGATGGAGAGCAAGCAAAAGCGAGGAAGCACTAAGGGAAATCACTTCCAACCAAGATCTGCTGCTGCAGAGCTAATCAGGTAGGTATTCAGTTGTTCACTCCTGCAGACTTGCTTAGCATAGAAATAGGCTGTCTGCCCAGGAAGATGAGGTAATGTCTAGCTTTAATGCCAATCTCTCTAACTGGCAGGACACATTGGGTAAATATTTCTGCTGCGGGAGACCACATTAATTTGATTCTGCTACCAATCTGATTATTGTTATTACTGTCATCAATATTAATACATAGGGAGGCATACCTCTTGAGGTATTACCATGTTAAATAGGCGTACCTGTTAATGCCAAAGCCACTGAAGATAAAAGAGTATCATTCTGTGTTACAGACTGAGGAAAGGTGAGCAATAGCTCAACTGGGATGATTCACGGCAGACTAGCAAGTATTTCTCACTGCTAGTTTTCTTTTTTTAAGAACAACAAAATGAACCCCCAGTACCTTAAATTATACCAGTGAATGAAGAATACTTGCAGTAACCAAGAGTTTTTTTTTTTCCTTTTGGAAGAATTGTAAGTAACATTCGGTTTTGGTACTCAAAATGAAACCCAGGATTCAACATTCTTTGACTCTAAGTCTGTGAGAGTTTTTTCACACCTGGCAAAGGTGTATCTTAGGGTTTTAATGAGAAATGGAGACCTGATATTCCTAAGGTTTGCCCACCCCTGAGGCATGCATACAAATCTTGTTGATTAAAAAATCACAGCCTGGGCTTCCAATCCTTCATTTTCTTGTCCTAACCACTATTAAAGAATAGCTTTTTAAAAATTGCTATTACTCATATTTACTTTAGGCCCTAAAAACAAACTAGACCTTAAAAAATTGCTGTGTATCAGCAAGTAGAACAGAAAGCCAGCTGGTCTGATAAAAACGAGTCAAGGTCACAAGCAAGAATGCAAATAGCTTAACTAACTTAATTGATCAAAATCTGATTGATAAGGTCTGGATGGCTTAGCTTAACAGAGCTACTAAATTATCTTAAAAGCTTGAGTCCCAAGTACTTGTAGTGAATTCAAGTATATTTACGAATGTATTTCCTGGATTTATACTCCTCCTTTCTTTCAAAACTGAGACTCAGGATAGGTCAAAATAATATTAATAAAAGAATAATATGATTTAAATAAAAAGACAACAAAGTATTAAAACCGGATTAAAAGCACAACTGAAAAAAAAAATGTCACTAAGAACATGGCAGGAACTGAATGCCCTCTCATCAGCAGCTGGCCAACTGCCAAATGGCTGCCAGTATACAAAGTAATATAAAGGTATAAAAAGTACAAAAATACAAGAAATATAAAAATAGGGAACAAAGTATCAGCTGCCTGTATCTCCCTCAGGAGGGTTTCAGAGCCTGGCAGTAAACATCAAGAAAGTATTCTGTCCTCTCCAAACCACAATCTCTGAAGGTTGTGGAATCAAAAGGTCCTTCCCTGAAGATCTCAAAGCCTGGGTAAGTGCATATGGACAAGTATGGTCCTTCAGACAGCCTGATCCAAGTTACATAGCTTTTCATAGGATATGACCAACATCTTGAGATGTTTCAAGAAACATTTCACATTTTCACACGTAATGCATTAGAAAGATGAACATTAAGGGGTCTCTCCCTCTCTCTGTATATATACACATCTGATAGAAGGAAGCTGGAAAATCTGCAAAATCTAGAAATGCTGAAAAATAGTAAAATTGCTATTGAGATATTATTGCATAAAAATATGCAAACTTTTAAGGACAACCAGCCTCTCTCTGCCTTCAAATAAAACCTAGCTACAGCTAATTTTGTTCCATGATTTGTTTTTTTGTTCAGCTGTTGTATTGATTATGTGAAATATCTGGCACTTGGAATTCATGATAAAGTGTTTCTTCTCACAACTAGCAATTTTCTTTGGATTATCCTCAGTGCAGCTGGCATGGAAAATAAAGATGGCATGGCACTGAGGAAGATGTACTGTTGGAGTGAAAGTAACATCTCAATGACTATACTAGCAAATATTGTAATACTCCAATGACTGCACTAACAAGCACTGTTGTTGTTTTTGTTGTGTCCCTTAAAGTCATTTCAACTTCTGGCAACCCTAAGGAAAACCTATCATGGAATTTTATTTTAATTATTTATTTACTTATTTATTTGGCAAGGTTTACTCAGTGAAGGTTTGCCATTGCTTTCCTCTGAGGCTGACTGAAGGTGAGCTGCCCCAGGTCACCTAGTGGGTTTCCTTGGCTGAGAAGGCATTTGAACTTTGGTCTCCTCAAGTCCCAGTCCAATATCGAACCACTGCGCCACGAACTGGCTGTCTATTTATACCACTTACTTTATGGGTAAGAGGAGTACAAATGAATTCAGGCTTGCCGGAGACATTAAAAACAATAAAAAGGGCTTTTGAAAGATATGTCCGTAGCACAAAGGAAAACAAAGAAACGATAGGGTCGCTGTGCGCAGAAGATGGCCAGTTACTAACAGGGGGAAGAGAGAAGGCAGAACCACTCAACACCTTCTTTGCCTCAATTTTCTCCCAAAAGGATAGAAGTACTCTACTTGGGGGTGAGGAGCACGTGAGAAAGGGGGGAATGCAGCACAGAATAGGTAGAGAAGTAGTACAGGAATACCTGGCTAGACTAGATGAATTCAAGTCCCCAGGGCCAGATGAATTACATCCAAGGATATTAATAGAACTGGCAGAAGTCATTTCGGAATCACTTGCGATAATCTTTGAGAACTCTTGGAGAACAGGAGAAGTCCAAGCAGACTGGAGGAGGGCAAATATCATCCCGATCTTCAAGAGGGGAAAAAAAGAGGACCCAAATAATTATCGACTGGTCTGCCTGACATCAATACCAGGAAAGATCCTAGGGCAGATCACTGAACATTCAGTTTGTAATTACTTAGAAAGCAATGCCGTAATCACTAAAAGTCAACATGGATTTCTCAGAGTAAGTCGTGCCAAACTAATTTTATTTCTTTTTATGACAGATCTACAAGCTTGATAGATGAAGGGAATGCTGTGGACATAGCATATCTTGATTTCAGTAAGGCCTTTGACAAAGTTCCGCATGACAGTCTTGCAAAGAAATTAGTAAAATGTGGGCTGGACAGGGCTACTATTACGTGGATTTGTAATTGGTTGACTGGCCAAACCCAAAGGGTGCTCACCAATGGTTGCTTTTCATCCAGGAAAGAAGTGACTAATGGAGTGCCACAGGGTTCTTTCCTGGGCTCAATGCTATTCAACTTCTTCATCAATGACTTGGATGAAGGAGTAGAGGGTATGCTGATCAAATTTGCAGATGACATCAAATTGAGTGGAGCTGCTAATACGCCAGAGGACATGATCAAAATTCAAAATGACCTTGACAGATTGGAGAGTTGGGCCAAAGCTAACAAAATGAATTTCAACAGAGAGAAATGCACTTATGCAAAAAAAGTGGAATGCACAAATGTAGAATGGAAGACATGTGGCTGGATAACGTATAAAAGGGACCTAGGAGTCTTGGTAGATCACAAGCTGCACATGAGTCAGAAAAGTCATGCAGCAGCCAAGAAAGCCAACACGATTCTTGGTTGCATCAATAGCAGTATGGTGTCTAGAGCAAAGGAGGTAATGGTACCACTCTATTCTGCATTGGTTAGACTTCATTTGGAATACTGTGTCCAGTTCTGGGCACCTCAATTCAAGAAGAATATCGACAAACTGGAGCTTGCCAGAGGACCGTGACCAAAAATGGTGAAGGGTCTGGAAGCCATGCCCTATGAGGAGTGGCTTAGGGAGCCGGGTACATTTAGTCTGCAGAAGAGAAGGTTAAGAGGGACATGATGGCCATGTTTAAATATTTGAAAGGTTGTCAGGTCAAGGAGGAAGCGGACTTGTTTTCTGCTTCTTCAAAGACTAGGACAAGGAGCAATGGATTCAACCTGCAGGAAAGGAGATTCCAGCTGAACCTCAGGAAGAACTTCCTGATGGTCAGAGCTGTCCAGCAGTAGAATATGCTGCCTCAGAGTGTGGTAGAGTCCCCTTCTTTGGAGTTTTTTAAGCAGAGGTTGGATGGCCATCTGTTGGGTATGCTTTGATGGGTGTTCCCGCATAGCAGGGGGTTGGATTTGATGGTCCCTGTGGTCTCTTTCAACTCTATGATTCTATGGAGGAACCATCTTTCTTTGTTACTAGAACCTTGTAGAGCCAGATGAAAAAGGTGTCTCAGTAAAAAAGAGCTAAATATATTTTTAGAATTAAGGGACAAGGGTACCTCTAAGCAAACATTAACCAAAGAATTTGTTCCAAGCACCAAAACAGAACTGAGCGTTCTCTTTGTGACACACACAAAATCATTCCTCATTTTCTTCTGACAGGTGTTTTTTTTTCAGTTCCACAACCTAGTTTTGGGGACAGAGAGAAATGTTTGGTTTTGCTGTTCATAAACAGTTTGGAATCCAAAATCCTTGGCAAGTTATTATATACCTATTAGAAACTAAAGCACCAACCTATATATGAAGGAAGGGGCAAAATAGGCAGATAAATACATTCCGGTGTTTTCACCTTTGTTATTTCTAGATCTATGTCTAGATTGCTATGCTTAGGGTTTGCTTCCTTCTTCCTTTCCCTGAGGACATTTTCTGTTTCTTCCCACAGCTGGAAAGAGAAAGAGAGAGGCTATACAGAGACAGAGAGAGTATTCACAGCAGCTTTCTGACCAGACTTGCACACAAAGGAACCAGCGTTCATTATCTGCATTATATTTAACGAATTTCTAGAAAAAGTAAAGTTTTTCTTTTTATCTACCACCTTCTAACCCAGGGTAGTTATTTCTGTTTTACAATCATAAATTCACAGCAATACTCCACTGTGCTACACTGCATAATTATCAAATATTCCCCCAAAATTATCAGAGCTAAAATTGCCCCCCCCCGCATTATAGTTGCCCATCCGGGATATAGGCTTATCTCAATCCTAACTCAGCCAGAGTTTAACAACACATGCTCCATCAGCAGATGACTGCAAAACATGTACTCAGTACAGCTAGAAATGTCTCTGTGGATTTGGTCACCAGTGTCCATACCAGCTGCATATAAGACAGATGTCCAAAAACAGAAGTTTTCCCTTGCCACATGGCACTCTACCTGCTGACTTCTACTTGGAAAATAGCTGTTAAAGGCATAAGAATCCTGAGAGGAAAAAAATGGCATCCACAATCCAAACATATATACCAATGCTGTGTATATTTACCTCAAAATATGACATTTGTGAGTGTTACTTGCAGGTGAATGTACATATGTTTGCAGCCTACAACCACAATGAAGGGAACAGGAGCACTTTCAAGGTTTTCAGTAAATGCTCTTTTTTTCCTCCTGTTTCACCACTTAGAAAAATAAGTACAGATTATGACATAAATACATATATATATGTTGTTGTTGTTGTTGTTGTTGTTGTGTGCCTTCTAGTCATTTCTGACTTATGCTGACCCTAAGACAAACCTATCACAGCATTTTCTCGCAGCTGAGAATGTGTGATGTGCTCAAGGTCACCCAATGGGTTTCCATGGATTAAGAGAGGAATCAAACTCTGGTCTTCAAAGTCATAATCCAATGCTCAAAACCACTATACCACACCCACTACATATACTTATACATACATAAATATATGCTACCCAGTTTTTCAATTAACCTGTTTGAAAATACTGTGATAATTTCATTTTAATTAAAAATGAAGTACTAGATGCACCCAAAAACAGTTAGGTGCAGACATTTTTAAAAAAAAGAAAGAAAAGAAAGAATTCCACCTGGCAATGTTTACCCATGACATGTAAATAACTCTGTTAATCCTCTGCTTTGTGGTCTCTCACGTAAGAGCTTCATAAAAAACTACCCTGGACTTTTGTTCTTTGTAACAAGAGATGACGAAAAAGAAAAGGAACTAAAGCAACATATCCAGTGGGCAAATAATGACTCATGCAGTTTTTTTCAAGAAAGAATAGTGAAAATAGGATATAACAGGATAGGACAAGACAGAAAAAAACAGAATCAGAAAACTGCATTTTATCAATACAAACCTAATAAGGATAGCTTATAAAACGAAACAAGAAAAGGTCCCTAAAGCCATTCTGGTTTCAAGGTTATTCCTTGACAGGTTATTCCATTTGATGTAATTTAAATGTTTTTATAAAATTGTCATCACACAGGTACTGAGGTTTCTACATGAGAAACCCCTTCAGTAGCAAAAAAATATATCCGGAAAAGAATAACTGGAATTCCTAAAATCACACACTGATTAAAGAACAATTCACAGGACTGAACTATTTATACTTTAATTGCTATCATTATTATTTTTACTACTACTACTACAACTATCCTGCTTTTCCCCAGTCTAGGACATTTAATTACTAGGATTGCACAAAAGGAGAAAAATGAAACAAAAATAATATACTATGTTAGAATGAACAGACAGGAGGCCTGTAGAACTAATAATAGTTAACTGTCTTTAGTATACTCACACACATAACTCAGGGATGAGCCATTGGGCAAGGGCCACAAGTTGCTCATCCCTCCATTAAGGGTATTCTGGCATTTAAACTTGGCAGGCATGACTATAGTTATTTCTTCTCCCCTGTTGCAGCAAACAAAATTGAAACAGGGACTGCTTATTACAACATTTTCGTCACTGAAGGGAAGGGGAATTTATCTGTCATATTCTATATTCATGCCATTTGTTTGCTTGTTTTGCAAGATTTGTTCCTCACCTTTCCAGAAAGTGAACAGCAAATGTACAAATGCACAATTAAAAAAACAATATAGCAGTATGAAACTATCTAAAAATCATATAAGACTACATGAAAACGGAAGTGAATAGTAGCCAGTTAAATTGCCATTAAATCCAATTACAGGTTAAAGCTCTGATATCTGAAAAGACAAATCAGCAGTATAGGATGTAACTAAACTCAAATTAGAAGAAAACAGATTCTACATAAACACTAGGAAGAACTTCCTGACTGTAAGAGCTATTCACCAGTGGACAGCACACAGCTTTGGAGCACAGCAGACTCTCCTCCTCTGCAGGTCTTTGAACAGAAGTTGAATTGCCATTTTTTGGAACACTTTAGTTGTATGTGCCTGCATGGCAGGAGAAGGAACTAAACGGCCCTGAGATCCCTTCCAACTCTGCAACTCTATTACTCTAGACAACACTTCTTTAGTCAAATAGGGCTTGACAGGCTATCAATAAGGAAGCCAGTAAGCCTACCTTGAGAGGGAAGTCCAAGGCTAGATTCAGCCCTTTAAAAGATCCTTTTATTAATGCCATTTTTTAAAATATTTATAACTGGACCAATAACCAAAGTTCTCAGGCCAGCATGCAAGATAAATGTAAACAGTTTAAAATATTAAGAATAACATGAATAAGAATTTAGAAAATTAAACAAAACATTCTAAAACCAGTTAAATCAGGCTAAGCCAATTTAAAATCATGCGGACATGAGCTCACCCAATAGTTTCATATAGATACTGAACATCATGGGAGACAAGATGAAACTCTGTGGCATCCTACTAAGAGCTATTGTGCTAAAAACGAATCTCGTAGTGCCAACTTCTGGAGCTAGCCTTGCAGACAGGATTGAAAATACTTTAATATAGTCCGTCCTACCCACTCCTCAATGGAGGCAGTCCACTAGGATACCAGAAGGGATGGCACTGGAGGCAATTGAGAGATCAAGGAAAACAAATAAGTTAGCTCTCCCTAGTCTTTCACCTGGAATTGTTCTTCAGTCAAGGCAACCAAAGCCATTTCAGTATTGCATCATGTCTTGAAACCAGCCTGAAACGGATCCAGATAATCCTCTCATGTTTCCTCCTACAACATTTAAAGTTCTGGGAGGTTCAGCCCCTGACACACACTCAAGCCTCTCCACATGCTACTCTGCTCCCAAGGAGTATCTCACACACTTCTGAGTCCAAGGAGGCCCTCTTCAGAAGAGGACATACTATAGCCTCTTTCAAGAGAGAAGCCACTTCACTCCAATACAGTGAAACATTTACCAGCCTTGGGCCCAGCCAATCAACCCACCTGTACTGATCTTATCACTGAATATGAGCAAGGTTCAAGTGATAGGACCAACCACTCTTTTTTTTAAAAAGGTATCTTTATTAATAGTTTATAAAAACACTAAAATTTTACAAATACATAAGAGAAAAGAAGGAACAAGGATGAAGAAAACATAAGACAAACGAATTTGAAATTAAAAGTAAAGGGAAAAGGTTAAAGATCAACTTCCATTCTCCTTTAAACAGAGTATAACAGTCAAACTGATTGAAGCCTCTCAAAGAAAATATCCAACAATTCTCTTCTTTCCCTCTCCAGTTCATCTTTCTAAAACAAAAAAAAATGAACTTTTTTCTACCTAAGTTTAACATATCTAGCATACTATACTAATATTACCTTCTATTACATTGTAAGTTACACTAGCATATATACCCGGTGTTGCCCAGGATTTTATTTTCTCATAGGTAATACTTGTCAGAAAGATTTGTGATCCTGTGCCTCTAATTCCCCAAACTGCCTTATCCAGTACCTGTAACTTTTCCCCATATTTCCCAATCCAATCTGTATTCTGAGTTATTAACATACAGAGGTTGGTTCCTGAGGAAATACAGTGTCTTCCTCCTTGCTGCTAGGCCTCATCTCCATAGCGACTGGCCTATTCAAGGCAAGCACATTTAACTGAGGCCCAAGAGTTTTCAGGCTGCGAATTCTAAAGGCCCTTCCCTAAATTGCAAACCCCAGGATTACACAGAACCTTCTTATGTGGCCAATCATATGAGGTATTTGCCTCACACAAACAGACAAATGTTGACTTTCATATATATAGATATATAGATATAGATATGATTTATATATATGATTTATGTGGTAATAGGCATTACCTCTAATTTTAATACTTAACGATACTTGCTGACTTGATTACATAATATTTTCATTACTTAAAATTGTAGATTTCTTCCCTGTTATATAAACATCACTAAATCCAAATGTTTCTATACCATCTTATTGTGTAAAATCCTTTACATAACTTATTAACTAAATCCAGTTTTCATTATTTTATATCTGTAACGATTTCATAGCCTAGTTTCAATCAAGTCTATTTCATTTTCATGTGGAATTTAACTCCCTGTTTCCCTTGTATTCCTCCTATCCATTAACTTCTCTCCACCACCACCATTCCGATGTCTTCTCAGATCCCCTTCCTTCTTCTTGACAAATATTTTCAGTTCCTTCCCACTTGGTATTTTATTTGTCCTGAAACAGAATAATTCCCCCCTTTCTTTCACCTACTTCAACCATACAGGTTAAAACAATTTGGTTTCATTCAACCACTAATATAGTTTGATTACAGATCAGTTTTTGATTAGCCTCCCCTTTCTTCCACCTTGGGCTGCAATCCCCATTTCAACAACCCAAAATGTCTGGGCCATTCATCTCTCACTTGCTCAGTAGCTAATCCCTCCACTAGTTCAACTTGAATTTCCTTCTCCATATCACTTTTCACCCCTTGTTTATTTCCCTCTTGTCTTACACACAGTTCTGCTTTGATCTCACTGATTTGATTCCCCAGGGCCTCTATTATGTTCCTTTTCAAATTTAGGAGTTCCACTTCTCACAAAGAACATAGTTCCTCCATCATCTGTTGTAAAAAGTCTCAAGGGAGTTCCTGGGAATGTTCACCTTTCATTCAATTTCAGTTTCCAGCAATTTCAGTTAACAAGTCATTTCTCTCGTCAAGCTAAATACCACCACAAGTCAGTCTTATCAAGATCAAATAGATAACGTCTGTAATTTCTCACACTGTAATTTCTCCTTGTTAAAATCCAATTCAGGTCTTACAAATCAGATGGGATTCAGTCTATCCACAAAATATACACACTTAAATCTTTAATTATTCTCCTTTAAACACATCAACCTTGAATAGTCTAGTTTATTTATCCTAATCTTGTGGGGAACACACTCACACAGCTGTTGATTGCCATAAGAGGGTAGCTGGGAAAACTCCATTCTTCCATTTAAGTCAGAAAAATTATTTTCTTTTGTAACCTCAAAGGTTTATTAAAGTGTTCATTCTTTAAAAAAAGCAGGTTGCAGATATGGAACCATCAGATCCTCAGATCCAAACAGCTGTATTTCACAGCAAGGTCAAAACTATCCCTCTCTTGGACCTTCCCATTCATACATGTGTTTACCCAGAAGTAAACATAAGTAATGGGAATTATGGACCCTAATGAATGATACCTTGTTTTGCCTTTAATTCAGGGAAAGTTTCCCTCTGGCTGGCACGTTTACCATGAAAGCACTCCTCACTGCAGAGCTGAAGGTGGGAGGATTTACCCACTGACCTGCTGGAACTCAAAGTCCCCCAAGACAAATCACTGCTAGACCACATAATCAGGCTGTATCAAATGAATGAAACTGACAAAAGGAAACTGACCAAGCAGAGACTTCCCCAGACTGTGCAGTAATTATGAGGTCAGGTTCTGAGTGGCATGTGAAACATAAGAGGCATAGATCTTATCTATCTATCTATCTATCTGTCTGTCTGTCTGTCTGTCTGTCTGTCTGTTTTAATCTGTCTGCTACATTACAGGCTCAATGAAGAGTCCTGCACATCAGACATTGGTGGAACGGGTAGAAGAAATTCTTTAGAAGACTTCTGGCAAATTCATATAATAGAAAGCATCTTTTCTACAAAACAGAGGCTGAACCTGAAATTCCAGTATAGCAACATGGAGATGTACTGTGTGAATGCTAATAAGAATTTTAAAGAGTTACTTTTTTGGATTGTAGTCCCCATACCATGGCCAACTTTTCCAAGTTCTGGATTTATTCCAATGTTGCAGACAGGAAGAAGAAGAAGACTGGCAAATTATCAATTCAGGTAGTATTAACAAAAAAGAAGCCGTAATTACACCATTGCTCTCAGAATGTTTAGCAAATAAAAAAGTAAAAATCTTCTTTCCTTTGAGTACTTGGATCCCCTGACACAATCAAATGAATCCAAAATAACAAATAGTACTTGTAGGTACAAGTTTTATCTCCACAACTAAATTCTTCTAAGCTATAGAAAGTGGCTTTTGAAAAATACCAATAATTATGATCCTTCCACAAGTCTCCTGAAGGTAGATCACTTCATATTTCAACTACATCCTTTCTTTTTACAACTATCTACAAATCCAATTCTTCCTTAAAAGACCAGGGATAACCATGCACATTTATTCACCAATAATAAATTCATGGTACAAAACCTCTAAAAATAAAAGGTCTTATTCCTAAAAGTATACTAGAATGACCTCCTAGCAATTCCCATTGTCAAACTCTTACATGACTAGGGCTGCTCTCCAGGAACATCTGCTTTCTAGTAGCACATGATGACACTTGTTCAACCTCATGAACTTAATTCTTCTTTGCTTCCAAATTGGACCCAGCAAATATACATTTGGACATTTATACATATTGCACATCATCACACACACACTCCAGAAAGATCATAGTTTGCAAGATATAAACAAGACATGACGGCAACAAAAGTATCCAACAGATGTCCATAATGCAATCCTCCAGCACATTCCAGTCTCTATTACCTTGGGAAGTGAACAAAAACATTCTTCTTTGTGGACAGAAAAATATCTCTTCAATATTACTAGAGAGCACTTAAAATACTATATAAAGTAATATGGCTATAAGCTAATACCCTAATGTGTTAATATTGTACTTTGTGAAAGGGTGAGTCACTGAGTCCTCAGGCTAAGCAGTGCCTTAAACGTGCTCAGCTGCAATAATGAAGAAGAGTCAAGAAAAGGGCAAAGAAGGGTTACTCACTGCCTTTACTTATAGAAAGACTTTGCAGCCTTTTGCACTAAACTGAACAAGAATTTCTAGCCATGAATTTGTGGCTGCTGGGGTAGTTCCACCATCACCTATCATGAGGGTAAGACACTTAAGTCAGATTGCTAGCGGTTCTACAGCTGCTCAGCTGTAAAATGATTGTTTTCAAATTTGGGGCACTGAAGGAACAAACAAGAACTTGACAACTGGGAAGCAGATTTTAGCAACTGGCTATACAAAGCACAATGGTCACAGAGGCTATGTAACACACCCTAAAGTAATTTCTTATCTCTTCAGATTCATGTGAACTACTCTTTTTCAATCTTCCTAGTTGCTAGAACTCTCCAAAACTGAATTCTGATGACCATATTCCTTGCCTTTGTATTTCCCTGTTTCTACTCTCACAGCTAGTTATACCATATACAATCACACAAATTCTCCATGTATTCTTTATGGTCCTGACTACAAATGCAAAGGTATGGTGTGTTTAGGCTATTAATAAATTCCATGCAAAAGGAGGAGGAGGAGGATTGT
The DNA here is from genome assembly GCA_948474755.1 of Ctenosaura bakeri. Taxonomy (NCBI): domain Eukaryota; kingdom Metazoa; phylum Chordata; class Lepidosauria; order Squamata; family Iguanidae; genus Ctenosaura; species Ctenosaura bakeri. The sequence continues at coordinate 80,567 of CAOLHI010003482.1, read as the reverse complement.
GCATGTGTGTGTGTATGCTTGATTAAAGACCTACTTAAGATAACATTTACATACAAGTGGTTAATAAGGAATGAAATAAACAGAGTCTCCAAACAGCTGCATTTAGAACTTCTTGAGAGGATCTGAACCGCAATGCCAACATTTTGGCATGATGAGTTGCAAAATAATCAGCAATTCTCAAGGGATGACAAAACAGTGTCACAATTGACAGGTTACTGAAAATGAAACCCTGATCCAATGGAATGTGTCCAGCTGTCTCTTATGAACATTTTGCCTTTCTCCATCATCTCATTTTTATGCTCTATCATTCAGTATGGTAGGTTAGCAATATCCACAACTACAGTGTCCACAGACTACTTCGGGCAGAAGAAGATATGGACACAGAGTTGAGCTGGGAAATAGTGTAATAGTATAATAGTGTAAATAGTATAATAGTCCAAGTGTATGAAAATTATCTTTTTTGCACTGTGACCACTGTGACTTTTACAATTCCCTTGCCAGGTGAAGCAAGCAGGCTAGGAGCTGAAAATAAATAAATAATTAAATTTTTCAAGTGATGGGTTCAGCAATAAGCCAGTAGAGATTTTCCTGCTGCTATTAATGCCTCACAGATGTTCCTGCACACCCTGAATCAAGAAGTGTATGGAACAGAATGGACCTGTGGAGTTTTAGGGAATCCAGTTTGTGAGCACACAGAGCAGGACTGTACTCTTTTAATTGTTCAAAACAAAAATATATACAATTGTAATTTGAAGATTTGGTGTACAAACTTTGGACACTCCATTTAATTTAAAATGATGAATTCCAGACATGATACAACAGACCTTAAGACTCTGGTGAGACAATAGGTGGTAAGGAATGAACATCACTGGTCACAGTGAGAACAGATATTGCAAGTGTCATTTAGCAGTATGTGCGCATGTATATGCACATGTACCTACATGTGCATTCACTCACACACCTTCTACTGTAAAGAAATACTGATTAGCATTGAAAGTGATAATTCTAAAGTTCCTGCTATGGGTGATAAATAGGCACTGCCTGAAGATGTGGTTAAAAAGGGAGGTTATTTATTTGGAGGATTGCCCAATAAATGCTCTTGTACTTTGTTCTTCTTGGAAATATGTTTTTTAAAAATGGTGTTATGTGTTGAGATGCTAGTTCCTGGCCTGAAGATATCTTCAGCAACTTTAATGACGTACCAGAGACAGATACCATTAGGTGAAGTTTTTGGCCACAGAGCTTCAAAAGCTAAAACAGCATTTCATGACTTGAATCTTGTTGGTGACTTGTCCTGGTCAAAATCACACTTAGGTTGAGGCACATCTTTCAGTGTCACTCCCTTGTTATCACTGCACTGTTGGTCCCCATTTCTTGGGTTGCCATGCCTCTTCCTTTGCGTCCTCCCCTTCTACCAGCATAGTTAAGTCAGTCAAAAGGACCCTGGCCTACATCAGCTCACTATATAAAGCAACAAACTTCTGTTCACATACACAACTAATTTGAATTTTCTAAATTTTTGGAATAAAATGGGACACAATTATTAACAGATTTAAAAAAATAATCCTTAATGCATTTATAGTTAGTTTAGACTTTGAATGAAATGTAGTTCACAAAAAAAGAAACAACAACAACAACAATAACTGTAGACTTATTTTTTTTCTGTACCATAGCTGGTATATGACTTATTTGTAATAAGTTTCTAGGGAAGAGAACAAGAATTGCATGAATCTATTGGGGTGGGGAAATTGCTCAAATTTTTGAAAGAAATGATAGTTGTACTGTACACATCCGTTTGTATCTCAGGCCAGCTAAGGAAAGGGAAATGATGACTCTATAGATCCCTCATAGTTGTTTCTTCAGGTTATTTTATCTTCTGGATATACCTTAGAAAATGATTTACCCTCCAGTGGTAATATCTGCATTGGAGGGAAATCCCTGTTTGAAGCAATGCTTAGCTAGGACCTCTTAACATATGTCTTACAGTGACCTGAACATACTGCTTTTCATAGGTTGTTTTTTTTATTTTGCATGCTGGACAAAAAAAAAAACTAGTTAAAAAGGTGGAGATAACATGGAATAGGAGGGCAAAACTCACCTTGGTGACTGGAGATCTAAATACATAATAAATACTCTACAAAGCCAATTGGAGGCAATTTATATTTTATAATGCAAGAGCAAAAAATTCACTGACTTTCAGGAATCATATCTTATTCATGCTAAAGTATTACTGCAAAAACTAGCTTCATTTCTCCACATCTTTCACCTCATTCATCTCTCGCACATACTCAGGCTATTTATATTTTCAGTGCTAGGTCATGCTATCACTGTATTATCATTCTCTCTTTCTCGCACTATGGGATTCACATTGAGAAAATGTGTTACCAGAAATGTTAAATTTAACAAGGCAAAAGAGTCAAATTATAGTCTCTCACTACGCTATTCTAAATACAAATAAACCTCCTTCACAGCTTTTAACTGTTGTAAATCACTGCAAATGTACGGAAAGTACCTGTTAAGTATATATCTGTTCTCTTCACAGTTCTGGTAGCCACAAATTGGCTTCCCATCATCTTAAAATGAAGACAATTATTTAAATAAATTGGGTGAGGATTGCTGGTAAGGTTGAGTAGCTTTCAGTACCGAAGGAAGATTCCCAAACTACAATTTAGCACAAGCTTTCAACCACAATCTTTTTCTTCTAAAGTAATATGATGGTGCAATTCCAGAAAAATTACTCATAGGTTTCACAGAATTCAGTGAGACTTACTCCCTAGAGAATGTGTTTAGATACCTAATCCTATATTTGAAGCCTAGGCATGTTTATACAGAAGTCCTATTATATTTAATGAGGCTTATTCTATATAAATGTGGATAGGGCTGCAGCCTGAGTTAAATAAATGAGAGTGATCCAGAGTAAATATACTGTAGATTACAGCCTCAACTGCTGTGAGATTTTTGATAATTTAACAAAATACCAAATAATGAAATACTAAGTAAGAAACAAATCATTACAAACACTTTTACTGAATGGCTTAACAGTATTTTTTTTTTTTTTGGAACTCTATTACTGCACAAAGAAGAATTCATGTAAATTATACAAAATTTGGAAACCAGAGAAAAATTAAGATGGCACATGGAAGCAACACTTTGAGAAATTATTTTAAAAATACGGTGAAGAACAGGTTATACCACAATATACTCCATCTGAATGGAATTATGCAAATATAAGTGAACCTGAAATTTTAGGTGAAGCAGTAAATACACAAGTATCCTAGCAGCCCAAACCTATGATAGACTACTGGGAGGAAAAAATGCCATTGGCTTCACTAACACCCAGATACTGCTAACAGAACTGATGCCTAAGAAACAAAAATTCTAACAAGCTGAATTTTCAAGCTTTAAAAAATTGACATCATTTGATTTAAGCAAAAAGTTGGTGTTTGGAACTCTTACACATATGTAATTCAGATGTGTGAAAAATATTGCACGCTACTGGTTAAAAGGGATTTTCGCAGCAGTCCCTGTGCAATAGAAGCAGTTACCACATTGTAGGACAGTAGCTTCTGGTAGTTCAACGGACTGAGAGAGCTGGATTTTGTTTTTATTTTAAGAGAGGTAATGTGTGAAAATACTTGTCGGAAACAATAAAACAAAACTAAAAGTAACAGAAAACTACTAAATAAGAGGGACATGGTGACAGGAAAAGCAAGAAGCAAAAATAGGAGATGAATTCCTAAGTGAGCAGAAAACTCAACTAATTCTTATTCATAAGAACAACTTTGCAGACAAATTGAAGGCAGGGCACTTACTTACACACCAAAAGTCACTGAGATTGGAGTCTAGGTCTCCAAAGTCCAACATTGTATTTCTTAGTGCAGAGGTGCTCAAGTTTAGAAGCAAACGTGACAGGTTCTTAACATGGCAGGTACACACAGAGATACAGAAGAGATACAAGCTCAAAATGAACATTTCTATGCACTAATTTTGCTTGATGTCTATGGTCAAGTAGGTTGCCAAACAGTCACTGGTTGACTAATTTTTGCCAATCCAAACTTCTGAAGTATTTCCAATTTGGGAAGAAGTGGATCATTAAGAGAATTTTGCAAAGGAATGGTGTATACGAGTAATTATTTTGGTTGAATTAGAGAATACGAGATGAGATAAAAAAGGTAATCTAAGAAAAAGACAAATACCTTAAAAAGAATGAGGCCAATGCATTAAAATCCATCGGTATTTGACAATTTCCAAGAGAAAGTGCGATTTGGGGCTCTGTTTTAAGCTTTCTGCTTCTAGTCTTTCTGAAGACTACTCAAGAATACCCAGAGGGATCATAAAACAGTATTTTATTTACTATTTGTTTCATTGTGTACACTATATCCTGGGCAACAATGGTTTGAGCACTCTAAGCTTTATAAAATGTACTAAGAAGGGGCAGAGGGAGTTATACTTTGAAAGAACTGCAGCCAAAGCAGCATTCTGGGTAAGGAAGACATTCACAATGACCCTTTTGGGTTTGCAGGCCTTTTGAGACAAAGACTTTATTTCCTGAGTTCATTGTATATATCCTTCAGTGTCAGATAAAAAGAAAACCTGGTCTATAGTAAATGTCAATATTTAAAATCTGGCCTTTCCTTTCTCATTTTTCATCCACAGTGATTAATAACGATTGCCCACTCCCATTTCCTAACAATTGACTTGTTATTTTTGTTGCTAGGTAATGTCTGAAACTGAGTGCTCCTTCTAAAAGCAGATAAGATTAAGAGATATACACCAGCCGGAAAAATGGTATCACTTCATTCACAGATGAAACACACTTCAGGACTTTCCAGACGAGTGGAAAAACCCAGATGGGATATGTAGCAATATATATGCACTAGACTCATACAGTGTCTGTAACATAATATCCTACCCTTGTTGGGACAGGAAGGGGAGTTTGCAGGACTGTACTCATATTGCTGTTCCAATCTGACAGGCTTCTTTCTGTTTGCTTGTTTTTGGTAATTCTGAACTCAACAACTTCCTTCTATCAATTCTGCAAGCCTTCCTTACTGAGTGAGAATCAAGCCTGTTGAAATGATGGACCAACAATAGGAAAACACATTTCTTTGTTATTTTTTTAAAAAAAAATCCCAAGTATTAAATGGTTCATGTTCAAAAAGAGTATTGGTACCAGGAAAGCTGTTTCAGAATGGGGGTGAAGGATTTGCTGAAATTTTTTGAAAAATGCAGGATCAAACAGCAAATCCAAACCAAGTAGTTTGATTAATATCTATTTTACTTACTTTTTAATACTTCATAATAATATGCTGTTGGCATTCTTGATCAGTCAGCTTTTTTAACAGCAAAATAATTTGTATCTGATATAGTGGTTTGAATGTTGGATTGAAACAACAGGAGATGAGGATCTGAATCGCCACTCAGCCATAGAAACATACAGGTGACCTTGGGCAAGTAACTCTTTCTCAGCCTCTGAGGAAGACAAGGGCAAACCTCTTCCTTATGAATTCTGCCAAGAAAACACATTTGCCTTACAGTCATCTTGAGTCAGAAATGACTTGAAGACAGTCAGCAACAACCACAATTCAGATCTTGTTAATTATTTCTAACAATTGTTGTTCAGTGAAGGCAAAATATTGGCTAGGGAAATGTAAACAGAAGTTTACATGTTCCACAAATACAACAGAAGTATAATGGGCCCTCAGTATCTCCTAGCGTTCGGTTCCAGGATCCCCATGGATACCAAAATTTGTGGATGCTTAAGTCCCATTATGTACGATGGCATAGTAAAATGGCATGTCTTGTATAAAATGGAAACATTGAGGGGCAGGGTTGTGGGGGGGTAATATTTTCAAGCCATAGTTGGCTGAATCTGTGGATACAGAATCCACGAATATGGAGGGCTGACTGTAGAAAAAGAGAATGGAAAAGAGAAAGAGGAAAAGGACTGCATGCATAAAACCCATCCCCAACTTTGCTTCCAGTCCTCCACTTATTCAGTGGAAGATCTGACAAGGGAATCTGCTTGTGCTTGGAAACCCCAACCTTTTTTGCATGATGGAGCCTGCACCTGTGTAGTCAAATGTGTATAGGATCCCCATGAAACAGTGGGGAACACTGGGGGCAGAGTTCTCATATGCAGTCTTGCTCCATCTCCTACCGATTCTTTAAATGTGTGGAGGGTAATTTCTGTACAGGACTGTGAGCAAGGAAAGGAGGGAAAGAGAGAGAAGAAGAAAAAATCGTAAGAGTTGGAAAGGACCACAAGGGCCATCTAATCCAATCTTCCACTATGTTGGAAAGAAGAAAGGGAATGACAAAGGGCTCCTGGATGAGTACTGGAAACAAGAAAACAAGAGAGAATGCTACAAGATAGACAGGTGGGTGAGGGAAGAGGTGACTAACTCGATAAAGGGAGAGAAACAGCACCTAGGTGGAATGGAAATATAGGCATGCGTATGTGGAGGTGGAGACTAAGGGATTCTGGATCTGTGCAAGCTGGAAATTTCCAAGTAATATTCTCTAACAGTAATAATCCCTAACAGCAGCAGCCGAATTAAAGAGAGTATGTGAGATAGGATTATTGATCTCCACAACAACTTATTCACAGCTGCACATTTATCACAGTTTTCAAAACTGATGAAAGGAAACTTAAACAGCAGAAAGTTTACCCCAAAGAAACAAATTTGGTGGGGGTGTATTATTATAAAATATGGTTATTTTGATACGGCAAAGCAAAATCACTCATCTCCTAATTCCCCATAAAATCCCTACTCTATTTCATGATTTTATTTATTTATTAAAATATTTGTTTATCGCTTCTCGGCTGACCAGGACCCCAAGGGATAAAAATGGACAATCTTCAAAAAATCAAAACAATATTAAAAAAAATAATAAACCAGTTTTTAAAACATACACAATTAAAACAGTCCAAATGTTAATCCTTATCTTAGTCCCTACCAGAGTAAAAGTACAAGTATAGTTGTAGCAAGCTGACTACAGAATCAGAGTAAAAAAAAAAAGCAATAGGGAATGAAGTCAAACAAATTGCGCAGAACAGAGCAAAATGAGAAACGGGAATTGTGGTTGGAATTATTCATAATAATGAATCAGACAACTTTAAAGCTAATGGCTGGAATTTTAAAACAAAGGAGGGAGAAGGAGCAAATGTAAATAAATCAGAAAACTGTGGCCTGACAGAAACAGGAAATAGGAATTTAGTTTTAAATAAATAGAGACAGACAAACAGACAGACAGGCCTGCTAATCTCAAAAGGAGAGAGTTGCATGGAAGACTTGCCGCAGAATGGCATGAATGAAGTTCTCTTTAATAATTTGCTGTTAGCTACTGTCGATCTGTCGACCCTGACTTATGGTGACCCTACAGATGAGAGACCTCCAGGTTCACTCTCTCATCAACCACTCTGCTCAGGCCTTGAAGATTAAGGGACATGTCTTCCTTGATTGAGTCTATCTATCTGTAATGCAGTCTTCCTCTTTTCCTACTGCCTTTACCTCACCAAGCAGTATTGTCTTTCCTAGTGAGTCATGCCTTCTCATGATATGGTCAAATATATCATCTTCAGTTTAGTCACAGAACTAGAAACATATTCATGGGTTGGCCATGCAGCAAAATACAACAAAATCCACAAAAGAGTGAAACCTTTATTGACTAAAGAAAATGCAGAAAACACAGGAGAAGCTACTTTCCTGTTGCGAATGGAATTTAAATTTTATTACCTGTCTTTTATTGTCCTTTGTCCCCTTTCCTCACACAACCAAAAGAGGAATGGCCTCTTTCTCCACTGACATCCCTCTAAACCATCTAAACTGACAACAGAAATAACATCTGAGACAAAATGTAGGCCTGTGATTATAACATTGTCACTTGTCTTCTCTTGATAATTCTTAACATCTTTGCCTGAGAAAGAAGCTGATGAAGCTTTGAAAGTCTGCATGACTTTGTATTTTGGCTGGCCAATAAAAGTTACTTTTTTGTGGATCTTACCTGAACACTTTTACCTGAATGCTTACCTGAATTAGGCAGTCCACTGCTAGGCTGTAGCCTGGATTACAACAGTACCAGCATCATCAGAATCAAGAACTAGATCTGTAAACGTACACCTGGGGTAAAGGGTGATCCCAATCTGCAAAGTGCTGCTTGAAGACTGCTACCAAACTAGTGCAACGTATCTATTCTACCCCCCAAACTCCTGCTCCCACAGATAAATTCATTGTTCTAAAACAGAGGGAAATATTCTCAAGGAGCACATAATTGTCCCACAGCACACTGTCAAATGTAGTTTGCAATTTACCACGTTCACCAAAATTATATCAATATTTTGATCATTACATGAAACTAACTAAGGAGATTCACAGTGGCCTCCCATGAAATCAGAATTCAAACTGTGCTGAGGAAGTAACCCGGGTCTGAACCAAAAATTCCACACAGCAAGCGTTAGCAATTTCACCTTATTATGTTGCTACTATATCTATATGTCCACTCTATAAAAATATGAGTAGCAACATACCTTCTGGGTATTAAGTGTACAGCTCCAGGAGGTGAAAAATGGGAGGAATTAATGTCTCCCAATAACATGAACAGAATTTGATTTTGCTCGTTACTCTGAAACAGTGCAAAGCAGTTTTGATGACAAATAACATTGTGGGTAAATATCCGTGCCCATCAACTTATACAGCTCTAAAGGTTTCATAAGTGACAACCAATACATAACGAAATCTTCAAACAATCAGCATGTGTATCTAAATTAGAAGACATTACCAGTGAGAAATCCTTGAAAATTAAACAATGTGTACCAATAGATTCTATTTCATAAAGTGTTACTCTCCTTTGTGCTATTCCCATTGTCAGGATCTAAGTGATCACAAGTTACGCTGAGATCTGATGTTGGGTTGTTTCCACCTTACCTAGAAGAGAAATACCTATGTGGTCTCAAGACTAGCTTGCTGCTAATCCTGCAGCAGGCTAGAAAAAGGCATCATATGGTGCACTGTATTATTGGTGGCATATCTAATTTCTGAAACTATTTAGGGTCTCCTTACGGAGAAGTAGGTGGCTGTGATATTTTGGGATGCAGAGGTCCCTGCTGCTGGAGACCTCAATCAAACTTACATGTGTAATCGTAGTGCCTGTTGCTATGACATAATCATAAGTTTGTTTATGTTATGAATACTGTGTAATGGAGGCCACATGTAGTCTAATCTATTCCGGGATCCAAAGTACTCTGACTTATGACAAACATTTTTAGTTTGGGTATCTGCTGTCAAAGTCTGTACAGAGGAGGAGGCAAAGAGTGTCTGTGTGGGATGGAGGGGAGTGTTCAAGGGCGTGATCTCGCACATACATAATCCACAGGAACAGACCTGCTTTCAAACAAATGACTGAGAGTCAAACACACATTGTTCTAGTTATACAGTATGCTGCTAACTACCTTTGTTTTTCTTGATTTTTAAAGTTAAATATGCAGGGCACCAATCCAGACTAGAATCAATGTATGTGACAAGGGGAGATTTCATCTTCTGATTCCCAGCTGGTTCATATATAGAATTCACCCCATGCAGCAGTTAAAGGCAAAGGACCCAACTGGTGCTAATGGAGGCTTTCTTTCTTTTGATGGGGATATTTCAAGGGGGAAGCAGCTGGAGAGGGAAGGATCAAATCCTAATCCAGGTCTCGAGTATTTACTTTGAAGCAAGGACAGGCAACGCGGTACTTTCCAGATGTTCAGAATCAGAATTCTCATAAACTCTGGACATTAGCCATGCTGGTTAGAGCTGAAGTGGTAGACAAACTGGAGAGCACCAGTTTGCATGCCACTACTTTACAGCGGTAGTGGGATATTGTGGGAGTGCAACTCCCAGAATTCTTAGCCACTGTGTAGAGCTAATGGGAGAGGCTGACAACCTCTGGAGGGCTACGTGATTCCCAGCCCTACTTTAAGGTATATGAAAACAAGAAAGGAAGATTCATGTTACATAATTAGAATCATAGAAATGTAGAGTTGGAAGAGACCACAGGGGCCATCCAGTCCAACCTCCTGCCATGCAGGAACACCCTCAAAGCACTCCCGACAGATGGCCATCTAGCCTCTGCTTAAAAACCTTCAAAGAAGGAGACTCTACTACACTCCAAGGCAGCATATTCCACTGCCAGATGGCCCTGACTGTCAGGAAGTTCTTCCTGAGGTTCAGGTGGAATCTCCTTTCCTGCAGCTTGAATTCATTGCTCCTTGTCCTGGTCTCTGGAGCAGCAGAAAACAAGCCCTCTCCTTCCTCTACATGGCATCCCTTCAAATATTTAAACATGGCTATCATGTCCCCTCTTAACCTTCTCTTCTGCAGACTAAACATACCCAGCTCTCTAAGTCTATCCTCGTAGGGCATGGCTTCCAAGCCTCTCACCATTTTGGTTGCCCTCCTCTGGACTTGTTCCAGCTTGACCATGTCCTTCTTGAATTGGGGTGCCCAGAACTGGACACAGTATTCAAGATGAGGTCTAACCAAAGCATAGTAGAGTGGTACCAGTACCTCCCTCGATCTAGACACCATACTCCTATTGATGCAGCTGAGAATTGCATTGGCTTGCTTGGTTGCCGCATCACACTGCTGACTAGTGTTCAGCTTGTGGTCTATGAAGACTCCTAGATCCCTTTCACACGTACTGTTATCCAGCCACGTGTCCCCCATCCTATATTTCTGTATTCCATTTTTTCTACCTAAGTGCGGGACCTTACACTTCTCTCTGTTGAATTTCATTTTGTTAGCCTTGGCCCAGCTCTCCAATCTATCCAAGTCATTTTGAATTTTGATCCTGTCCTCTGGCGTATTAGCAACCCCTCCCAATTTGGAGTCATCTGCAAATTTGATGAGCATGCCCTCTATTCCTTCATCCAAGTCATTGATAAAAATATTGAACAGCACTTGGCCCAGGACAGAACACCTCGCTAGTCACTCCTCTCCAGGATGAAAAGCAGCCATTCGTGATCACCCTTTGGGTTTGGTCAGTCAACCAATTACAAATCCAACTAACAGTAACCCTGTCTTGCCCGCATTTTACTAGCTTCTTTGCAAGAATGTCATGGGAAACTTTGTCAAAGGCCTTACTGAAATCGAGATATGCTACAGCCACAGCATTCCCTTCATCTATCAAGCTAGTAACTCCATCATAAAAAGAGGTAAGATTAGTCTGACATGACTTATTTTTGAGAAATCCATGTTGACTTCTCGTGATTACCGCCTTGCTTTCTAAGTGATTAAAAATAATGCTTCTATTAAGCTAATTCAGGTAGGCTTTTGGCAACTGGTCAGTTACTGAAGATGTGAATGATAGAGATTCCTTACTTTCTTTTATTTATTGGGTTGGAAATTCTGTTTTTAATTTAAAAGGTGATCCAGTTTAATATTTTTATTTTTATTATATTTTTACTCAATTTTACTTAGATGGCCTTGAGTCCCATTTTGGGGGGAAAAGTGAAATATAAATCAAACAGATTTAGTTTGATCCTGAAATATGCAATACAACGTGGTATCAGTCTTGTTCTCACTAAGGTAGTAACCTGTGGTGTAGGCAATAATGTCACTTTATCTGTAGGTACACACCAGTTAATGAAGTAGTTATGTTCCTAAGTATTATTTTAACAGATGACATAACATGGAAAGAGTAGGCATAGGTTTCTAAAACAACAGCAGCAGCAGCAATAACAAAAGAGTACTTCAACAATGTTTCAGCAAACTACCAATATGAATATGTTATGTGAAACAACCAGGACAGCTAAGCCTTGCAAACAACAAACAGACAAACAAACAAGCAAGCCTTCCAGAGACTAGTTGAATGTTTCTTCCAAAACAGAACCAGAGAAGAGTTTGTTTGCTTTCACCAGCCTCCACTTTTCTTATTATTTCCATTTTGGTGGCTGAATTGGTAAATCTTTCTTAACATGCTGGGAGTAGCTGATGAGGCAGACTTATCTGTTCTCCCCTTTTCCATCTGTTTTCTACAACCAGTATCCAAACTCTGTGTTTCTCAAGCCCTCCTTTACCATCCTCCCAATGCTGATGCTATTAAAAAGCCTGCAACTAGACAGAGGCCAAGAAGTAAAGAGGCAGGCATAAAAAGACTTTGCAAAAAGGAGCTTCTTTGTCAGGGGCTTTGTTAACTGAAGTATGCCTGTAGTAGATTTTTCAGTACCATTTTAGGGTACAAAGGAGAAAGTTACATAATTTCTTTAAATCAAGCCAGGTAAAGAATTCATGGTTTGTTTTATGGTTTCTTGGCATCTTGTTAGCAAGGGAAGAAGGCACTTTGTTGTACATTGTTGGATAAATAGACCAAGAATCAAAGTTCGGCAGTTTGCTTAGCCATTTTGACTGCAAGCAGGAATGATTGTATAGCGTGCACCAGGACACTACTCATATGCAATAAGCAGAGTTAATGCATTTCCTTGGGAACGTTAATAAAAGGGGTGGGGTGGCCATCAACTTGTCACCAACTTATGTAGAGTATAATCTGTTCTGCTTTCTATTCACATGGTGACTAATCATTCTTTTCTGTGTCAATTCACTGTATCTGCTTCCCTATGATAAATGCTGATGACTATGAAAAGGTATTAAGTGTGGGAATAATTTAGTGAATATTTTGTACTCAGGAACAAATTCCCAAGAACAAAATATGAACAATGCAAGCATGCTGAGATCTATATTTTTCATGGAAAAAATACAGAATCAAGAGTCTAATCTTTTGCTGACACTTATTTTATTCTGACTAGAAGAGGGATAATTTAAATCGCATGTGCAATTATCAAATAAGGCCAGGCATATGTATCTTCTAAGCAGGTAGCAGACGAGTACATAATACATGATGAGGTGACCTAGTGTTCTTCTTTAATATCGTTCTTCCAATTCCATTTCAATTTTATTTCCTTTAAAATTTTGCCCAGAGTCTACAATTCACAAATTTTGATGCAAATCAAAACATGTAGCCTCTAACTGCCAGGAACTTCCGCAGTCCTTAAAATGGCTTACATTATTCAACTGGGATCTAAGAAAATAATAAAATGTCTTCTATACAGCCTGCAAACAGCTTGAAGAAAATCATACAGTCCTTTAAACACAGCACAAATACACCAGTACAAGGAAGCCTGGGGGAGAACTGCTAAAAAGAGTTTCAATGAGAGAAAGCTGCAATGTCACAGTGTTCGGAAAACAGACAGACCGGCAAAGCACAGCTTTTAAACTGAACATTTCGTTTCAAGCATATTCTTCAGTACTGTCTCCTGTGATTTGTGTACTGGTTGCACATTCATCAGATACCATCAGCAAGCCTTCCTGTTAGTTTAAAATCAAAGGCACATTTATTTTCATAATTAGCTAGATATTAAGATCTTTGTACACAACAGTCATTTCATTTTAGCAGAGCATGGAAAGATAACAAAACAACACAACATGTGGAACAGAATTATCAAATGAATAGAGGAAGAACACTCAGCATTTGGTGGCCTGGTATACAGTAGCAGACAAGAATAGTGCATACTAAAGTCATATATCAAGTACTGCCCAGATTTATTGTTATTAAATTCTGAAGTGCTTTCCATATACCCTGCAGCATTTCACAGCTGAAAACTTGGACAAGATATACTATATACTGAGTATTTATATATATACACCTTGTAATTTCACTATATATTTATATGCTGTTTTTAATATTGTGTTTAATTGTCTAATGCTTCCTAGTCCGTTGACTGCAATAAAGGCGTTGGATTGGACTGGCCTTTGTTTGAAGCTGAGAGAGTCTGACTTGCCCAGTTTGTCCAGTGGGTTTTCATACCTGAGTAGGGATTCGAACCCAAGCCTCCAGAGTCGTAGTCCAACATTCAAGTACACCATGCTGGCTCCCTTTGTGAAATATGTGCCCTTGTGAAAAGGGGATAATAGATTTGTTGGATAGCTCAGCCCTGTACTTTCAGTGAAGTTGTTATGGAAAACACGAAAGTCTTTTGCCAACCACATATCTTTGCAATTAATTGCTGTAATGTGTGGTATAGAGACATGCATCTGAAAACACATACCTGGTCAGTTATGGATATTAAGTACCCACTTCATGTGTTTTTCAGATGAAAAATTCCACCCTACATGCTGCAGTAGTTATCCAAAAATCAAAGGTTAGGCACAGGAACTCACATGACAGCCAAAACAAAATGCAAAACTGAGTCCAAGTAACACTGTAGATGTAGAGAAGGTGCACATACTGATGCAATGCTGACAAGACTAGGCATCAGAGGTCCAATGTGAATGACTCTGGTGCATTTACTATAAACTGGGGAGAAAATAAGGAGGGAACTGTTTTAAAATGGAGCTAAAGTAGCATTCTTGGCACCAATATTTTTTCTATTTTGGTAGAAATTCAGAAGTTTTCTTGATGGAACCACATGCAACTTTTCTGATTTAGAACAGAGTCTGTCCAAAGTACAGAAATATTCAGGATTTATTTATAATATATGAGGTGGACCTTATAGATGGCCAAATCTGAATGTGTGAGTGTTTTTACATATTTTCATGCACAAGAGATCTCTTGTGCAGTTTGCAAGCAAAACCTGTGTAGAAATCATGCCAACTTTTAAAAAATTGGAGTTGGAGCATGTGAGCTACTGGTGAGGACTGTGAGCTGTACTGTCCCCCAATTCAATATCAAGATGGCCAGAAGATATCATATTTCTTCCAGAGGTTTTTCATATGGTCTTGTACTGTTCTCTACCCACTAAAACTTTTCCTTGTGTTATGCTATCACTGTTTTTGGCTAAGAAACACTGCATCTTTGGTCTAGTATTGGGGTTAAAGGCTGATGGCTGCAAAACCAGAAATTTCGGGAGTTGTGAAAGAGATGGGTCAAATATAATACAAACGAGTGGGCAATTCCAATAGTACCAAGACTGAAATACGTATGTGCTAGTGAAATCTGCATTCAGGGAAAATGAAGAAAAATGATCAAATAAAATAAATAGTTGTGTCGGAGAGAGAAATGCGTCTCTTCCCAAATGTAGCTTAAAATGTTACGTGTCACTACTATTTATTTTGCTTATCACTTTTCTTTATATTTTTTGCAGGTAAACACTTTCTCTAACTCATACAATATTTCAGCCATGACATTTTAAAAGTGAAGCATTTTTATCTCAAACAAAAAATAGAATGCATTATATTTTTTGGTCTTTTCTACATCTAACAGTTTCAAGGAAAAATTGATTGTTGATTCCTAAACTGATTGTTGATTCCCAAATAATTTGCACAAGTGTCACAGTCCTGCTAAGTATAAATCACACAGTAGCTCCCATCCTGTTATCTTATGCTTAAGTTTTTCCTACACATTTGTATGTCCAGCAGGGACTGCAATTTTCTTTTCCCTCCACAGCAACCAGAGCATCTGCTGACTTACTGAACAGCCTCTGAAGTGCCCTACACAGCCATTCTTTGTTTCATGGAGAGCACATCAGTTCACAGATGTATCTCAGTTTCTTCCCTTTAAACTTGGAGTTCCATAAGCATACAAAGCTAAGTGCTTGCTAGCTAACCTCCAACAGGTACCAGATTAGACACAATTAAATATTGTCCTGCTATCACCAGGTATTTAAATTAGTATAGTGAGAATATAAATCAGTAGCTGCCTTTATAACCAAGGGTGGAGATGGGGGTAAAAGTTGAAGGAATGTCAGCATGTGTGATCATCTCTACTAACTCTGGTGGGTTCCAACAGTCCCATTTGATACAGGCAGCTAGCAATAACAGGTGATTTAATGGGTAAGTAAAACAGAGAAGCTTGCAGCGCAGTGGATTCAAAGTGTAACAAGGCTAAAACCAGGCTTCTGTAGCTCTGAATTCAACAACACACACACACAGAAACAGCAGCACATTATACTTTTGTCTTCCAGAACATAGTTTCTCTGTCAACAGTTCCAGATCTCCTTTTAATCCCAATCTACTAATCTTCTACTCTAATTTTTCAAAATCCAGCTGGTCCTTCAGAGACCTACTCTGGTCCTTTAGAGACCTACTCAGACCTTCTCTGTGTGCCCTTTTTTCAAGCTTATGGACATTAGCCACAGCACTCACTGTTCATAGTTCATACATTGAATAATCCCATTACAGTGGCCCAGTGAAGGCATTCAAGTGTCTGTTGTGTTCAGGGTATATCTTTCCATTGTGATTCACAAAAATGTTCTGGTCAATATCATCACATTGTACATCCTGAGGTTCATCCCGTTCAAAATATCAGGGCTCAACAAAAATCACAATTATGCCAATTGTGAGGATACAGTCCTCTCTCCACATTTGTGGGCTTGATCTTTGCAAATTTGATTATTCATGAGGCAAATGCTTGTCTTCCTCCCTTCTCCTCCTCCTATCCCCTTGTATTCCTCACTCCAGGCTTGTGAGGAAACTGTTTAAAATGGATGCTTTTTCCTTTAG
Source organism: Ctenosaura bakeri (assembly GCA_948474755.1). Taxonomy (NCBI): domain Eukaryota; kingdom Metazoa; phylum Chordata; class Lepidosauria; order Squamata; family Iguanidae; genus Ctenosaura; species Ctenosaura bakeri. The sequence continues at coordinate 64,092 of CAOLHI010003482.1, read as the reverse complement.
GGTGAGCAAAACAGCTCCTGTCCTCTCCACCATGTGGCTGCATATTCTGTTGTGTAATGGCAACTGATTGGTCATGTGCTCTCTTTGCTCCTACCCCTTCCCTCTGAGAGTCAACTCCTTTCTCAAGATGGCAATTTAAAGAAGCTGGAATGCCAGATTCCATCTGAGGGGAAGGTAGCAGTAAGCACTTTACCTTGTCTTTTTTCTTTCCTCTAGTAGTGGGGAACTACTTGATGTTTTTCCAGTTTCACAAGGGTTCTGTGCCTCAAACATTCACAAATGCAGAGGGGCCACAGTATATACCTTAGTTCTTTAACATTGATTGCCTGCTATGAAATGTGCCTTCTCCTGTCCTTACATAATTTAAAAAATAGGAGTGTCCCAACTGGAATTAAATCATTTTTGACTTTTACATCCTGAAATGACCAGCATCATGTAGTGTTTTGAGTGCAGAACTAGGACTCTGGGAGAACAGGGTTTGAATCTCTGCGCAGCTATAGGAAATCCACTGGGTAACCTTAGGCAAATTATAATTCTTCAGCCTCAGAAGAAAGCAATTACAACCCTATTCTGAACAAATCTTGCCAAGAAAACTCCACAATAGGTTCAACATAGGCTCATCATAAGCTGGAAATGACTTGAGGGTAATCACCAGCAACATCCTTAAAATACATTTGAGCAGCAATCAGGTTAGAACTCATATCTTAATGTGGAACATATGTAAGCTCTTCGTATTTCGCATGCAGTACCACCATTCAGTATTTGAGCATTTGTATCTGAACACAATTTGGCGGGGGGGTAACAACTGACTTTGTGAAAGACTTCCCCACTCCTCATTAAAATACTGAGTAGAGGCTCAGTTCTAGCAAACATTGTTTATGTGTATTTTAAAGCAAGAGCTGGGTTAAAAATACACACATCTTTTCATATCTGATGCTCAGCACATATACTGTACTTCACTTATTTCTAATTTTTTTACCCTACAGGGTTCTTGAAATGGCCTAGTCAGACCCAGATACAAAGAAACTTACAAGGACTGACTCACAGAAACAGTAGCTGCATCGTCCAATAGAAATATCATTTTTGAAAATAACAGCAGTTAATTATACACTGAACAAGCAGGTTTTGAAAAGGTAATGTGTCAATAATCAATCAAGATGAGAAACCAAGATCAATCTACACTGAATGGATGCATCTGGGAGGCGGAGGGGGACCACATATACAACATGCTTACATTCTGTTGGTGTCTCTCTATCATACATGCATGTGCGTGCGTGCGCGTGTGCCTACGTACATGCTTTTTTCCAACCAGATTGTGTACTTTGCATCTGTTTCACTGTTAGAATATTGAATTTTAAAATTGGCATACATAAATGCATGTTGTCCTCCTTTCACAAGAAAAAGAGATAGCAACCCAAATTGATCCAGAATAAAATACCATTGCATCTCTCAAACTTTTCTAGCCAGGAAACTTTCTAACGTGAGGAAAATTTTAATAGGAAGAACACATTAATCCTCACAATCTGGCTCACAAATGGGTTATTTATAACACACTTCAATACACAGTTCTAGCAGCATTGTCTATTGTTTCATGACCAGGTGCAGGATATTCAAACAGAGCCAACATGCTTACTTAAAAAGTCCTTCATGACTGCAGAATTTAATGTTGGCACATTTTCAAGGTTTCTCCCCTTCCTTTAGTAGCTGTTTGAGCATACAAATTTCTTACAGAAATATTTGACTCATTCACGAGCTATTCTACTCCCAGCACAGGGGTAAACTCCCCTATCACTTCTGAATTATGAATCATTTCTAGGCCAGGCTGCTCAAGTGCTCCTGCTTGGCTTCTCCTGGCAGTGACTAAACAAACTGCAGCCCTTCCATCTGTGTATTTTAAACTGTGAAGTGAGAAATCAGAACTCTTGTTTTGTCTTTCCCTTGGGTTGCTCCTGGCTTATGACTCTGGCTCATCTGTGGAGAGACAAGTCAGGTTTCAAATGTCACAGCAAATAAAACTACAATGGAAGGTCCACAAGTAGTCAAGTAACCTGCATCAACACACTACTTCACTTATAATAAGCCACACATTCTAAATTTGCTGTGTGGTTGTCAGAAAGAAAGTTCACCTGTGGATTTCATAGAAAAATCACACCATGAAACTATTTATCTTCCATGTGAAGTTATGCGTGTCTCAGTGACTGTGTGTGAAAAATGCAAGACTTGCCACCACCTTAGCTGAGCAATATGTTCCCAGGAGTAACTGCAAACAACAGATCCCCACATTACCTGCATGAAGTCTTAGTATTTCAAAAATGCACATTAAAAGTTCACCCTAAAACAAACCATTAAAAGTCCTGTGAGTGTTTCATTAAAAGTATAATTTTACAAAAGACCCTTCCCTACAACTCCTCATATCTATTTTTTCAAAAGAAATGGTAAGGTGAAATGGGATGGAAGCCGTTTGTGAGGGAGATTAATAATCCCTTTAGGTCTGCATTCAGCTCTTTATGATGAAACATGAAGCACAGCAAAGTCCCTAAGCACCAGGACTTTTTGATTCACCATACCAATGACATCATCTACCACCCCCTTAATATTTTTCTGATTCTGTTGTGAGCTGTGATCCTCATGGGAGGCGTGGTGAATTTTTTCAGCATCACATTATTGTAATATATTGTGTGCTTATAATTCTCTCTCACACACACGCACACGCGCACACACAAACACACACAATACAAAAAGACAAACATATAGTTTACAGAACTGCGTGTCTTGGTTGGAGCACAGCTATGTAGATTCTCATGATGAGTGCCTGTACTTTAACATTTAGCATGGCAATATTATGAAAATGAGAGAATTTTGGCCTATTTAGATTCCATTTAAGAAATCCATTCAATATTCAGCTCTCTAGATGCCACTACATGTATCTTTAAGGTATCCATAGTCAAAGGTGGTTTACGTTTACTGCACTGCATTGACAGAGCCAGCATGGTATAGTGGTCTGACCACTGGATGATGAATCTGGAGAACAGGGTTCTAATCTCTGCTTAGCTACAACTTTGGGTAAGTCACACTCTCTCAGCCTCAGGAAGAGGCAAACCCAAATTCTATCTGAAGAAATCTTGCCAAGAAAACCTCACAATAATTTCACCTCAGGGTCACTATAAGTGAGAAATCCTTGAAGGCACACAACAACAGATGAAATCAAATTGGGAGGGGTTGCTAATACCCAAGAAGACAGGATCAAAATTCAAAATGACCTTGACAGATTGGAGAGCTGGGTCAAGGCTAACAAAATGAATTTCAACAGAGAGAAATGTAAGGTCCTACATCTAGGCAGAAAAGATGAAAGGCACAAACATAGGATGGAAGGAACCTAGCTGGACAACAGTACATGTGAAAGGGATCTAGGAGCCTTAGTAGACCACAAGCTGAACATGAGTCAGCAGTGTGATGCAGCAGTCAAGAAAGCCAACATGATTCTGGGTTGCATCAATAGGAATATGGCGTCTAAACCGAGGAAAGTAATAGTACTACTTTAATCTGCTTCAGTCAGACGTCATCTGGAATACTGTGCCCAGTTATGGGCACCTCATTTCAAGAAGGATATTGACAAGCTGGACCATGTCCAGAAGAGGGCAACCAAAATGGTGGAGGGTCTGGAAGCCATGCCCTTCAAAGGCTTATGGAGCTGGATATGTTTATTTATTTATTTTTTAGTTCTTTTTATTGTTCCGTTAAAACAAAAAGAAAAGAAAAAAATAAGGAACTTCAAACAAAAGATATATCCATAAACAATTATATAACAACAAAAGAAGCCAATTTCACATACAACAATAATAAAAGACAATAAAAAAGAAGAAAAAAAGAAAAAAGTAATAACAAAATTGTAATTTACAACCTAATTTCAATAAAATAAAATACAGATACATACCTAATGATCTTCCCTTATTTACACTTCTTATTTCATAGTCAGTTATATCTTATTTACCAACAAAGTTTAACATTTACTTAGTATGTCAAAATAAACCTCTACCTCAACTAGACATGTTAAAGCTACATCAATAGGATTCTTATCTCTCAAAGTTTCAAAGTCCATTTTTTTATTATATTATTTACAAGTGGTTATAACTCTTTGATCTTAGCTTCACATTTCTAGCTTTTATCCTATTTATCGTATCTATACAGACACCTCCGTCTAGACAAATAATAATAACTTTTAAAATATTAATCTGTCACATAACTTTTCTCTTCTACTATATAAAGAAATTCTGGACCTATATCTTATAATTATAACCCAATCATAGCTGTTTTCCCCCATCTGAATTCCCAAAGCAGGGAGATTACACTCTTCATTAAACTGTTTCATGGATTTATCCGATAATATAGTTGTCAATTTATCTAATTCATTTAAATCATATAACTTCCATAACCACTCATCAATATCTAGAGATTCTTTTTGTTTCCATCTTTGTGCAAATACCAGTCTGGCTGCTGTAACCATATAGATCATCATTTTTCATAATGAACTCTTTTTAAAGTATTTGACATCTAATATATTTAACAAATATATTTCAGGATTCATTGGGAAATTAATTTGAAGAGTTTTAGTAATACAATCATGCAAATTCCCCCAACATTCTTTGCTATGTCACAGTTCCACCAAAGATGGTACAGAGTTCCCTTTTTGGAACATTTCCAACATGTATTTTTAGTATCCTTACTTATTTTAGCCATTTATACTGGTGTACAACACCATCTGAAGTAAATTTTATAATAATTCTCTTTTAAACTAGCACTTTTAAAAAAAAATTGTGTATCTTTCCACAAGTTCTCTCAACTTTCCAGTGGAATTGGGCATCCAATATTTTACTCCCATTTTAACATATTATATTTGACGACTTCCTATTCCATCTGTAAGGCTAATAGTATTTTACATATATATTTTAACAATTTATTTTACATATATATTTTAACAATTTATCAAACTCTCTTTCCACAGGCTCTATCCCAATTGTTTTTAAGTCCATTTTAAATCTTTCCACCAGTTGCCCCTGCAAAAGCCAATGTGTAATAAATCCATGCTTTAACATTTCCTCTTTATTTTTCCAGACTATTTTATCACCTTGAATCTTTACCAGATCTTTGTATGTTATCCAGTGATTTAATTGGGGCTTTTCTCTCCTGTAAAAAGCTTTGTGTCACCCCATAGTGGTAGTTTCGAATACAATTTGTTTTATACAGAAGCCATGTTTTCAAGAGAGGTTTTCTTATAAAATGATTGTTAAAATCTTTATTCACCTTTACTTTTTCGTACCACAAATATGCATGCCAACCAAAAAAGAGATCAGCCCCTTCCAGAGTTAATAATCTCATTTTTTCTAATTTAATCGAGTCAATTAACCAGCTGAGGCAACTGGCATGGTAATACAGTTTTAAATCAGGGAGCCCTCCACCTCTTTCTGTCACGTCTTTCAAAATGGTCCACTTTATACATGGCTTTTTACCATTCCAAATGAATTTTGATAAGTCTTTTTTCCATTGGTTAAATGATACATTGTTCATGATCACAGGGAGATTCTGAAACAATTCTGGGTAAAATATTCATTTTAATTGTCGCGATTCTTCCCATCATTGACAACTCAAGTTTCAACCATTTTTGAAGATCTTCTTTTACCTTTAACCAGACTTTTTTGTAATTGTTGTCGTATAAATCAGTATTATTCTTAGTAATGTGAATTCCAAGATATTTTACTTTTTTGATATCTTAAACTGGGATGCTTGTTCAATCTCTATTTCTTCTTGTTTTGTCATATTGTTAGTTATCATTGTCTTTTCTGCATTGACTTTGAATCCAGAAACCTTGCTGAATTCTTGAAAAGTTGAAATTAATTTATTTACACTTTGAATTGGATTGTCAAATATAATTACTAAGTCCTTGGCAAAAGCCCTGAGTTTGAACATCTGATTCTGAATTCGGACACCCTTTATTTCTGGATCTTGTCTTACTGTAATATTCAATATCTCTATCACCATCAAAAAAATTAATGGTGAGAGTGGACATTCTTGTCTGGTTCCTTTTTTAATATAGAACTTTTCTTTTCTTTTTTCTCCATTTATTAATATACTTGCTGACTGGTTATTATATATCAGTTTTATCCAATCAATAAATTTCTCTCACATATTCATTTTTTTCAAAACTTCTGTCATAAATCTCCATCTTACATTGTCAAAGGCTTTTTCTGCATCTACAAAAATCAGGCCTAACTTTTTTTCATTATGTTTGTGATAATGTTCAATTATATTTATTATTATTCTCGTATTATCTTTTATTGATCTACCCGGGAGAAAACCATTCTGATCTTCAAATATCCAGTTATTTAGAATCTTTTTCAATCTTTCAGCAAGAATGGATGCAAATATTTTATAGTCTATTCACATTTCCGCACTACAATGTTAAAGTGCTGCTATTCCACTATCAACCTCCTATGGAATTCTGGGGTTTGTAGTTTAGGGAAGGGCACTTCAACTTCTCAGCCAAAGAGCTCTTTGGTCTCAGTAAACTACAAACCCCAGAATTCCACAGGACGTTGAAAGTGGAATAGCAGCACTTCAGCACTGTAGTGCGGAAAGTCAATATGTTTAACAATGATATTGGCCTGTAATTCTTCACCTCTAGCTGATCTTTGCCTTCTTTGGGGATCAAACTAATTATTGTTTCTCCCTATGAATCCGGTCTTTATGTCAATTCTAGTCCATTAAGCATCTTATGTAAGGGATCAACTAATTGGTCCTGAAAGATTTTATAATAGCGTATAGTATATCTGTCTGGGCCTGGAGCTTTTCTGATTTTTAGATTTTTAATTGCATTCAATATTTCAACTTTTGTAATTGGCTTGTGTAGATCCAACTTTTGTTCTTCATTGATTTGCGTTAACTTTGTTTCTTCCAAGTACTTTTGGATATTATTTAAATGTTGTTCTGAATCATCTTGGTCCTCGAATAGTTTCTTAAAATACTCATAAAATGCTGACTTTATCTTTCTTGGGTGATGATGTATCTTTTGTCAGAGATGGTTTGACCAAATCTTTAGAAAATACTTTCTAAAGTTAGTGTAAAGGTCACGTTGCTTTAATTACTTTAACTGTTAAGTGCACCTGGGGAAAGGAATGTGACTCAACCTGAATTTGTGCTGAGTCAGGCAGATGAGCACCTGGTGCAGACAATACAAGGGTTGGCCAGGATTGGCTAGGTTTCTATATAAAGGAAGCACAATGCCAGCCAACACTGTACACATTGTTTGAAGTGTGTGTCTGTTGGGGGTTCTGTTGGAGTGAGCAAGCAAGCTTGATATGCTGGATTGCCATCTGGACTTTGTAAATATTGTATATATGTTGTAACAAAGATTAAAAAGCCTCCATATTGGAAGATTGCAACTTGGAGTTGGTGAGTGTTACTGGCTTAGTGCTTGAGCTGCTAATGGTGTTCTCTGCTGCTAAGCATGCTTCCATAGCTGTGTGTAGCTCTCTCTGCTAATCTATAAGGAGTTCTTCCTTGACTGGCTATTTTTGCCTTTCCCCCCTTTTGTTTTTGGGGGACATCTTTTCCCCTTCTTTGATTTCTAGAATCAATCTTTTGATTCTTTGGTTGATTGGAGCTGGATATGTTTAGTCTGCAGAAGAGAAAGTTAAGAGTGGCCATGGTAGCCATATGTTTGAATATTTGAAAGAATGTCATACCAAAGTGGGAACAGACTTATTTTCCATGATTCCAGAGACTAGGACAAGGAGCAATGGATTCAAACTACAGGAAAAGAGATTTCACCTGAACCTCAGGAAGAACTTTTCGATGGTCATAGCTGTCTGGCACTAGAATGTGCTGCCTCAAACTGTGGTAGAGTCTCCTTCTTTGGAGGTTTTGAAACAGAGAGGTTGGATGGCCATCTGTTGGGAGTGCTTTGATTTGTGTTCCTGCCTAGCAGGGCGTCAGACTGGATGGCCCTTGTGGACTCTTCCAACTCTATGATTCTATAATTCTATGAACAAGAACAGTGCACAGTAAAAACCTTGATTCTGAGTTTAGCAGTAGCTGCATACAAACAGCCTTTGGCCAGGAATTTGACTGGACTGCATCAGCCTGTGAAGATTCACATTTTTGATGTCTTGTATTCTTAAAATTGCTATCTTGGTTCTTTCAGCTACATCTTTACAACTGCGTCTTTGCAGGTCTCATCAAAGATTCTTGAGGTATCCAATATCTGAGGTTTCATTAGGGCAAATATTGCAGAAAACAGAAATGGGACACAATTCCAGAGGCACATGGGAGATCTCGTAGAACCTCCATTCTTGCAGCTTGTGAGATCTGTTCACCACTGAGATTCTCTGCTCTGCACCATTGTAATTTTTGTAACTCCCCAGTTCACGAGAAGTCAACATGGATTTCTCAAAAATAAGTCATGCCAGACTAATCTGATCTCTTTTTATGATAGAGTTACTAGCTTGATAGATGAAGGGAATGCTGTGGCTGTAGCATATCTCGATTTCAGTAAGGCCTTTGACAAAGTTCCCCATGACATTCTTGCATCGAAGCTAGTAAAATGTGGGCTAGACAGGGCTACTGTTAATTGGATATGTAATTGGTTGACCGACCGAACCCAACGGGTGATCACGGATGGCTGCTTTTCATCCTGGAGAGAAGTGACTAGTGGGGTGCCACAAGGTTCTGTCCTGGGCCCAGTGCTGTTCAATATTTTTATCAATGACTTAGATGAAGGAATAGAGGGCATGCTCATCAAATTTGCAGATGACACCAAATTGGGAGGGGTTGCTAATATGCCAGAGGACAGGATCAAAATTCAAAATGACCTGGATAGATTGGAGAGCTGGGCCAGGGCAAACAAAATGAAATTCAACAGAGAGAAATGTAAGGTCCTACACTTAGGCAGAAATAATGGAATACAGAAATATAGGATGGGGGACACGTGGCTGGATAGCAGTACGTGTGAAAGGGATCTAGGAGTCTTCATAGACCACAAGCTGAACATGAGTCAGCAGTGTGATGCAGCAGCCAAGAAAGCCAATGCAATTCTCGGCTGCATCAACAGGAGTATGGTGTCTAGATCGAGGGAGGTACTGGTACCACTCTACTCTGCTTTGGTTAGACCCCATCTTGAATACTGTGTCCAGTTCTGGGCACCCCAATTCAAGAAGGATATTGACAAGCTGGAGCAAGTCCAGAGGAGGGTGACCAAAATGGTGAGAGGCCTGGAAAACATGCCCTATGAGGATAGACTGAGAGAGCTGGGTATGTTTAGTCTGCAGAAAAGGAGGTTAAGAGGGGACATGATAGCCATGTTTAAATATTTGAAGGGATGCCACGTAGAGGAAGGAGGGGGCTTGTTTTCTGCTGCTCCAGAAACCAGGACAAGGAGCAATGGATTCAAGCTGCAGGAAAGAAGATTCCACCTGAACCTCAGGAAGAACTTCCTGACAGTCAGGGCTGTCCGGCAGTGGAATCTGCTGCCTCGGAGAGTAGTGGAGTCTCCTACCTTGGAGGTTTTTAAGCAGAGGCTTGATGGCCATCTGTCGGGAGTGCTTTGAGGGTGTTCCTGCATGACAGGGAGTTGGACTGGATGGCCCGTGTGGTCTCTTCCAACTCTACATTTCTATGATTCTATGATTCTATGATTCTATAACTGTATCCTAAATAAAGCATATTGTACATAAAGCATTTGACCAGTTGGTCCCCATTCTTACTCACTTGCTAACTTACAATATCAGAACAACTGTATCACATGCTGTCTTATCAAGTTTAGTCCTACATGACTGACTTTTTATAAAGCATATGCAAGATGTAGAACCGTTTCAGGGGTCTACTGCTTTCAGAGTCTCAGCTGCTAAGACTGATTTTTAAAAAAATGTTTACTTGTGAGGCTTTGAGCAATTATAGCATTAAGCTAGCATTTGTAATGCTCTGTGCCCGGAAGGAATTTTGTTTTCTGGGCATTGTAAGTTCTCTTTGCTCTTCTGACTGAGCAGCTTAATTAATATACAATATCTGCACAAATATACTGATACCGAAAATGCTATTGTATTTCCAAGCAGCGTAGCAAGCTTTTCAGAAAAGACAGCACATCAACATCCTGTCCCAGAAAGTTCACTTTAGACAATGCACAGAGACTGGCCTTTCAGATTGGGATAATTTTGTCTAGAAAGAAACAGCAATATATCTCCCAACAGATATCCCACATGAACTAAAATGAATTGCAGAGAAAGAAAGAAAGAAAGAAAGAAAGAAAGAAAGAAAGAAAGAAAGAAGCAAAAGAAACTATGCCCATTTAATAGACCTTTAGAACTGCAAGAATGAACATATGTTTTCATACTCTCATGGTTTTAATTTTTGTTAAGTCATTTTGAGTCCCAGTTGTGGGGAAAAGGTGGGGTATAAATGAATAATTGATGGCAATAATCATTTTATTTGTTTTTAAAAAGAAAGCTAAACCATAGTGTTGTGCCACACTGATTTTTTCCCAATTAAATATATCTTAGCATTGATTTTTGAAGAAAATTATTTCAGTATAAAAGGAGAATTAAAATCGGCCAAATATTATTTATCACTTTACACACACAAATATGATGGGTGCTAAAATCTTTCGGCAGGTTTATCAAGAACCAAAATATGCTAGTAATCAAGGAAAATTTGATCTTACATGGTTCTTCTTCTCCAGTTCTTTCAGACAGAATATTTTCCCAATAAATCTTCAATAATAAGCCAGAAACATACAGAAAAGTTGCTGTAGAAAAACATCACATGATGTTTTCATTAGCTTTTGTGGAAGTCATATCAATATTTGGTTTCCTGATACTTGTTGCAAGTCTCAATACTAAGTAGTTTCTTTGCTCATATTCTAATGTGTTCTGCAGTGGGAAAGTAAAGTCATATAGTTATTGCTGGAACATTTTCAACAACTTCCAATGTTCTATCTGAAACTTAAACCTATCTTCCTTGTTTGCTGTCCATTCCCCAAATCAAAGACTTGAAAGAAAATCAAGGGGCCTAAAGTTACATGGTTTCTATCTTTCAATGGACATCTAAAAATGGTAGGATAACAGTGGCAGACGAAGGTTGCCACAATTCACTGGGATCTGGTCCTGGTTGAAATTAATAGAGATCAGTAGATCTAATAAAGTCATTTTCTCTTTTTCTAAATATATACTAGAAGTAGACTGTGTTTTTCAATCACAGAAAATCAATTTGCTGGAACTGGGCCTTTCTATCAGAAATAAATCAGAAATTTAGTTTCTAAAAGCAACCATTCAGGCTCAAATTATTTCCAGAAAACACACACAACAGTTGAAACTTCAGGCACAGGTATATCATTAAGTAGAAAAACCAGTGTATTTACCTAGCAGTCTTGATGGGACAGTGATAAAATAAAGTACATATAGTACTAAGAGGTTTTTCTCATAATATTAGAAACTGGGTAATCCAAAGAAACTGAGTGGTCTGGGATTCCAGACAGAGAAAACTGGTTATAGCTGTGTGCTCAGATCTCAGACACACAATGACATCTTTCACATCATTTATCATGCAACTCATTACAATCTCTGTTTGGCAAAAGTTCAGTGAATATGAGCAGTATGGAATGTGGCTTGGATTGGGACTGTATAGAGAAGTCTGATGCTTCCTCCAGCTGCATCTTTGTCAGAGTTTGGAAACATTTTTAGACTACAACTCCCACACACACACACACCTGCCAGAATTCCCCAGCTATCATGGCTAGTGGACATGCTGGTTTGGGAATTTAGAAGTTATAGTCCAAAAATGTAACATTCTGAGGATGAGATCTTTATTTGCTTGTAACAGTCTGAAAAACCACAGCCCCTAGTATCAGAAGAAATGTCTATGTAGAGTGTGGGTGTAGGTGTATGTATGAACACTTCGTTCTTTCCTGTGGAAATTAGTATTGATATTAAATGTTTGCAGAGATGTTGACAGAAAGAATTTCAGAAAAAGACTAGATTAATTGGTGAAGTCCCATCACAGGATTATGTCACATGAGAACAGCACAATACCATGGCTTTCTTCCATGAGCTCCAACAATCAAAATAAAGAAAACAAATTTTTGTACACCAACAACAAGGAATTTTCAAGACCTCTTTCTACCATTACTGAGTGTGATGAGATGCCCAATCATATTCAACCACAGTCGGAACAGAAAAAGAATGGAACTCAAATAAAGGCAATCTCCAGGAAACGGAGGGCACTCCTAGTGCTTCAGAAGTCCCCTAAAAGTATTTCTCTAGGAAAGAGATTCTTCAGTGTCTATATGCAAGTTAGCCTGGAAGAAACAGGGGTTAGAGAAAGCCTAATATTCCAGTATAAACAATTGCAGCCTAGACCTGTCTATTGCTGGTGCAACATCATTGGTACATCACTCCATATACATTTATTTATTAATTGTACTAGGGAAACCACAGAAAGCAAATAGCTTCCTATCTCCAGTCCTATGCTTTTAGTGGTAGTTCCTAGTTTCTAAAAAGCAATTTTTTGTTTTTTTCTAGAACTTTCTGTCTTGTTTCCATGCTTTACCATCAGCCATCTTAGACAGGGAGAACTCACTGAACACTCTAACATACTCCCAGACCTACATTTCCCTTCTTCCTCTTGACACACACATCCTATTCAGGAGGTAGTGGTCTTACCTGCAGGCCCATGTGTTTGTCTATCTGTTTTCTTTACATCTGTGAGCCAGTTATGTTCCCATGATGCTTGGCTCATGGAACACTTGTTATGTGGACAAGCATAATACTGGGCTTTTTCTCAGACATGTTTTAACTTGCCTACAAGCAAAAGGAAAGCCAAATTCTGTTTCCTATGCCCTACCTCAACTTCTCAATTAAAACCATTGATGGCACTGCTATAATAAAAGTACCATATCCTGAGCCTCTACAGAGATCCCATCTAGCCTAAAGATGTCAGTGTACTTACAAATGCCATCACATCTTTAGGGAGATGTCCATCTTTTGTGCAGTGAGAGTTAAGTACACAAGCATGATAATTTCATGGGCTTGGAGCACAATCCTAAACATATTTACTGAAAACTAAATTCCCCTGATTAGAACTACCATCACATATTCATGCACAAAATTTGTTAGGTCTGCTCTGTGTTGAGCTAGCAAGGAGGATTGGAACAGTTCTATACACATACCATATGATCAGGGATTGGCAAGGACTGAGTACACTGTTTGAGCACACCTGAGGCCCATAAAGCCATGATCTCACCCAGAAACTATGTCTATTCTCTTTGTAGTTCAAATGCTTAGAAACAGGAGTCTAACACAGCTTTTTCAGAATATATTTTATGAAACATATTGTATGAAAACAATACATAGCATAAAATTGTAGCACTACAAAGTCTGGCAATCTTTTATTCCACAGGAATTTTCTGGATAATACTGTCCACTAACTACAGGCATTGCAAGTGTTCAATATAAAAGTGTATTGTGGATGACAAAGCAAAACAAAATTCTGTACAATTCACAGGCACCCCACTATTAAAGATAGGGGGAATAGAAGTAGTAAATTATTTCAGGGGGCATCTGGCAAAAATTTCATCAGTATTAGCAGATATGTCCAGGAATGCTGGCATCTGAAGACTCTTAAAAGACGGGGGAGAAAAAGTGTTGCAGGTAGACAGAAACTCTAAAGTAGGGGTATAATCTTAGGAGAGAAACCCCCATGGTAGGGTCACCATAAGTCAGAAACGACTTGAAGGCATACAACAACAACAAGCAGCCACAGATTACATTAAGGGTCATAAGGGAGGGAACTAGAACCCAAAGGATAATGAAAAGATAAGATTTCTGTCTTTGGCTTCCTTACATCACCAAGAAAAATATATAGCAAGATGTCACACAGCTGTCCACATGGCATTATCAAAGTAAGGCCATTTTATCCATTTCTAGAAATGACAAGTTATACACAGGAGTGGATAATTATATGAAATGTTCACAGATCAGAGCCATGAAAAAAATAGAACCTCCAGGACCCTATTTTGTGACCCCCTGAAAAGCTTCCAGACATTTCCCCAAAGGCCTCAGGCCCCTTCCAGTTTAATTTTTGCACCAAATCACTTTCCCCAAATTGCCCAAAGACCACCAAAACACTTAAAACATGGTAGTAGTATCCCCCCTGCCCTCCACAACTCCCACAACAACAACAACATTGAAAAATTTCAGAAGTTTATTTCAGCTGGATCCAGAATCAGAAGCAATATCATGTCAGTTCCAATTGCACCAAGAGTAACAACATGGCCTACAGAAAAGCAAAATCTCTCTACATTCACTCTCTCTCTACATGTGGTACACAAAATCAGAGAGCTGGAAAACACTGTATCTATACGGATAGCACAGTTCATAAAAAGCTTTGTGCAAAGCCATCACCTCTAGATGACTAAAATAAACTAGTCAAGTCATATTCTGAAAGGGAAGAAATACACACACATACACACACAATCCAAACAGAATTATATAATAATGCAATCTGCACAAACATGAACAAAGCACAGATTTTGATTTGGTTGTGTTTTTGTTTGTCCTCCATTATTTTACCATAAAAGAATAGCTTCCAAACTGCAGCAACAACACTAGGGAGGAGGGGAGAGCACTTGGGAGAATGGTGATGCCAAGAATACAATGTCAACAGCTGCCCCACACATTTTTACTGCATTTTCAGCACAAGTGCTGGAATGAACATCTGCAGCGCAAAAATTCATCCCATTAGTTCATGCAGCTTGTTAGCATATTTTAATCTTGTATTCACAGCTTTCTATTTCCATCAAGGTGTTACTAGGTGCCAGACTCTGTATTCACAAACTCTGCTAATACTATCCTGCGTCCTTCTATTCTACATTTGATGAAGAGTGGGGGGACAAAGGCAAGTCAAAAGTAGAAATGAACGTGCAGCTGGTTATTAAGAGTACCTTTAAGGTATAACAGGTATGGGAAGGAGGATAAGAAGTGCAAAAGTCTCATGCTTCAGTCACTTCTCTGTTAGGTCCAAAATAAAATTTGAACATCTCCACACAGCCTGACCTAAGCAAAACATCCCAAATTAGCTGCCAGTGCATGCCATCACAGAGAGGAGCATGAAAGTACAATTTAGGATGTGACCAAAGCAGGCCATGCAAAGTTCTCCAGAACACTGATGAGAGTATTCACTGAATAGTGCCTCTCTCTTTCAAATATTCACAACATAAAGCAAATATATCACTAGTGTTTCTGGTACCTCTACCATACAACCAGTCGTTTCACTTCTTTCCATTTTTACTCTTCTTCTGCCTTCTGTGGCAAGATGGAGTCCTGTTTTGCACACATCAAGTCAGAAAAGTGAGTTGGTGAACAGACAGGTGAAGAAACAGGAAAGGTGATACAGTGGCTACATCAGTATTATGCAACACCTAAAGCTACTGACATTATCTTTTAGTAAAAAAAACTTACCACCTTCAAGAACGAATATCCTATATTTCAGACACACTCTATTGTTCTGTACAGCCCTCCAAAATATACACAGGCCCCTGTGTTTGTTTATGGAACTCCCATTGATATAATACAGACTACTATTTATGTGATCAGGTATTTTGGGGCAAGCAGCAATGAAGCTGCTGTGATTTTCAACTTGGCCTCTTTTGGTCCGGTGACACGAAGCTGACCTGACAGAGATCTGAGGGAAAGTTTCCAGTATCTCTCCCTATGAACCAATACACACTTCCTCAATCTTCTCAGAAGGTATAACACCTTGGGTTCCCCAATGTTGAGGGGCCCATAGGTTCTCTGAGGCAGACCCTTGAGGAGTCATCTTCTTTGTCGAAAGAAAAGGATATGTCTTAGGCTTATCCTTCCTTCTATGCTTCTTAGACAATTCCGTTGAAGCAACCTCCTTCCCTTTCCTCTTCCACTCATTCTCCTTTCTAGGCAGTTCGGTACTAGGTGGAGGAGAAGGATGGTCTCAATTATCATCAGTATGACTCGATGACACTAGAGTGCCTGATCTTGAGATCTCGACATTGAGCAAGATCTTGGTCTCAATGATGGTACCGACACATTCCATCAAGAAGTGGAGGAAGAAGTAGAATGAGCCATTCTAGATGGTAAATGAGTAGATTCAGTCCACTTGGATGCCTCTGAAGCAGTCAGTACATTCTCCCACAATAGAGCTTTTGGCTGAGCAGCCCTATTGCAACAAGTTTGGGGAGTAAACAGCTGACAATGATGACAAGCTCCTACATTGTGGCTCTCACCTAAACAACGGAGGCACTTCAAGTGTCCGTCCTTATCAGGTATCTTTCCTCCACAGGTCAATACAGCCGTTGCCATACAACTTGACAGAACAACACAATCCAGAAGAATAAACCAAGTCCAATCCAAAGCTGAAACAACCAGTCCAAAACACCAGAAAATAGGGGGAAACCCCGTTCACAAATAATGAAAGGCTCCTGTGCACTGTTCATGTGGCAGATAAAAAGGAACTGACCATTACGGGGGCAGGTGTTTATATACCCTGAGTGAGTGGGAGATGGGTCAACCACCAAAATACCAATGGTAGGCTCTAGAAGGTTCTGAAAGCTGTTTTTGTACAGGCGTGAAACCTATTTGTGTGAGTCACAGAGACCACGAAGAAGAACTTCTGCTTCTTCCTGTGTTTTTAGAGTACAGTTTCCATTGTCCTTTATGGTTGGCCACTCCAGATGGGACTGACAAATGTTGCCATGCATGCCAGAACATCTGAAGGGCCAAATACTCTTCCTAAGGTTATGTGAAGCACTAACTTTTACTGAATACTTTTAACAAGACTGTCTGATATGTGGCTGCCATTGTGTTGTGCTCCTAATTTTGGTTGTTATTTTGTTCTATTGTGTATTTTTACAGAAACAAACAGGCAGAGTGAGAAAGCTGCCTCACAAAGGAAACTTCTAGCAGTAAGAAGCATTAGCAAACATTCAACAACAGAGCTGACTGTGCTATATGGCCTGACCTGCTCCCTTGTACTAACTATAATAGTTTCCCCTACACAGTACTATGTTATCACCCTGAACTTTCAGTACTCCTTTACCAGTGCTGATATAAGATTCAATTGCTAGTCCAATTAGCTTTTGTGCATGGGAGAGGTAGGAAGCATTTTATCCTCTGGCAGGAAAATGTCTTGGGTCAACCTTGTATACACATTAGAAAGGTAATCTCTAATAGCCTTAAAACCATATATCAAGGGCTTAGTAAGCCATTGCTTTGGAAAAATAAATTCCACTTCTACCTACTGCCATATTGCCACATATTTCACTGTGGCCTCAATATCCTTTATTTGAGGACCACCACAGGTATCTTCTACAACACCTAAAGCCTAGTTCTAATAGGTGTTAGCAATTCAAAAAGAAATGCCTCAGAAGACAGTGAATACATTCACTCTCCCGTGATTGGCCTATTATTGAAAAAAATGGCAAAATTTTATTTGTTTGTTTAACTTACATTCTGCCTTTCGCCCAGGACGAAAACAAGTAAATCACTAATACAAAAGTTCTTTTAAAAAATAAACAACAATTTGATTAAAAACAAAAACACTTTAAAATTCATTGAAAACATAATTTAAAAGATATAAGCACTAATGTTCCTTTAAGAGCACCTCCTACTCCAATGATTTAAGAATTCAGAGCCTGCCAAAATAAAAAGGCCTTTGCTTGCTGGCAAAAACAGAGCAGAAAGGGGGGCAAGTGAGCCACCTGTGGGAAAGAGTCCCACAACTATGCAGTCTGGTCTTTATGCCGAATACTGCAAAATGCAGGGAAACTGGAACGGCAGAAATAAGGAAGAAATAACTGGTAACTGTTTACTGATACAAAATAACTGATTTTGTTTTGTGTGCATAACTTAAGAATATGTTTTAAATTTTTGTAACTCAAAATGATCCTAACGTTGAGCAAAAGAAAAAAAAAAGCCCCTTGAACAAAATGAATGCTATGAAGCAGAATTGCTTAAGTGAGTTGTGCACACTACATCAACTTTGCTAGTTCCTGGTTTCTGTGTGTCCCACTTTCAAAATGTCATTTTTAAAAAAAGATGCTTAACAAAAGAACACAGTATGTTCTAGCATCTGCTATGTGATTTTTGCAAAATGCTTCCTTAAGTGAGTCTTTGGGATTTAAAGAAAAGTCTTCTTTCAGTTTAAAGTCAACGAACTTAAGAGAAATACATAAATTTCAATAGAGAGAGCCATAGAAGACATGGATAAATACATTACTAGATTATATCAATAGATACTAGACTTCTCAAACTCTGCAACCTCAGATTCTTAAACTAGAGATCTAATGACTATGAACCTTGGGGTTCTTTTGTACATAATCAGCATAAAATATTTTGCTGAGGCAGAGCAGCAAATGCCCACCCAAACACATTCTGCACTACTCAACACCAGGTGGTTTTGAGACAGAAATCTCATAAGCATTTCATACTCTTTTTGGAAGTAAATACACAACGATTATAAACAGCCAATACCTTGCTGCCTTTCCATGACATTTAATGTCAGTGTTATGCCTGCCTCACTGCCTAACAGCAGGGCAAGCTCCATAGCAAAGTTGATCATGAGCCTGAAAAGGCTTTTCAAACACGTTGTAAGTTGATAAATCTATCCTTGTCATGATCTTACTAAATGAGAACGAAAATGCACCCTCATTCATACACCATTCCAAACAGCTCTCTTGTATTGTTAATCTCCTGTGCCCAGAACACAAGACTTTTAGGAACAAAAGGGAGAGACAAGGAAGCCCAAATCCACTCCAGCACCAAAACTACTGTGATGGAACAAGTGAAGCAACAATACTGAGTTGTTCTTGATAGGAGGCACCAATCTTTCCACAATTGCTTTGGTCTTACTGCCACAGAATGTATAGATGAAGACAAAAGAACCTTCCTTCTTTTTTTACCCTCTCTTTTTCTTCTTCACAAGTTACAAATTCCTCATCAGTTTTCTCTTGCATTCCCTCTGCCTGAACACATGTGATCTCATCTGATTTCAGAAGCACGGCAGGGTCAAATCTGTTTTGTACTTGGATGAACGACCACCAGGAAAAGTCAGGGAGTCTGCAATACTGGGTCCGATGGAGCAATGATCTCACTCAGTGTAAAGCAGCTTCTGATTTACTACTGGGCTACTTCAACTGTACGCTAAGCAAAAACTGTAAACGCACCCATATCCAGTTTTTAAAATATGGCATACAACAGAAAAGCTCCTGTCATGTCTAGTTTGACTGAGAGATGCTTTATCTTACTAGGTCTTATTAGTTCTTTCAGAAATAACAGAATGGAACAGCTAATAAGTAGTCACAAGATGTTAAACAGAATCTTTCCCCTCCCTCCAGATTGGATCTTCTGACTATTCCACTGATGCTTCACAACTTGTTTATTCCATTTTTGCTCTGCTTAATTGTTTTCCATGGACCTGATCCAGTCTTGCATCTATCCAATACTCAAATTCTGTTTTTCTGTCTTTCCTTATTCTGATTTTGCTGAGCCTCTTCCAAAACATATCTCTTTAAGGAATCTAGGTCAGCTCCCATAGGTTCATCCTTGACACAAACTGGTCCCAAAAAGGGCTTGACTGAGAAATATATTTCGAATCAGAAAAAAATCAAGGGTTTTTAAACTTTATAATAAGAAAAGGAATCTGTTTGTTATATTAGTGGATCATAAATAATGCTCAGTCTAAACAAATGGTACCATTCTACATTTTTACAGAGCTAAGAACAAGACTATCAGCCAATACCAGCAGGGACTCCTGTCCTGTTCAACAGGCACCAAGAAACACCCACAATCACTGAAACCCCATGGCAAGGAAAGGGTTTAGTTTTTTAACTGCCATGCAGTTGTTAAGGGTACAAGATCACTAGGACAGCCCACACTCTTAGTCTGTGTCATAGTCCAGCCACCCTTTTACACCACACAATTATAGCACTATGATTCCATGGCTGCATCTTATGGTTTGAAGTTTGGAGAGACACCAGAGCTACCTAGCTTGAGAACTCTAAATGGCCCTGCCAAAACTGCCAGTTCCAGGATTCCATGGGATGTTGTTGTGGCAGTTAAAGTGAAATCACAGCACTATAATTTATTGACCTAAATTGATTAGATCTTTGGATATTGGGAGGATATGGAACTGTTCAGGCTGTTTCCCTTACATCTCATAAAAGGGAAAATAACAGTTCCTTTCAGGCCTTTCTACTTCCACAGTATAAGCCACATTTCTGTCTTTCCAGGAAGTTCTGTATAAGGCCAAATTTCTTCTTCTTAGTCCTAGACTTCAACTTGCTTTTTAAACAGAAATATAACATAAGAAGCATGGTGGTCTTTTGGCTATCTCATTGCTACTCAGTGGAACCTGTAGAAATGTCCTGTATCAAAATGAATCATCATTGTTGTTAAATGTGATCAAGTCTACTTCAATTTACAATGATCCTATGAGTGGGAGGCTTCGAAGTCAACATCCCTGCTCAGGTCTTTCAAACTCAGGCCTGTCCATCCACCTGTAATGTGGCATTCCTATTTTTCTACCACCTTCTGACTTAACAAACATTATTGCATTTCTAGTGAGTCATGTCTTTGCATAATACAGTCAAAATATGACAGCCTCAGTTTAGTCATCTTTGCTTCTGACAATTCAGGCTTGATTTGCTCTAGGACCCATCTCTTTGATTTTTTTTTAGCAGTCCACAGTATCCATAAAGCTCTTCTCCAGCACCACATTTCAAATGAGTTGATTTTTTTTCCTATCAGTTTTCTTCACCATCCAATTTTCACAATCACACAAATTTTCACAATTTCACACAGAAATCAGAAATACGATGACATGAACAATCCTGACTTTAGTATTCAATTATATATCTTTCCACTTCAGGATCTTTTCTAGTTCCTTCATAGCTGCCCTTCCGAGGCCTTGTCTTCTTCTGATTTCTTGACTGCAGTCTCCATTCTGATTAATGACTAAGCAAAAGTATGGAAAAATCTGAAGTATGTCTTCATTGTCTGCTTTAAAGTTATGTAAATCATCTGTGGTCATTATTTTTGTTTTCTTAATGTTCAACTGTAAACCTTCTTCCTTGGCCTGCACTTTCTTCCTTGGCTTGCTTCAGTAATCATTCCACGTTTTTGCCATTTTCAGCTAGTAGTATGGTGTCATCAGCATATCTTAAATTGTTGGCATTGTTGCCTCCAATTTTCATATCTCCTTCCTCCAAGTCTAATCCTGCTTTATGTATGACATGTTCAATGTCAAGATGATAAAATGCAGACTTGCCTGATCCCCTTGCTCATTGGAAACCATTCCATTCCTCTGTATTCTGTCCTAATGATAGCCTGTTGTCCTTACTACAGGTTATGCATCAAGACAATTAAATGTAGTTTTATATAGTTCTTCAGTGTATTTTTCCCATCGGTTTTTTATTTCTACTTGGTCATGTAATGTGTCCCCTCTCCTGACCAGAAAGCAACTCAACTCTTGGTTTAAATTTCCCTTTGATTTTTCAGATCCTGTGAAACAGATCTCTTTTTGATTTTTGCTGTCATCTTCTATTTTTCTGCATTGATTATTATCAGTAGTGCACTTGTGCCTGTGCGCAAGTTGCTGAACAGTTGTATTCAAGGTTCTGACCTTACTTCTGTCACCCTTTGCTTCTTTTGCTTCTTGTCTGTCCTAAACTGCTTGAAGACTTTCATCTGTCATCCACTGAGACTTCTATTCTTTTTGGCTGCAGAGAGAGTCTTTTTGCATTCCTTCCTGACAATGTCCCTGGCTTCAGTCCATGGCTTAACTTCAGAGCTCTCCTGGCTCCCAGTCAATTAGGCTTAATCTATTTCTCACATTATCTTTAAATTCTATGGGGACGTTCTTGTATTTTGGCATGATAGTTGATTAAGTTTTCTTCTTTAGTTTTATTCTAATTTTTGATATTAGTAGTTCATGGTCTCTGCCACAATCTGCTCTTGGTCTTGTTTTTGTAGAGAGAATGGAGCTTCTCTGTCCTCTGCTTCCAATTATGTAGTCTATTTGATTTTTATATTGACCATCAGGTGATGTTCATGTATACAGTAGTCTTTTGGGTTGCTTGAAGAATGTGTTTGCGATGAACCAATTGTCGGCTTTGCAAAATTCAATCACAGTAACTCTCCTGATTGAGAGTGCAAAATAGGAAACAGTACTGATTCAATTCTTGATCCTAGGCCAAAATTCTCCTACTTTTGCATTCCAATTGCCTATGATTAACAAGAAGTCCTGTTTTGGTGTGCGATTAATTTCTACCTGGACTCCAGCGCAGAATATTTCCATTTCTTCTTCTTCTGCCTCTATAGTTAGAGCACAAACTTGGATTATGGTTATATTGATGGGTTTTCCCTGAAGTTTTATTGATATGATTCAATCAGACTTTGCAGACTTTGCATTATATATTTGGACTGTTTTTGCTATATCTCACCTCACTATTAACGCCACTCCACTTCTTAGAATTTCATTTCCTGAGTAATTATCTGAACCAAAACATCCCATTCCTGTCCACTTTAGCTCACTCACCCCAAGTATTGCAATGTTTATACATGTGACTGGAAGGAAGAATTTAAAAAAAACACCTATGTGATATGTAATACGGTGTGAAAGTGGTGTCAAAGAGGCAATACTCTAACTTGAAATTTGTAACAAATTCTCCTTCTTTGGCTTGTTTCTGCCTTCAGATCAATTAAAAGAATTCTAGCTTTGCTGAATCTGTTTCCACTGGGTCTGAACTCTTTGACTTACTATATCCATAATATGCTTATAATTACTGTATAATACAGATTTAGATCATAATATTATAATATAGATATATAGATTATATATACACCAGGGGTAGGCAATTGTGGAGTATGGGGATGCAAATTTTGTTCTGAAAACTAATTGAAAACCAGGCAAAAAGAAAAAAAAACATGAGATCAATTGGCAAATTCATTCAAATATTTTAGCATGATTTCCCCAGAACCATCTACCACTTGTTCACCATTATCCATCATACATACCTGTTTGCTGCATAATTAGCACATTTGAGCATGTAATCAATGCCGTGGCCAGGCAGATACTAGTCTTGTCAAAGCCCCCTCAGATTAAAACCGTTCACTAGAATCATTTTGTCTTTTGATTAACACACCGGGCCTGGTTACTAAGGTAACCAAATAGTTAAATATATCTGAATATAGCTTTTGTGTTCAAAGTGTGCTGGTTTCTTCCCTTCATCACCTCTCTAGTGCCCCACATATAATTACTCTCAATCCTTTATAGACATGTCAATTGAAATCAAAGGGTTACAACTACATACAACACTGCCTTACTCCTTTTTGCTTTCTTTTTCCGCTTAAAATCTCGTAATAGACAAGTTTCAATTGAAATCACGATTGACCTGTTATCAGTAACAGAGAGCCTTTTCTCAGGCCTGGTGAAGCATAATCTGCATTGATTGTTATCTGATTAGAGGAGAATGCAGCCTGGCTTTCCCCAGTTACTTAAACCGGCATCTCACTGTTTGTCCTTAGAGACCACAGCTTCACTCAGGCAGCGAGTGTCTAGACAGTATTCATGATCCATCTGTCTGGCACAGCCAGGCTGATGGCAAACTCTATTAGAACTGGAATAATTTTTCTCTCTCTTCCTCCTCATCTCTTTTTCCGCTGTGAAGCAGTAATCTGACACTGAAAATTACTATCATTGTTGCAATTCTCAAAATAGCAGTGCCAGACTTTCATTAACATCTATTCTAGACTGCTAAATATTTAAATAGATGGGGGAGTCACCCCTAAGGTAGGCCAGCTCCAGCACACCTGGAAGGAGCAATAAAGAAATAAACCAAAAGAAATGAAAATCACTGCCTGATACCCATACACAGGTTAGCTATCTTAGCATGATATTGCTGTGTGCTATAACTGAGAACATCAACTGGGCAGCTGGAGCATGCTGTGGCTACCTAATAGAATGTGTGGTACAAGCTCCCTCCCTCCCCACTTTTTAAAAACCTGATTTTTTCCACATACCAGCATACAAAAAGTAAACATTAAATTTCAGACCACAACATTACACCAGTGGTCAAATACATAGTACAGTAGCAACATTAGTAATGTGTACATTTCCCAATTGCTTTTGATAGTTAAACACCTGGAATAAAGAAGAGCCTCAAGAATTTGAGACTATGCATCCTAACAAGATTAAAAGAATTGGTGGTGCTTAAAATCTTGTTGAAATGTACAGAGAAACTGCTGTGGGTAGAAGAGACTAATGGATAAATCAGAGCTCTCATAATCATACAAATTCCATGGACCCTAATAACACCTTAAAAAAATAGAAAATATCCCAATCTCTATGGGATATGCCATATACCTATGTATAAACCACATTGGGTATCTTCACACATTTTAGTAAGATGAATTTTTAGCAGCAGAATTCTGGTTTGTTATTGTGTTGAAACTCATCCAGCCATGAACATTGGTTTGTTAACTAGCTGCAAACCATATTTAAAACCCATGGTTGCTGTCTTATGAACTAGTTTCCATGGCTTGTAACTACACCTGCACACAGAATCATGTCTTGTTCCTGGCTTGTTTTCCCAGCTGCTCACCATGAAACAGAAACTGACAATAGTAACGGAACAGTAACAGACCAGAAAAGACGAATACAGATTGGTTTGATTGGTTTTTTTGGTCACTTCTAGGATAATTTGTGGCTAAAGCAACAAAACATGGCTAACACAAAATATGCCTTAGCATGGCAAATGTGGCCATAGATTTCTATAGATCTGGTGGTTCAGATAGCATTTTGAGGTTGCACATCTCATCATAGTATAGGCCTCTTCATCTGCTAGAGTAATGTCACAGACTTAATGCCTCTATTGCAAGTTAATACAGCAGATCTAATCTTTTGTGCAAAGGTGTTATTAACAATGTTCTTTTGTACAGCCAATAAGTAAAACAAAGACTGAAACTCTGAAACGTGTTCTTTCCTCCACCCTCTTATTGTTCAGCTACTCAGTATGTTATTTTAAGAATACATATATTTAAATCAGTTAATATTTTAATTCAACAGAACTTTTTACCTTTGTAGAAACTTGCCAGCCTTAGCTAGAAATTATCTATCTATCTATCTATCTATCTATCTATCTATCTATCTATCTATCTATCTTTTTACCTACCTACTTATCTACTCTTTGATCTTAATAAGTGGTTTGCCTATTCATCTATTTTTAAGAATAATATAATTCCAACGTATGCTACCTGAAATGGATGCACAATATTCCACAGAGGTTATTTTAGTATAAAGTCCCAAAGCACACCATATGGCCAAATGGTATGGACATATATGAACTAATATCTTATTCATTAAAGCATTACTACAGTAAATCAGCAGAGAAACTGATCAGTCCCCGGTAATGCAAATATATGAATTAACTTTGCACACCTGAGCAGTCCCAATATAGCAAATGTGCAAAAGAATTCTTGCAGAATTATCGCCCTGGCCTGTAATATCACAAAAAAGGAAACATGAAATCTGACTGTAAACTGAATAAAATGCAGCTTAGAAGACTTTTGAGTCTACTGTCCTCTAAATGAATGCATTGAGGTGAGGGTTACAGCTATTCATCTAAAGTTATTATTTCAAACTCAATAATAAAAAGCAAATGTTATTTTTATTTTCATCCAGACTCTGCATGCCATGACCTAAGACAGAAAGTAAATTTATGTTCCCCCACAGTAGACAATTAGGAAAAGGAGCTATAAAACTATATTGACATATTTGTTTTCTTTGCATTCAAGCTGTGAAGAATATTGACTACGCCTCTTTGCCCCTAATTTTCTATGGTATTATGGATATATCTTAGCAATTAAATTGCAACACTAAGTTTGTAACTATGAAAGCATAATGCACTAACAGTAATAAAGGGGACTAGGATGATAAATCTTTACCACTACTGTCATCTCTGGATCAGGCTGTTAAGTACTCCCCACAAAGAACAGCTCTAACATAAAAGTACAGAGTGGTATAATTAAAGTTAACTACTACTACAATACAGTAATTAATTATACAGCTGAGTGTCCAGTCTTTTAATTTTCCTCCTAGTTTAAAAACCAGCGCTCAAGTTGTTGCATACCTGGTCAATGCTATGAAAGCATTATGTGTTTAGAAACACCTGGGCCCTTTTCGCACAACATTTGCCATGCAAAAGGGCCCCTGGAGCATCATGCGATTGCAAAGAGTGATCCACACAATGCACTCGCACGACGCTGCTGGGGCTGGCAGGTGCCGATCGTGCACTATTTTATTTTCGGCTTTAAGCTGAAAATGGTGCACGATTGCACTTTGCTCTGGGGCGCTGCGCGCACTTACCGTGCATGTGAAGCTCCAGAGCCACGGCGCTTGCGCTTCCTGCCCCAGCACAGCCTGGGAAAATCCCAGGCTGCGCTGCAGAAGGATAAGGAGGGGCTCTCATGCTACCTGCTTGCGAGCAGGCAGTGGCTACGGAGCTGAAGCAATGGGGAAGTGAGACCCTCTTGCAAGAGGCTGCTCACACGATCCTCGTACCCCAGTGCCAAGAACAGGTAAGCTGTGGAAAGGACCCTGGACTTGGTTTCTGTACAAAGTCTATAATTCTATGCAGTTTGGATCCAGCTCAGGAGAGCATATTTTGAAAAGAGGCTGGAATTCTGCAGTATGCTACCTGATGGACAGAGGTGACTCACATTTCACCCCATACTAAACAAATTATTTCTAGGTGCTGAAATTCCAGCATTTTGGTTCCAAGTGAAGACCTTTTTAATTTCCTAAGCCAGTATTTCCCAACTACGCCTCAAACCCCAGGCTTACATCTGCATTTTCCAGGAAACCATGTATTTCCTAAGTCACAGGTGAGACCATCAGGCTTCATTGATTATACATCTCTGCTGGAATCTCCATAATGACCCATCAAGCCTGGAAATGTATCCTGTAGCAGAAGTCAGAATCCATAGATTACAGAATGTAGGAACACATCTTTATTGCTGATAAGAAACTAGTACAACATATATATGAAAAACATACTAAACTGCACTAACAATTACAGGAGTTCATCTAGCTTGCTTTTAAAACAGTCTTATGAACAACAGCTTTGGCATCGAGACAACAGGGACAAATACTGGAAATACAGGATTCTCATTCAACTTAATTTCTTAAGACATCTAGGTTGTATTGTACTCATAACAATATGTTTGACTATTGCATTACAGTAACCAAACCCCTCTGAATAACACAAAAAGACCTTAATTGACAATATCAGCAAGACTGAGGGCTAGATCCTATATTCAGCCCAAGTTTCTTTTAACTGAAGCCTGATATAGGGTGAAGATCAAGTGGCTGCGAGTGTATGACAGTCCATTAGCTTGTGGTATTTATATATCTATTTTTAAAGTAACTAAAAGTACCATATTTGCCAGCGTATAAGACGCACCCGTGTGTAAGAAGCACTCCATTTTCAAACAGCATTTTTTGGAAAGAAAAGTGAGTCTTATATGCCAGCAAATACAGTAATCAGAAAAACAGAAAAGTAAATTTTCGCATATTTTAACACTTAAACTTAAACAGGAACTAGCTCCAAATGATTAGAATTGTAACTGTAATAGATCACTTTTTAAAGCAATTTTCCAAAACTAGGAAAAATCTATATGCGCACACACCATAGCAAAAACCATGAAGCACTAATGTAATAGTATTTTATCCCAGTCGGAGGAGGTTTCACTGTGGAAGTTCCTCTACAGTAGGTTGCTATGTGAATTCTCCCAATGTATAGGTGATTCTGAGGCTCCCATCAATAGTGAACTATTAGCTACTTGTGGATTTTCTTAATCATGCAGGGTGATCCTGCAGGACTTTGCTACTGGCAGAGAAGTTATGCAAAACTGCCTATTCAAATTCTTTGCCACAAGAATAAGTTACCATGGAAATGACTCATCTTTTCTCCTCTCAATAAATATATGGAATAAACTATGATTCATCAATGCAAAATATTTTTTAAAAATGTAGCTGACAAGCAGCATGATACAATTCACAGCAAAGGAAAATAATGTCTGTTTGCTTTTTAGAATAACATTTCTTGTAGTTCTAATTCACAGATAAAACAGAACACCTGCTGGCTGAAAAACTCAACTGCTAAAAGAAAGCAAATCCAATCACTACAAGAAAAAAAGGTAAACTATAACCATGACTGTGTTTTCATTCTGCAACATTTGTCCCGGTAGTGGCAGAAAACAGTATCTTGCTGGTTTCACTACAGCTTTTCCCAAAGTAGCCCAAAATTCAGTGCAAAATTACAAACAGAAGCAACTACTTACAGCTGAAGATACTTGGAGGTGGATGCTCTGTCACAAGCAGGCAATTCTCTTCATCACTGTTATCCCCACAATCGTTTTGTTGGTTACAGACCAGCGAGCCAAGATACAAGCATTTACCACTAGTGCAGGTGAATTTGCACTCTGAAAAGGTACAACAAAAGAAAAGGTTATGTGTGTACATTTTAATTTTTTAATGCTTTGTTAAAGTAATGGTTTAAAACAAATTCTCGTCCACATGTGAGTTTGGACTTTTCCTTCTATTTCATTCTTGAATAATACACTCCACTAACTTTTAACAGCAGTCATTTGCCTTGCACAAGGAACATCCTTAAGCAAAACATTTGAATGACTATTTAAATCCCCAGATCATAATCTGTCAGTTTTTATTTTGTATCTTCAAACGTGACTTTGTAATATTACATTTATCTTTCTATTTACTACACTGGGGGTCCAATGCATTTATTCTAAGGGGACCTAAGTACCAGTTCATACAGAGCCAGCATGGTGCCATGGTTTGAGCATTGGTCTACAATTCTAGAGACCAAAGTTTGATTTTGTGGTCAGCCAATGGAAACCCATTGGTCACATAGTCTCAGTCCCAGAAAACCCTGTAATAAAACAACCACCAATCAATTCATACAAAGAGTTGTTTGTGTGTAAACCACCAGAACAGATCTGTCCCCACAGCTTGTTCTTTCTTACTAAGTCCAATTTGCTTCAACTTGCTTCAGAACACTCAACATTCCAATTTAAAAAAGAAATGTATTAGCAAAAACAGTGTAATGCAGAAATGGCCTAAGTTTACTGTAACACTCTGTACTGTAACAGTGTGAACACTGCAGTTCTGTCAAACTGAAAACCATAGTTTCTAAACTAAACACGTAAGTCTGATAGAGACAATGGGCCACATGTGTTTCTCATCAGGTCACTCATCAAATTCTTTACATCCCATGTTTGTTTGTTTTTAAAGAAAAACTTTAAAAAACAAGTTTAGTATTCAAATACTCTCTGCACTCTCTAGGGAGTATGGGAAGGGCCAAACAGCCATTTTGCCTGAATCTGTTTCAGGTCTAAGAGAGGACTTTTTGAAGTGGGAAGTAAATATCAATCTCCTGGATGGTATGCAGGGGACACTTTCACTTTCTCCCCAAATTAGCAAAGGATCTTGCAAGCCTCAAAATAGTCTTGTGGGCCAGAGGTCACACTTTTTATACTCTGATGAACATATAATTGCATAAATAAATAAATAAATAAATATCCATAGTTCTAACAATGAATCTGAGAGAAGTTCATATTACTTGATTCTAAAGCTGATGCCATTTCCTCACTACACTGTTCTAGTGCTATTATTCCACTTTCAACATCCTGTGGAATTCTGGGAATTGTAGTTTACTGAGGCCAAAGAGCTCTCTGGCTAAGAATTCTAAATGCCCCTCCCTAAATTGCAAACCCCAGGATTCCATAGGCTATTGAAAGTGGAATAATAACACTGTAATGTGAAAATGGCCTGAGTCTTCTACATGCAAGGAACTCTTGTTATTTCATGCTTCAGTAGATGCAGCTTGGAAGGCATATGGAACTCCTTCTTTTCCTTGCAACTAAGAAGGCTTTTATTGACATGAATATGATATCTTCATAAATACAGTGTCTTTCAGTTTCCATGATACTACTGTAAATCCAGATTCTGGATTGTTTTCATTTTTCACATCCAAAGCTGCTGATTTACAGGAAACAAACTGTACAAGTCATCCTCAAACAGCATTAAAGACAATTTGGGATTGTCTGTAGCTTAGTGGTAGGATATCTGCTTTGCATCAGAAGGCCCCAATCTCCAGAAATGGCTGGCAAAAAAATCTGCCTGAAACACCAGAAAGTTGCCACAGTACTGAAGTAGCCCGTCAAGGAACTGAGACCTTCAGATTAGAAAGTATAAATTTATTGTACTGCGCAGGGATCTCAGTGGAATGAATTTCCAAAAGACTGAGAGCCCCGATTCAGGTATCAGCATACATTTATACATTTTCAGAAACCAGGTACAGGAAATGATTACCATATATGAAAAGTCTTACAGATTACAAAAGTCCCCTTTACAGTTTCAAAATGATGTATTTCGATACCAGTATCCTCCCTGGGTCACGTACCTAAGCCTCTGATACGATAAAGAATGCATCTGCTCGGCTTATTTTTCTCTATTTTTCTACTTAAGCAACAACTTCTACAATTTAACCCTTTCATTCCTCCCTTTATGTCAAATTCTTCTGCAATTTGAGCATACTCTACTTAAGCTTGTTTTTGAGCCATAACAGCAAAATGAGCCGCCTTTCCCTCCATAGCTTCAGAGAGGGAGGCATGTACACATTTCATAGCACAAGAAATACATTATTAGGAATCCCCCTACAATCAAGAGTACAATGCCTAAAAACAGAGTTTT
Organism: Ctenosaura bakeri; assembly: GCA_948474755.1. Lineage (NCBI taxonomy): Eukaryota > Metazoa > Chordata > Lepidosauria > Squamata > Iguanidae > Ctenosaura > Ctenosaura bakeri. The sequence goes on along the minus strand of CAOLHI010003482.1, from coordinate 33,249 downwards.
CAGCCTGCCAAGATCTGGTAGCCAAGAAGTTAACCATTAGGGGTTAACCATTAGGGGTTACTAATGCCACTGTCATTATTTTGTATTAATCCTTGTAAGTGTTGTATTTCATCTTCTATGGTCTTGTTTAGATCATGGAAGGTGACCCTGCATCCTCCCTTGACTATAGAACAAAACCTCACTTTTCTGGCTAACGAGTAGTCCAGGGCCATTCGATGTTGTAGTAGTAACTGATTGAGCTCCTCAATTTCTTGCTGGAGGGTCCGTACCAACTTCCCAGTCGCATTTATAGTTTTTTCCAATCTATAGGTCAATCCTAATATGCTTCTACGATTTTCTTGAGCTATGATTCCCAGATAGGATCCCAATATGAGGACCCCCGGTATTAGTCCACCTCCTTCTCTACTATCCTCACTCTTGGACAACTGTTTTCCCACGATAACCAAATCCTCACATTGGTTACCCAGTGGTCCCACTAGGTCCCGTTTGTTCCTAATGGCCCATTTTGCTTGCCCTGGTAGGAAAACTTGAACAGGTATGGTCATATACCCAGTTCCCACACACTGATAAGCCTCTGGGTGATAGTTGGTGGCCCATCCATCAAAATAGAACCATAGATTTGGATCCCTAGCCATCAATCTGGAGCAAACACTGCCTGATCCTGTATAATTAGGAGTAAACATGGGATATTCTGGGTACAAGTCTCCAAAACTGGTTTCATTCAAACCTGCCTCAGAATGATAAGAATTGTTATATGAGCCATACAAATAAAATCTATCACTACAAGCTGAATAATTTCCTAATCTTTCATAAAATGAGGAGTGTTTTATATACCCCTTCCACTTGGAATTCCAGTTCCCACTATGGCGACAGCAAAAACACATTCCAGGAGAATAAGTATAAAATTTTAACCACTTAAATTGCGTTTTGTTTATACTCCTATCAACCTTGGCAAACATATTGGGAATTCCTCTTAACACTGACTGTAGGGCTCCCACAACCACTCCCAGCTCACTAATAAGGGAAGGCATAAAACCGAAATCCACTACAGTCTGTGGGTGTTCACAGATTAGAGTGACATCGGATCCGTGTTGTTGAAACATATGTGTGGCATGTCGCTTAAACCAATTGTTCCACACACTATGCCCCACACTCCGATCAACAGTATCCACTTCATCTTTGGAATCAGAAAGGGGCCCAAATCTCCTTATCCCACACAAATACCTTCTATACATATACAAGAAAACTAAAATTCCAAAGAATACACCCACTACTATTATTACTAATTCACTAACATTCATTACTCCTTTTCTTCATCCACCATGGGGGATCTGACTATGCGTAGAGTAGTCAGCTTCTCGAGTGACTACAGCAGGGCCTAGTCCCGGTCTTCCTCTTCTGCGGTTGCTAGGTCTGACCGTATGTAGAGCTACCAGCCTCCAGTCATGTGGCAGCAGTAGGGTCTAGCCTAGATTTTTTTTTCCACCTGTTGTGGATCTGACTGTGCGTAGAGTGGTCAATTCCCTGGTATGACCACAGCAGAGTCTAGTCCGTATCTTCTCTCCCCCACTTTCCGTCTGGAAAATTTCAGTTTCAGAGGGTTTTCTTGTGATGAGATTACAGTCCAGTCAGTAAATGCTCTTTTTACCCTAGTGTAATGTATCCAAGGTTTCAGCCCTGCTACTTTTACTGTGTAGGGATGACTAACAGCACCTGGTACGGTCCCCTCCACCCTGGTGACAGAGGCTCTCCTTTCCAGTCTTTAACCCACACCTCATCCCCAGGTTGAAAGGAATGTGCTTTCATGAGGAAAGGGATTCGTCCAAAGCATGGACCTTAATCTTTTCTAGAGCCTTTCCTAGGGCCTGCACCTCTTCTTGAAAGGCCAAATTTCCCAATTCCCGAATATCCCCTCTTAGCCCTTTTAGGACAGGCGGGGATCTTCCGTACAACATTTCAAATGGAGTTAGACCAGTTGTCCGATGGAGAGTACATCTTATTCTCAGAAGTGCTATAGGGAGCACATCTAACCATTTGAGTTTGGTCTCCTGGCACAATTTCACAAGCTGGGTCTTCAAGGTCCTATTCATTCTCTCCACCTTCCCAGAGCTTTGGGGTCTGTATGCACAATGTAGCTTCCAAGTAATTCCTAGGGTCTCTGCCAAGCTCTTGATTACTCCGTGCACAACGGCTGGGACATTGTCGGATCCGATGTGGAGGGGCAACCCATATCTTGGTATGATGTCCCAGAGCAAGGCTCGCACTACTTCCTTTGCTTTATCGGTTCTGGTGGGATATGCTTCGACCTACCCCAAGTGAGTGCATACCATCACCAACATATACCGATACTGTCCCGACTGTGGCATCTCCGTGAAATTCACCACTAGGGATTCAAAAGGAGTAGATCCTTGATGTTGTATTCCCCCTCCAACCTCGGTCCTTGGCGCAGGTTATTCTGAGCACGAGTCTGACATCGTGATGAGGCCAACACAGCATACTGGCTCATTCCGTCTATAAACACATCCTTTTCTAATAGCTGGGCTAATGCCGTCTTTCCCAAATGGGTGGCTTCATGCACTTTCTGCATGACTGGCCATCCCATGGATTGGGGTATGTATCATCTTCCATCTGGCAAGGCCCACCAACCCTCATAGCCTTCAGGTCCCTTCTAGTCCTCTCGTTCTCTTTCTGGGTGTACCTAGGGGTCTGCTCGTTTAATTATATTTGGAAGAGTGGCGTTACCATCTCTCAGGGCAGATCTTCCCTCTCATTCTCTGGTCCTCATTCCGCAGTCTCCTTAGCAGCCGCAGCCGCTCTTCGGTTCCCTCGAATCACTGGATCTTGTCCTCTAAGGTGTCCTCTACAGTGTATCACAACGACTTTACAAGGAGCCCATACAGCCTCTAATAATTGCTCTATTTCCCTTCCATATTTGATCTCTTGCCCTGAAGAATTGATCAATCCTTTCTCTTTGTACAATGCTCCGTGCACATGCAAAGTCATAAAGGCATACTTTGAATCTGTATATATGTTTACAGTCAGTCCTTCTGCCAACTCCAAGGCTCTGATAAGGGCAATAAGTTCCGCCTTCTGGGCCGAAGTGCCCATGGGCAACGCTTTGGCCTCTATTGTCTTATCCACTGTGACCATTGCATATCTAGCTTTTCGCTTTCCTTCTCGTACGAAGCTGCTTCCATCTGTATAGTAAGTAACATCAGGATGGGGCCACGGGGTGTCCCGCAAGTCTGGTCTGCTTGAATATACCTCATCCATGGTTTAGAGACAATCATGTTGAGTAATCCCAGATTCTACTGGGAGCAATGTTGCGGGGTTCAAGGTGGTGCATACTTCCAACTTTACTCTGGGATTTTCATATAACATTCCTTGATATTTGGACATTCGGCTGTTTGTGAACCAGTAGTTGCCTTTATACTCCATTAGAGCTAATATAGAATGTGGAACTTTCACCATCAAATTCTGGCCTAAGGTTAATTTGTCCGCTTCCTTTACCAGCAGGGCGGTTGCCGCTACCGCTCTTTGGCACCCAGGCCATCCTCTGGCGACAGGATCTAGCTGCTTAGAAAGGTACACCACTGGGCGATGCCAGGATCCCAGCATCTGTGTCAACACCCCCACTGCTATTCCTCCTTTCTCATCAACATACAGAGTAAACATCTTTGTCACATCTGGCAGGTCCAGCACTGGACCTTCCATTAATGCCTTCTTTATCTGCTCCCAGGCCATCCTCTGTTCCTTCCCCCACACAAATTCAGAGTTCTCTGGTCCTTTGGTGGCTTCATATAAAGGCTTACTCATTACTGCAAAATTAGGAATCCAAATTCTACAAAACCCAGCTGCACCCAGAAATTCTCGCACCATCTTCCGATTCCGAGGCTCAGGCAGAGCACACACAGCCTCCTTCCTTTCTCGGCCTAGCGCTCGCTTTCCTTGAGTCGCTTGGAATCCCAGATACCGCACTTCCGTTTGGCACAACTGGGCCTTCTTCCTAGATACTTTGTAGCCTGCTTCCCACAAAAGCTGGAGCAACTCCACTGTGGCCTCTTTACACTCTTCCTCACTGTTCACTGCCAGCAGCAAGTCATCTACATATTGCAGCAAAACTCGTTTTTCGGGCTTAGATCGGAACCTTCTCAAGTCTTGGCTCAAGGATGTCTCGAATATCGTAGGTGAGTTCTTCCAGCCCTGAGGCAAGCGACACCAAGTAAACTGGGTCTTCTGGCCCGTAACGCTATCCTCCATTTGAAAAGCAAATATTTCCTGACTTTGAGGGGCCACTCATATACAGAAGACGGCATCCTTGAGATCCAAAACAGTAAAATGAGTAGCTGTGGATGGAACCAGTCCCATCAAAACATACGGGTTTGGCACTACAGGGTGTAGGATTACTGTAGCCTCATTCACCATCCTTAAATCTTGAACTGGGCGATATTCCTTTGTCCCAGGCTTCAACACAGGGAGTAATGGGGTATTCCATGGAGAGCGGCATTCCCGAATTATGTTGTATTTCTTTAGCCAATCTAAATGCTTTTGGATCCCTTCCAGGGCTTCTCGGGGCAAATCATACTGTTTTACATGAATGGGCACAGCATTTGGCTTCAACTCCACTATTATGGGGGCCACGAACCAGGCTAACTCCAGAGGATTGTCTTCAGCCCATTCTCCTGGGGGCCCAAACGTCATGGGCTGTTCTTGACAAACCATGATCTGGTATCTTTGCCACTCTTCCTCCATTGGGTAAGTTACTGAGATGCTCCTTGGCCCCCTGAAATTTATTTCCATCATCCCATCTTTCTCAATGGAAATCTGGGCTCTCAATTTAGCCAGCAGGTCTCGACCCAATAAGGGCACAGGGCAATTTGGTAAATATAAAAACTGGTGAGTAACTTCGTGCCTCCCTAAATCTACAATACTTTTTTCTAAGAGAGGGTATTGTTCCATTTTCCCTGTGGCTCCCACAATTCTTATGGCATTTTTGGTTTTTGGGGCTACTGCTGAATTTAGTACTGAACGGGCAGCGCCCATGTCCACCATCATGGGGATGGCTCAGCCCCCAATTTGTGCTGTGACCATAGGCTCCCTGGGGCCGAGAGCAAGGGGGCCCGATCTGTCCTAATCTTAATGTTCCATTTCAGCCAGTCCAACAAAATCCTCAAATCCTTCATCCACCTGTTGCTCGTATCTTCCTCTTCCTCTCCCTCTATTTGCCCCTCTTCCTCTTCCTCAGTCCATTCCCCATCCTCTGTTTGCCAACTCTCTCCATCTGGGGCATTCATTTTTCCAGTGCCCAACCTGACAACAGAGGGCACACTCATTGTGTCCCAATGGAGGTCCACTTCCTCTCCCAACTTTCCGATGTCCTTCCTTTGCTGCCAAAGCTGCGGCTAATAATTCTGCTTTTCTGTGCATCCTCCTATCTTGTTCCCTCTTTTCTTCTTGTTCTCTGTTTATGTATACCTTCTGAGCAATGCTCATCAGTTGACTGAGATTCATTCCCTCATATCCTTCTTGTTTCTGTAACTTTTTCCGAATATCGGGTTAGTTTCCTCCCACAAATGCCGCAGTCACCATCCGGAGATTCTCAGCAGCATCTGGATCTATGGGGGTATACTGTCAGTAGGCATTTAACAGCCTTTCGAAATATTCCCCTGGAGCCTCGGTGGGTCCCTGTGTCACTTCCTGTACTTTGGCCATGTTAATGGACTTCTTCACACCCCTTCTCATTCCAGTCAGCAAAATCGCCCGATATTCTGCTAATCTGTCCCATTGCTGGTTATCATTTGGGTTCCAATGTGGGTCCATGGTGGGGACTCGCTCATGTACCCAAGCATTTACATCTTGCACTTCTGGTCCCGCCCTTGCCGTTGTCACTTTCTCTACCTCCTCCATTATCCTCCTCCTCTCCTCAGTAGTGAATAGAGTCAGCAATAATTGTTGACAATCCTGCCAGGTGGGGAGATGAGTGGCCATAATGCTAGTGCCCAACTCTATCATCTCTTGAGGCTTCTCAGTATATATGACCCATAACGGGTCTTCCAATTCAGCAGATCTGAAGAGGTGAAAGGAGTGTATTGATAACTCGGTACCCGTTGGAACCCTCCTTTTTCATTGGGGTCTGCCACCAGTTGATAACTTGTCGCAATGTTGTGACTACATCTCCACTTTCCTCATCTGAATCATTTGCTTCTTCTACTTCTTTCTGAGGCTTGGACTGTTTAATCTTGGCCTTTTCCTTCGGCCCGGCCGGTCCAGTTCTACGTCTGAGGTTTCGGCTCTGGGCAACTGAACTAGAACCCGGCAGCTCCCCAGGCGTAGCCTCCTTTTGGGCAACTGGGCTAACATCTGGCAATCCACCGCCCACGGCTCCCTCTTGCTCCGGGAGGTTCAGTTGTGGGGGTAGGGCTGGTGGTAGCAGGGCTGGCTGCGGTGCTACGTATGGTGGAGGGGGAGCGGTGGGTTCCTCCAGAATCAATTCTGCCAATATCTGTTTCCTCCTTAATTTTCGCCTGGTTCTATCCTGCATTAGTACCATAGCCTTACTAATTTGTTCCTGACATTTCTGTAACCAAGGGGGTTTTCAGTCACCACTATGTCCCAAGAATCTATGTATGGATATTGATCAGGGTGGCCAGGCTCACCCACAACCACCGAATACACCGCCCTGATGCGGGCAGGGTCCAAACTTCCCTCTGGGGGCCACCCCACCTTGAACGATGGCCATTCTATCTCACACAAATTCCGTAAACGTCCTGGCATCATTGGGGGATCCCCATAATCCCCACTGAACCCTTTCTTTAAGTTCTTTAACATACAACCCAAAGGGGTTTGTTTGCTTGGACCTCCACCCATTTCCTCCCACTGTAGACCACACACAATAGGAATCAGGGGTTTGGCGCGTGAGTAAGGGGTCTCATGTGCCGACACAAGAGGGGTAGACAACAGTCGCTTACGCCAACCCAAGCACCCGGACACTCACGGTATCCATTGGGAACTGCGGTGTCACACAACCCTTCTTTCACACACTCACACCAACGAACAACCTCCCACCTCCAAGACCACCTTCACAAGAAAAACCCTGCAGTTTCACCCACTAAAACAGTGGGGTACTAGGGCAAGGCTGAAGGGGTTGATCAGACCCCTCTTCTCCCTGAGTTTGCGGGGAGGTCACTCACCAACAGTCATGGGAGGGTTCTGCTTTCTGCTCCAACCTCAGGTCCCTTGGCAGGAGCGCCGCCACCAGAGCCGCCGCCCCTCTCCAAGCCAATCCTTCTGACAAAAGAAAGTCGAGGGCGCACTGGGTTGCGCTGGGAAGGGACGACGGTCCCGACGCCTTGGCGTCCGCCAAAGTGGGCAAAAGCCCCTCTCGATCCTGTACAAGCCCCCAGAAAATGAAGTAGCCCATAAAGGAACTGAGACCTTCAGATTAGAAAGTATAAATTTATTGTACTGTGCAGGGATCTCAGTGGAATGAATTTCCAAAAGACTGAGAGCCCCGATTCAGGTATCAGCATACATTTATACATTTTCAGAAACTAGGTACAGGAAATGATTACCATATATGAAAAGTCTTACAGATTACAAAAGCCCCCTTTACAGTTTCAAAATGATGTATTTCGGTACCAGGGGAGTATCCTCCCTGGATCACGTCAACTTCAAAACTCCCCAGGTTCCATACATCCCTAAGCCGCAGACCTAAGCCTCTGATAAGATAAAGAATGCATCTGCTTGGCTGATTTTTCTCTATTTTTCTACTTAAGCAACAACTTCTACAATTTAACCCTTTCAGTATGAAGCAGGTTCCAAAGTTCCTTTCATGCTACAAAAACATAAAAGAAAGTAATGATTTTACTTTTGAATGTACCTCCATTCTAACACAGAGCAAATAAGAAATATGGAAAAAATAAAGCATTATTTGAAAATCTTTTTAAACCATATTTATTATTTTGGGCAGCTGCCAAGGTTGATTTCAGAAATTCTATATAATGCATACTTTATTTGAACTGACCCTGAACAAGAGCTGCCTGTCTACAACATTGCCAGCTCTGGACAAACCATAATAATAATTAGTTCATCCCTGTCTTTAGAAATGGCTTTTAAAAGCTGTAAAATGTTTAAACTTTGATACAGTAATCTGTAAGAATCCATCTAGCCCCATAAAATTATATCTCTGCCCACTTTTCTTTACTGCCAGATGGAGATAAACTGGAGAACGGCAGCAGTCAGATAGTTACTCTTTCACCCGATGTACTCAATTCGCAAATGTCAGTATTGTAGAGCTCCAGCATACATTTTGAGATGTTCTCTAGCTTGGCATAAAAAGTACAGCCCAACTGGTTCTAGAATTTCCCTGATTTTTTTTTAATTATCGATAAGTAGGAAAATAGATAAACACATCAGTTACAAAACTGTTATATTCAGAAACTTAGATCTTTATCTTGAGCCCTAATGGTCCAATACTATATAAATTAAAAAAAAATCTTTCTATAACAAGTTGTCTTCTTTGTCTGCCTTCTTCAGCTATGGTTACATTAATCAATTTTAACATGTACGCAATATCCCACATCCCATAACCATCTTATTTGAAAAGGAAGATTTTCTAGTTATCATTAATTCTTGTGTAAATCTGATTCAACCTTCACTGAGTTAGATACCATCCACACTGTAAGATATGAAAGAGATCTCTCAAGCTCTAATGTAATTGAAAGTATATGTTTCGAAACCCATTTCCAATGATCAAAGAAAGATCCTTCTGGAAATCAGTTTCCTATTTAGTCTGACAGTTATTAAAAGTTTGTTCAAAAATGGTCAATGCATCTTCTTTATACCAGGCCTTTAAGTGGTATGGTAAGCTTGCATTATAGATTTCTGTGTTTGAAAATGTCACTCTTCCTTATAATGCTGTTTTGTGAAGTATTTCAAGGGCCCTTCTGCACTACCCTATTACAGTGCTATTATTCCACTTTCAACATTCTATGGAATTCTGGGATTTGTAGCTTACTGAGGCCAAAAAACTCTCTGGCTAAGAATTCTAAATGCCCCTCCCTATACTGCAAACCCTAGGATTCAATAGGATGTTGAAAGGGGAATAAAAGTACTATAACAATGTAGTGCGGAAAGACTCTAAATCTCAATTTCTTCTCTACATTTTATTATGTCACATTAAAGAATGGTATTAAAAATTGTTTTAAAAATCCTGAAAAGTAGAAGATATTGGGGTTTTTATTTGTAGCCATACAAAATATGTGCCAAAGAGTAGTATAGTACTTTAAGGCTGTACTTTTGCATAGTATTATAAGGGATACTTAACTGTGAATAGATTTCTAGTACCAGAGTGTAATAAATTGCCCCAGCAAATCACATCTAAATAGTCTTCAAAACACGACCACTACCATTACCATCATCACCATCATGCCCTCTACCCAATTACCTAGAGGTAATTTGTAGTAGTATTATGATTATGAGTTTCAAGAAAAGAGAGATTTCCATAAAAAGAAAAAGAAAATGTGGAAAGTAGGGGTCCCTGATTAATTGGAACAGTCAATTGCAAGCAATGTTTGGAACTACCTTTCTCCTTGGAAAAATGTAATTTGGTTGGACTATAACATTAGTATACTCTGTGAAAAGCAGCACTTACAAATGCGTTAAAATTAGAGTTGGAAAAATTCTGTTTTCTATTCAGTATTAAGGTTGGGATATTTTCTCATCTGTTGGCCTTTTTAATGACATGATTTGAGCAATTGTGATTGATACTTAACGCACCATATTTACTAACATCACCAGGGCCCTTCCTTGTGACATCACCAAGGGCTGTCCTCTGTGACACCACTCTAGGTCTCAACTACTGGCCCCAAAATTTAGGGCCTGGGATGCTCACTGACATGAGGCCTTTTCATTATCTGGTTATAGCATACAATTGCACTTTAATTACCATGTTTCCATCCTATGGAATCCTGGATTTGCAGATTTAGAAGAGGGACTTAGAATCCTCAACAAGAAAGCTCCAGTGCCTTGACCAGCTAAAGACCCCGAGATTCCATACGCTTCAGCCATGATAGCTTTTTGAAGTGAAAAGATATATAACTGTACAATGCAGACCTTGGCAACCATATCTATAAAGTTATATGGCTATGACTCTGGAGACCAAGGTTCAAAACCCTGCTCAGCTACAGAAACCCACCCCTTGGGAATGTCACATTCTCTGAGCCGCAGGGGAAGGCAAAGGCAACTGTCCCCCTGCAAGAAATCTTGCCAAGAAAACTCTATAATAGGCTTGCCTCTGAGTCATCATAAGTCATAATGATTTGAATGCACAAAACAACAAACAGCATTTCCCCTATATATGGTCACAGTATTGCTACATAATCCTTTTCAGAGTCCCATTAAGGCACTACACAAGCATTTGATGGTTGATTGTGCAGAAGAATCTTTTTACTGGGGGTGTTATATTTTTACCTTTATTTTTTTTAATGATTTAATACTTTTAAAAATTAATAGTGTTTCAATATGACAGCTTGTTTCATAGTGTTGTAACCTTTTTCTCTTCAGTTTTTTATCTTTATCTTGTTTTAATCACATTGCAAGCTACCTTGATTCCATGTAGGCTGAAAAGTGGGATAAAAATTAAATAAATAGGAAAGTAAGTACAGGCTTTGCAGTCTGCGTAGTTTCAGTGCAAATCATGGCATGACAATAGCCATCCACGCCAGGAGAAAGGGGAATTCACTCAAAGGAGTAAGATCAGTGGCCAATCTAGCTGGGGGATTCTGGAAACTGCAGTCCAGAAAACAGTAATGTTTTCAAGTTCTACAAGTTCTGCCTGTCAAATAAACTTAGAGCCACCCTGCACAATTGTACCTAATGATACACCAGAGAGATCTCAATAAATTGAGTTGTTACACAGCTTGTCTAGACAGGAGAAGGGGGAGACAAGCTGATCCAATTTTTAAAGACAAGCCAGCATGACTGTGTTTTATAAATAACTTTTCAAAGCTATTCCACTTCCTTCTTCAGTTTCAAGTGGCAATTAGTGAACTTGGCTGGTCAGTTACAGAACAATCCCTAACCCCAGTAGGTAGAAAATATCAGCAGTTACAGATTAGAAGATTAGTGGGATTTTGAAACATCAGTATGCTTCATTATTTTTTCCCAGGACATTATTTTTCCAGGAGAAAGAAAACAGTTAAGAAGGCAGGACTTTACATCAACAAGCAATATTACTAGGTTATTTTAACCCAATGCATTTTTGGTATAAATGTAAATATAAAATATATATATTTTCATAAAAATATATGAAAATATATTTTTATAAACACATAATATTTCATTTGAAAACTATTATTCACCAGCAGCAGGCCCCCTAACAAAAGTCAAGCACATTACATGGAAAGAGAACAACCAAGAAGCCCAGATCCCAACTCTGTTTTCATATTGACTCTGACAACACTATCAAGAAGACTTAAAAGACATCGGGCCCAATACCAGAGAATCATTCATTGGGCACTTTTCCAACATGATAGATACTATCACTGCTAGAAATGCCCTTCTGCTTTCGCCAGAGGACAAACAGGTCACACTTTGTTCAAAAGAACAGAAGGACATACATTTGATACCAGAAAGAGCAGCATGTAGAAATCCATGGGAGAACATTTCAACTTTGCAGGAACCCTGATTTCTGATTAAAATGACTATATTTAAACAAAGGAATTCCAAAGGAGAACGCCAGCTTGAAGTAGTCGAACTGGAATTTATAACAAAAATTTTAGTTTATTTAGTTATCGATCTGGAAAAAGACCATTGTTCCTTATTCCGCTATAGATTTTAGTTTATGCAGTCAAGGTGAAACAATTGTGTTAATTACTCACTACTGCTGTTAGCAATGGTCACTACAGCTATTTTGCATACATTTAAACTCCAACAAAATTGTCACTGATGGTATAGTTTTCATTTCATTTTCATTTAAAAAAAACTTATAATTTTATATGTCTTTTAATGTTTTAATTGTTTATACACTTTTATGTTTTTTACCTTTTCGGAAGCTGCCTTGGGTCTCATTTTGGGAGAATAGTGGCATATAAATACAACAAATAAATAAATAAAATTGTATTGCCATCATGACCTTACCTCTTTGTCATTTTTCCCCTATATTCATGAGTAGGATACACCCAACTGAAATAAAACACCCCACCATGCACCTAAGGTTATGTTCTAGGGCCTTTCCAAATTAGAATGTTTTGTGCTATTATTCCACTTTCAACCTCCTTTGGAATCCTCGGGTTTGCAATTTAGGGGGGGCATTTAGAATTCTCAGCCAGAGAGCTCTTTGACCTCAGTAAACTACAAACCTCAGAATTCCACAAGATGTTGAAAGTGGAATAATAGCACTATAACAGTGTAGGTCTCTAGTTAGGGACTGAGCAAGCACTCTAGGTGCTTATAAATGTGAATTCCTGTTCCCAGCTACTCACAAACAGATGCACACGGAGGAGGACCCTACTTGTTAAATGATCTGCACCTTATATTCTCCCAATTTACAAGCTTCTTGTAAGCAGCTCACCACAGGTGAGAGTAAAAGGAAAATTCAAACACCAGCAATCTCATGGGAACAAGATAATAAATACAGAAAGTGTGCTCTACTCCGTTCCATCTATCACTGTTTGTTTTTAATTGTTGTCTACACATGGATGATGGTTTTCTGAAGGGGAAAGTACTGATCTATGGAGTCTCTCACCTACCTTGGCTGCCAAAATCTCCAAACTACTCAGTAAATACAGTTTGGAACCATGGGAAATCAGAGTTCTGAAAAACGTGGAGCGTTTCCACAGGAAGATTCCATGGGAGGCTTTTTTTTCTTCCAGAAAGCTGAGCACCACATGTAAAGAGTGGTAGAGACTAAGATAAAGAGAGTGATGAAGCAGCTCCCCCTTCTTTATATATTTACCATAAGCCTAAATAGGGCTTTTATCGTATCTGAATACTTTTCATGCTCTCATAATTTGAAGTAATGCAATTGTTTCTGAGTGCCTACTCTGAATAACGAAAGCTAAGGAATTGTATGCACGTGTCCCATCCATATTTGAGCAATATACAAGGATGACTGAAAGATGTAAAATATATTTATCTTGTTAAAATTGTGCCATAAGCAGTAGCTAGAATGTCTCACTAACAAATTAACAGATGCCAGAGGGAATAAAATACCTGTACTTTATCTTCGGAAATAATGTTTAGGTTCTGATGAACCTTCACAAGGAGAGTATCAGACAGAAGTAAGGCGACAGCAAGTGCAACTCTTAAGAACCTGGAAGCAACCCCTAAGGCATGAGAAACTGTCGATGCCAATGTGGTATAGAGTTAGATGCCAATTTGGCATGTAATTTGTAAAAAATATACAGCTATCCTCTTTCAAAAATAGCTAGAAGTCCCAATGAACACAATGGGGTTTGCTTCTGAGTAGATATGTATAGAATTGCCCTGTTACACTACACAAATGCACTTGGCTTCTGTGGAATTAGGCAGGCTGTCTGGTACAAATTCCAAAACACACCAGGGAGGGCTTTATAGGTAAAAACTAGCACCACGAACACACCCAAAAAGCAAAGTAGATTCTATTATAATGTTCACTCAGTGACTCAACTTCATCATGAAATGTATCACTGCACCCTCTGCAAGTTTCTTTTTTAAAAGGTTCTTTTTTTAAGGGAGAGCTTAAATGTTAAATGAAGAAAAAAAATGAGGGTTTGAACAGCAAGTACCAAGAAAACTGTAGCTGAACAATTCCATTCAAATATAAATTGATCAGAGCTGTACTCATTAAATGCAACACTATGAAATCTAATGCCATTGTCATTTCCACTGCTTATTTTACACATGCTGTGTCTACTCACCCACATACAATCCCATCTGATTAGATTACGCTTAATGCTCTCAGACTTCTTTGCACTTTGGCTCATAGCACAAACCTTGGGTGGGTAGGAGAGACATCCAGTTCAACATAAGGCATACCAAACTACATGTAAACGTAATCTGTTCAGCAAAAAACAGTTTGGGCTTCAAAGAAAAACAAGACAATTTTTAGCAGTGGCATTCTAGGCTAACACATGGTCCCTGAGCAATAAAATATTAAAACTTCCTTCTCCCATGACTTCCACAAATCACAGGCCTGCAAGCTGAATATTAATGCACATTATTTATTCTCACATACCTTAGTTACTTTACTGAATTGGGTCTTATTTGTAATGCATCAGATTTCAATCCTCCCCGCCATCATTCCACTGAGTTAGTTGCCTTATTTCATTCACATTCATTCTTATGGAAAAAAGATGCATTACCTGGCTGAACTAGCACTCTTAAGCCATTTCCGCACTATACTATCATAATGCTATTATTCCACTGTCAACATCCTATGGAATCCTGGGGTTTGTAGTTTAGGGAAGGGCCTTTAGAATTCTCAACCAGAGAGCTCTTTAACCTCAGTAACCTACAAACCCCAGAATTCTACAGGATGTTGAAAGTGGAATAATAGCACTATAACAGTGTAGTACAGAAATGGCCTAAAGTAAGACAAAAGGCTCACCTCTCTTGAAGGCCTCATTATTCAGAAGCAGCTTCTCTTTTGAAAATTCACTCTTGCGTTTTTCCTCTCAGATCCAAACCCACCTTGGCTGCCAAAATCTCCAAACTACCCAAACAAATTCTATAATGAGAAGGATCTGAGAAGATGAGTGTATTGTTCTCCCAGATTACAAGTCAGGTAAGTAATGGATACAGAAGTTTTTGCAAAGACCTCTAAGACGGAGGATTTGGTTTTCCTGTCTGACAACGGGAAAGCACACTTAACTGGCATTTAGACATTGAGGGAAGCCAGTTCACACTGTTGGCTATTAACACATAATGTGGGGAAAAGGAACGGAAGCTAAATTGGAGATGGTGTTTGAAGATATTATGGAAACTTATTTTCCAGAATGTAGCCAAAGGTACTTACCCTGTTCTTCAGATCTTATGAGATCTGCTGTAGCAAATTAGAAACTTTTAGAGAAAAATAAGCAACATGTTGAATAGTGAATTGCTGGCCTAGACCCATTCCTGGAACAAAATTTATGCTTTGTGTGCCATTAAACTAGGAAAGACAGACTGTATTTCCCTGTGGGACATGTTGTCCGAAAAACTATTAGTCTTCAGGTTTCTTACATATAGAAGAAAAGAAAGCTGCTAGAGGAGACAAAGCACTATACTAAACATGGAGACTGATCATAAACATGGTGGGAGCCAATGCTGATGATTTAAAGTAAAAAAAAAAAAAAACTGCTGGAACCAAACATATATAAGTAAACGTCAAGTTTGTTCATACACCCCATAATGTCACATTTGGCTATAAACACAAATCAAATGGCTAAAAATACAGGGAGGTTAAGCAAAAGGAACTGAAAGAAGCAAAAACCAGATAGTTATTTCATCTTTTCAGTGTGAACTTTCAAGAAAATTTGACCTTGGAGATTTATGGATCATCCAATAAAATATGCCATAAAATTAATTGCTACATTTATATATGCTTGCAGCTGCACTGGCACAATCAAAACATTACAAAATAGTGAGCAAATTTTATTGGATTCTTCTTCAGGATGAAAGTTATGTTAAAAAAAATGCAAGGGATGGTTTGGGGGCCTTGTAGGGAAAAAAAGCCATGTGAGGCATCATACAATTTCAAAAGTGTAGAAAAATGTGATTTAAGAATTATTTCTCTTTCATAATTTGTAATATTATACATACAAACGACACAAGAAGTCTATTTGTGTGATATAATACCCATATTTCAAGTCTCTACTGGTCCTAAAAAGTGAGGCATAATACAATCACAATGTGTTAAATTGTAGCTTCAAATGTCTTAACTTGAAGGTATCCCACATCGTTTGTGTGAAAGATTTCAACCACAGGATGAAACCTTACTAAAGGTTTTGCATTCTAAATGCATAAAGATTAAATGAGGTCAACAACACTTCTTGTAACAGAGGGATCCAGCAATGAATGAATGGTCAATCATTGTTTATAGTGTGGCCAGGACAAAACCCTTGATTTATTATCAGTTTCCAAACATCAAAAGAAGCAATGTGAACCAGGCATGTTTCCAGTATTCCCAGCATGATGCCTTGTATCCTTTTGTGCAGTAAGATCTGGACAGAATAGTACTTCCTCTCCCTCACCCCATCCTAGGCATATTGCCCCTACCTAAACTCCAGTTTTTGTCACTATACTATTTTTTTTTCCCTAGAGGAGAGACATAACAGTGCCACAGTGGCTGGGCATGCAGCCCTATTTCAGTATTCTGGCCTTAAGCCACCAGAAAAAACCCACCAGAGCTGCCAAGCATCGTTCCACCATTATCAAGACAGAAGAAGAGGAGATTGGTAGTCCCCATGAAACAGCATTGCATTTCTCTCCACTGCCTTCCTATGTGCTCTGTGTGTTTCTCTCCATCATACTATTACTTAAAGAGTACAGAGCTTCATTTTCTTAACAAGGAACTCAACACTGCAAAACCATGGCGGGGGGAAGAGGACAGGTTCTAAGACGCTGTTCATTTATGGTTTGATTCAGAGCTTCAGAGTAAAGTACCCAACTTCCTTATTGTTAAAACTGGGCTCTCTACAGATCTCCATTTCTAACTGGGCTTCCAGAACAAAGTACAAGAGAGAACAGCTGTAAAGAGGATCCACAGAAGTAAAGCAAATTTTCTTAATCTCATGCTTTGAAACATATATTTTTGAAATTTTACTCTATCAAGTTTTTGTTTCTAAGGAATCTCTGCAATTTAGCTTCAGATTTAGAGATAAAAGGGTTCACACTACGCAAGGCTAGCCCAAGAACACAAGGGCTTTTAGCTGTGGATTTGTGCACTGATGATGGGGTTAAACTAGATGGTCCCTGAGGTCCCATACAACTCTATGATTCTATGTTTTTCTTTTCTTTTTTAGTGCTGCAATGAGAATGAGAATGTTGTGGAATACTTGGTCAAGTGCCAGGCTGATAAAACAATAAATATGTTAATAGCAATGAAAAAAATAGAAACCCAATTAGCTATGGCTCTGCAGCTCATACATTTCTATTATTGTTCAGTGCTGAAAGAGTTGCACTTCCCTCTTTTTTTTTCCCAGAGTCCATGTCAGGAAGGCACAATTCACCTAAGGTTACAGAAATGTAACACCAACTGTCAACACAGTTTTGAAAACATGTTAAAATAAAGGTAAACATCTGGCTGTATATTTATTTTAATACTCAAAGCTTTACCATTATGAGGGCAAATAAATTAAAAAGACAGCTCACATCAGGAAACATGCTGCTTTGAGGGAGGAAACTTGCAGTTAAAAAAACTGGCAAGTTGCCACCAAGAAAAACATTAAGAGAGAGGAATAAAGCTGCACGTCGTAAGTGGGGCACCAACTATAGCATCAACACAAAACCAAAGAGGTTCAGCTTCATGAAAAATTATATGCCCTGGGGTTAATAACTGCTTGAAGTTAATGTTTCCATCAGGAAGGAACACCTAATTGCTGGGTGCAGTATAAATTCAAATTATGGGACTCTATATTAAGCAGACTAGAATTTAAAAAAAGAAAAAGAAAAAGAAAAAAACTGGGTCACTTGGGGCAGGATCCCAACTATTTAAAAAAAATTTTTTTATAGCCTGATCCTAATATATTAACCCAAAAGTTAAGCAGCATTTTCTAGGTTTGCAGAATGACTCTCCTGCTTTATCTTCCACTTCCACTTCATTAATCAGCCTGTGTAGTGCACAATTTAACCAAATCTAGTGCACTTTATTTCTCTGCTATCAACTCTCTCTTCTCCACACATACTACGTGTCCATTTCTTATTACAGTGTTGCTGTATCCCACTCTACTGCCTTGTCCTTGCTCATTACTGTCCTTACTGTAATCTCTTGGAAGGACAATAGCACTGTGGAGATGTTTGATGAGAGACTGGCAACAAAACATGTCCCCTCATTGTGCATGTTGCTCAGTTTATCATTGCTTTGTGTGTCTTATTGTTGTTTTGGCTGTCTTACTTCATTTGTATTTGCTTGTTTGTGGCTGAAAGACAGCCTCAAAAACATTATTATCAATGTGGGCCTGGTCATGTCCCTTGACACTCAAAACTACAAATTGCGAACTACCCAAGGAATTGTTTCCTTACAAACAGTGAGCGTTGAAGAATTATTTGGCATGTGTATCCCACTGGGGCCCAAAAACTCTTGACACATCTCTCTCTAGCAAAGGGAGGAGGGCTGATAGGTGGCCCTTGGTGTGAGTATGAAAAGGAAAAATGCAAATTACACCAAGGGAGAGAGTTCTCCGTCTCTTTCTCGCTCTCTCGCTCTCTTTTTCTTTTACAAACAGCAGGCACAAGGAAGACAACTGGTTTAAAATCCCTCTCACACACACTATGGTTGCAATCCAGCCCCCCCCCAGTACACACACACACACAGAGAGAAAGAGAATGAGAGAGAGAGATTGGAGATTTATTTTTAATAAATGAACAGCACACAATTAAGCTACACAACAAGCATCATCTCTAGTTTGGCCTTCAGTCTTCCTTCTGAAATGAATGATAATCATTCTCTAAACAAGGTGGGTGGAGTGGTTTTCTGATTATTCTTCACCATGCAGAACAGTGAGAGAACTAATTCTTAAAATGGCTTCTATATGCTTATTAAGTCTGTGGGAAGAGAACAGAGAAATATTACACCTCCTCATAGGCAATTCTAAAGATTCTTTCATTAAGGTCTATGTTGCTTGATATACTTTACTCTAATAGCTTTTTTCTGTTTTTCAGCCCAGACTTCTGAACGTCAGAAGCTGGAATTTTCTTTCAGTAATCTAATTCAAGGATGTGATTCTCCTTGTAGGCAAGGAGCTGTAAAGTAGCTTCAAATATTTTGCTGGTTGATGAAGAGCCTTTCCACATAAACATGTATGTGGAAAAATTGCAACACTCAGTGAAAGAAAATATAACTTGCTTTATGAAAAGTCATACATTTATTGTTGCTGTTTTCTCCTACGTTGGCACACACCCAGCTGCCCACCCTGACTTTCCAGAGATCAGTAATAACAAGTGATTTTACCAAGTCAAAGAATTTGCCTTTGATATGTGCCTTTCATTTATTTTTTCTAGGCCATGTCCTCTGACAAAGATAAATTAAGGGAAATTTAGGAAAAAGCACATGTTACTGGGCTTAAACTACCATTAATAAATGAGCAGTCATTTTATTGTATTGCCAATTCTCCCAGAAGCATTGAAAGGTCAAGGGTTCAAGTCCACTCTCTTTCAGCTTCCTGCCCTCAATCCCTAACACTGCATTGACAATATTTCTCTTCAGGGTCAGTTCACAACAGAACCAACATACTATATTTTCAAGCACTGTCGCCCAGTCCTGTCCCATCTAATATTCCCAGAATTCCAATTAAACACTAAGTACAGGATGCTGGTGGAATGGATTGGTTCCAAGAGCCATAATAAATTTCAGAGATGTCTATAGAGCATGAAGGATCCAGGTGCCTTTCTTCATTTCTCTATTCCAGAACACAAGTATGATCATTAAACGTGCCTGAGATTTACTGAGCTTGCAAATTGAATCCTAAAAGAGACCATCTACCACAGTAAGCAAAATCCTTGAGCATGGCAAGTTGTCATAGCGAAGGGGGGGGTTCAGTTGAAGACAGAGACAGAGAATCTTTCACTTCAGAGTTTCTTCACTTTACCAACATTCTTCATTATGTTAAACACAACAGTGCTCATACCATCTGTGCTTGAAAATTACATTAAACCCAGGTGGCCAACCTGTGGCCCTCCGGATACGATTGGGCTACAAGGGAAAGGAGATGGGAGTTGCAGTCTAATATCAATGTCCAGAGGACCAGAAGTTGCCCATTTCTTACTATAATTTAGCTTGATGTGAATTATCTTTGGGCTTCTGGACTCCTCCTCCTTTCATAGGCAAGAGTTCTTTGGCAGTTCCTGCTTTTGTTCAAGCACAGCTTCTCACATCAGTAATATTAATTATGGTTAGTTTAAAATGGCCCACGATTTATAGAGTGGCTGTTGAAACTAGCCACAATATTTAATGTTCAGCAAATTTCTAAGTCTGGATGATATGACAAGCTATATTTAAGTAAGGAGGAAGCTTCTGAACTTCAGTCCATCATGAAGGAGGGATGAATTTTGCATGTAAGGGGAAGGTGCATTGTGGGTCATTTACATTGCATTAAGCCATAGTTTAGCATGGCATGCAAACACTGTTATTAAATGTTAATATTCAAATTAATTTCATGCCTGGTTATAGGACAGAGACTGCTTTGATTGTTTCTGTGAACAATATACACTAGAAAGAAGATGGGACAGTATGCCCCCATTGGGTTTAGTGGAACTTTGGCAAGGGACACTAGAGTAGTGTTAGTGAGAGTTTAAATATTGCTCATCCTTCCCATATCTACATTAAGCCCCTCATACCTATAATATAATCTTAATACATTATTTGGTCTGGCCTTAACTATAAAATTAAATTTCAGGTCAACAAGAAAATCCTAAGAACTGGTTTTCTTATCTAGGGAGAAAATTCATTATTTTTTCAATAGCAAAAAGCATGTAAAAATCAGGGGGGGAAAGATAAATGTATCTTTACAGCACTACCATATTGCCAATTTTGACTGGCAGTGGCGGTACGTTTCAAGCAGGATTCTTCACAAGTCGTACCTGGAGATCCCTGGTATTCCTAGTATCCTCCCATAGAAGTGCTAACCAGATCTGCTTCTACTTATGTTCTGAAATTAAAGTAGATCAGGTATGTCAGACTGTAGGATGGCTAAAAATGGTTTTGGCTTGCATTCTCCAGCTGCATCAGGAGACACAGCCAAAGAGACTGGGCAGATGATATTATCTGGCCAACAACACTGAGTGGTAGCCAAGGGATGTATGCTCTTACCAGCAGGAGTCACAATGGGAGCACAGCAAGATTAGCCAGCTGGATCTGATGCAGGCCAAAGCCAACGCTATGAATCAATTGATGCTATACACTCCTTCCCAAGGAGCAACCAGATGACTCTAACATGTTGATTCCAGCTGTCTCCAAAGCAACCTCATGATGCTCACCAGTAAATCCATAGCATGCCTCCTCTTCCTTAGTCACTTTTTAGCAGCAGTCAAGTAATGCTTCCTGACCCACTCATTGCCCATATCACTTGCTGCAGTAGAACTGATTATCCAGGTAAGCCACTTGGCAACTTTAAACAGTAGCCAGGTGGTGGCGAAGAACAAAATAAATGTTTATTCCTCCACTCTCTACATACAAATTAAAAGTAGCAGCATGGTGCAGATGGAAACTAGAAGACAACAGATTTTTGAGCAAGACAATAACCAGAAGAACAGGATCACATAGTACCCAAAGTGGGGAGGGGAATCAGATCTTTTTAATAGTTGGTAAAAAGGAACAACCAAGTGATCTATCTTGCAAAGCCAGTCCATCTATTGGAACTGAGGTGAACCACATAAATAAAAACTGAACTTGGAAAAGTTACCTATTTGATCTATAACTTCCAGAATCCTCCAGGCAGCATAACCACCAGAGTTTGAAATAATGTTTTACTTATACATGTTAATTTGGTAGTAGTAGCTTGCAGTAACAAGCAGGAACTATGTTATCTTTTTGCCTGTAATAGCCAGGGATGTAATTCAGGATTTTCACAGTAACATTAACAGTGTTTCTTTTTGTGACTCATGACTGGGTGTATCTTGACACAGTCTGAGCAAATGGTTGAGGGTGAAGGAAGAGGCACATCAGTGGCTACCAATGTAGCCCTTCTCTATGCAGAAAATCAGGAGCAGCCTAGCAAGTAACAAGGAAGTGGTAGGGAGGAGGGGGAGGAAAAGACATACAGAGGAGGAGCCATGTTTCTACACATGTCTGAATCCAGCTGGATCATGAGATTTAGAGCAACTATTGGTGGGGGGGCAGGAAGAAAGAACTAAGTGAATAACTATTTCTGCACACCTGCCCAAAGCATCTGAGTACAGCACATATGGCAACTGGAAGGTTTGCTATGCCATGCCTGTGTGATTTAGTGGAGGGGAGTAGTCCAGGGAGGACAGCCCACTCAGAATTATAAGAGACTAGTGCATATACCCAGCATTGCCCGAGATTTTATTTTCTCATAGGTAATACTTGTTAGAAAGATTTGAGATCCTGCGTCTCTAATTCCCAAAACTGTCTTGTCCAGTAGCTGTAACTTTTCCCCATATTCCCCAATCCAATCTGTATTCAGAGTTACTAACATACAGAGGTTGGGTTCCTGAGGGAATACTCTGCCCTCCTTCTTGCTGCAAGGCCTCATCTCCACAGCAACCAGCCTATTCAAGACAGTCACAGTTGACTGAAGCCCAAGAATTCTAAAGGCCCCTCCCTAAAGTACAAACCCCAGGATTCCATAGAATCTTCTTAGGCAGCTAATCATATGAGGTCTTCTCAGCTGACACAGAAAAACAGGCAACCTTTGACTTTTATATGTTAGATGAGGGAGGGGTCTGAACTGTAGCAGTCCAGTTAATTTCTGGACTGTAGCAACAATAACAAGCAATGATCTATAGAGTGATCAGGGGTAACGAGTAACACAACTAATTCCTTTTTAAAAATAATACTCCAAGCTTGGACACCCATTTTTCCAAGCTCTGAGAAAACCTTAGGATGTATATATTTTCCTTATTCATGCATTCATTGTATAAGAGTGCAAGGAACAGAGGGTATGCACTCTTTCCACACCTTTTCTCCCAGTGCTGACAGCAAAGATCTGCGAAGAAGCTGTAAGTGAATGCAGAGCTCCACAGGACTGGAAACCTTATCAGGGATTCTAGTTTCATGGAATTCTGTAATCATCTTCAGCTGAATGCAGCTACTGCTCCTCTTCAAAACTTATCTTTTAGTGTATTTGCACAATTTAAAACTAGTGTGCCAACTGCACTCATTGCTAGTGTGCCAACTGCACTCATGTGTGATCTGGCTATGGTGCCTTGGCTACATCCTGTTTGGATGATTTAATGCACTCAGTGTGGGTCTGGCTTCAAAAAATGTTCAGAAACTTTGGTTGGTCCCCAAAGCTGAAGCTAGATTATTAACTGGGGCTAGCTACAGAGAGCTGTCCCTTGTATGGCTCCACCAGCTGCTGTCTGTTTCAAGGTACAATTCAGAGTCCGAGTTATAACCTAGGAAGTCCTATATGGCTCAGGTCTATGCTATTTGAAAGATTAACTTCCTATAAGAGCCTGATTGAGCTCCAAGATCTTTAGGAGAGGCTTTTGTCTCTGTCTCACTACTTCCCAGGCATATGTGATGGGAACCAGGAAGAGGAATTTCTGAATGGCTGCAGTCAACCTTTGATACTCCCTCCCTACAGAGGGTAGGATGGTGTTCTCTTTCTGCCAGGAAGTAAAAACTTTCCTGTTCTACCAGGCTTTTAAGAACTGATTGCAGTGGGCTTTTAATGATGTGTTGTTTTGTTGATTTTTTTATAGTCTGCCTGTTAATTATATCTTAAATGGTTTTAATTTAATTTAATTTAATTTAATTTAATTTAATGGGTTTAAACAACTTTACACACACACACACACACACATGCACAGATGTTTCTGTATGCATTTAATAGGTACTGGTTATACTAATTTGTAAGACACCTTGAATCTCACTGTTGGCAAAAGACTAGGACAAAAACAAATAAAATAACTCTGACTTTTCCCCAACAGTCAGACTTAAGGTGTCTTACAAATTATTATAAACAGTACATATGAGAAACATCCATCGTTTATGTGGTTATTTTTCCTCCTTTCGTGTTTTTATTTTTCTGCTTTTGTTATACTGGAATGCTATGTTACTGAGATTCCTTCTGAATGTAAGTAAATTAAAATCAATCAATCAATTTCAAAGTAAAGAAAGTAATTACAATTAAATATACACAATGTATTTATAAATAAATGAATTAATACATTGTTATCATTATCATTATGTTCATCATCACCATAATTACATTTCTTGTTAATATGGAGAGTGGGGGTATAGAGTTGGTAGGCCTGGAATGCACATCTCTAGCTTATTCTCCTCATGTACAGCACAGAATGCCTTGAACAAGGCAGGTGTTGATGCAACTGGGAAATAATAAACTCTGTAAACTTAAAGAAATTTCTGTCACAAAATGAACTTGAGCCACTACTTTTGGATAGATGAGTTCTATTAATATCCCCTCGATGTCTAGAACATCAAACCATAACATAACCAAGGCAGATTTGAGTCTTAACAAATAGCACAAAATAAAAAGTTGCAGGAAACAATCATGGCATGAAAAAAATACAAGACATATACAGAGGCTCAGGACTGTTAGCATCCCTTGACAATTCCAATATGGGATGTCAACAGCTGGTAGCTGGTTCATTACATCATCAAACATGAACTTACATTTCTAGTACCAGCAGAATAAACTAAAGAAAAATTCCCTTCTATATACTTAACATAATCTTTAAAAATGAAAAGTAGTATACCTTGGAAAGATGCACTGTGTAAATGCATATACAAGTTTAGTGTGCCACAGTTATTTTAATTATAATGGTCTGAAATTAATCACCCCAGTCATTCTTGTTAGCAAGATTAGAACAATGCCATATTACAAGGACTGGGTGTTCATATATATGATTAGAGCCAAAATGATTTCAGGGTACACCACACAGTCGTGCACCTGTTAATGTCAATTTCTGTATTCTAATAATGTGGATCTTACTATATCCAGCACCTCCAGCTGTTGATTGTGAGCAGATGTGGAGCAGCCAAAAGGGAAATTTCACACAATTTTAGCATCACTGATCAAAAAGTGGCAGTGAAAAAATTACACAGGTTCCAGAGGAAGCCAACACATATGAGTTAGGGAAAACAGCAAATAGCGCAGCAGTTATCACAGTAATCTTTTGGCATATATCCGGCATTTTGCTCATTTGCCCACTCTCTTCTCCTCTGTTGTTTTCTTTAACAATTCCTCTAAATTTACCCATGCTCAATTTAATCACCAGTTATTCAACATATTTAAATAGAAATGATAAGTCATAACACATCTGTTTCTTTTGCAGTACTGCCCTGCCCAATTAAAACATATGGGACTAATAAGCATAAAACCTACAGCCAATTTAGAACAGGCTCACTACAGTGCATGCAGACTATTGAATCCTATCTGTCCCTTCATAGCTGCTGAGTAGATGTGGCTTTTCTTTCACTCAGGTTTGTAGACCACTTAGGCTACAACCCAGGGCTGAAGAACAACACTTCCCACAAACTTTACCCATGCCCATGTTGAACAGTGATTCTGTGAATTGAAGTCCCAGTTCTCTGGAGAGACAAATATTCCTCACTTGACCATTATGTTAAAGATGCTGTAATCTGCTACATTAGAATCTGCTCCTCTAAACAGTTTCTCCCACATTTGTGTCTTTCAAAAATACCAAGGTTCTTTCCTGTCAAATTTATGAAGTGCATAATTTTTTGGAAAGTTCTTTTTTTTATCAAAAATTAACCAAACAAAGTTTTCCATATGGAAAAGACCACATTACACCTGCCTGACATATTGCTTTTACATGAGTAATGTAATAGAAAGGAGAAGTGGCAATCCTAATTCAGAAACAGTTGAACCCAAAGGCATTCAAAGACAGACTTCTAAAAACTTGTGGCCCTCTACCTCCATGGTTGAATTTGTCAGAAACTGCTGGCTTTCTTCCACAGTCATTTAAAAAAAAAAAACCTCAATCAATTTCCATTAAATTTTTTGAAGAAATTTGCAATTTTTAAAAGGTCTTGTCAAAATGAACCAGAGAAAATTCTCACTTCTACCTCCCTAAATGAGATGTTCCACTGGACTCAATGGGGCATACAACTAGAAAACATACATAGGACTGCAGTATTAGGATTATACTATTCTGGGCATACAACAAAGTTGTATTTTTATTGATGGATAGTGTTATTTTAAAAATCCAGCCATTGTGCTTGACAGGTGCTGGTTGTTTCACAGAGGCAACTCTTGACCTGGAGTCAGAATGGTAAAAGTACACATCTTTAGATTAGGCTCACAAGCTTCAAGTCACCATTATCACCCCACTCCCATCATGCAACTGTTTGCACAGCTTTGCAACTGTGGGGTGAAAAGTAATGTGTGAGCTGCAAATTAAAACATATGGCAAGGCATGACACTATAGGTATTTCCTTTTTCCCCAGCAATTCCATAAAGTATTGTGAAAAGGTAATCACACGAAAACAATCTTTCCTCATTCTTCTAAGAAAGTCCCCTCACTTCTTATCACATGTCAACTTACTGCTCCTTGGTAAATGATCTAAACCAGACTGCCAGAACCCAATCCTTTTAACTGTAGTTTAAAGGCAGGCTAGGCCACTGGAGCTAGAGTGGGTTATTTAACAGAGGTTGGGGTAATTGCAGTATTGATGTGATCTTCAGGAAGACAGTAGTCTATGGCAAATCAGACACAAAATGCATACCAAGACTGCTAGGTCACATGCACTGAGTCACAGTGACATACATCTATGTGCCAAAGAGGTATAGACATAAAGCTGTCCTCCAGTGACATTTACCTTTACAGCCTTGAAGATTTATAGGTATCTCAAAGCATGTTTAAATTTTCCAACCCACTTTGTATTTAATGCTTTCTGTCTTCTCTTTCCCAATTCTATGTCTCCGACTTCTAGAGCTATCAACCAATTAACTGTCTGGCTTCTAAGTGACTAATTTGATGAATCAATTATATTTTTAAAATTCACATGTTGCAAAACTTTAACTAAGGTGCCTTTCAGAGGCTTCTGAGCAAAGAGGACATATTTTCCTAATACAAAATACAACTTTGAATTTTGAATTGCTTCCAGAACTTTGGGTGTAGGCCAGAAAGCAAAACTATCTTTAAAGCTTATTTTTCATAAAATTTGCCCCATATGCTATGTCTCCCCTCCTTTCCCTAAGCTGCTGAAAATTCCAGATGGACTAGTGCGGTTGACAAATCATACACACAAAGGCAGATTGCTACACCACATACGCTGATTCATGTTGACATATTTCTGTTGCAACACAAGTGTAAACTTAAAGGCAGAAATGAGCCGGACAGTGACTCCTGCCTTGACAGTGATGGGCACTTCAATCAGAAAACTGGAAGGAGCAAGTTGCAAACAATCAGCAAGGGATTACTTAGAACCTTTTTCCAATGATGAAAATATTGTTACATTACACTGAATCTGTAAACAAATGAAGGATGTGTAACTGGAATTTTTAAAATCTCCTTTACAGAGACTTTACTGGTTTCACTAAAGACAAAAGAGCATTATCACATGGTTCAACTGTTGGGCCGTGCTGTGTCTTGCACTGCTGCCTCATACTCTCTTGTGGGTTTTGAGGTAATGACTAGGTGGATGGATAAAAAGAGACTACACCACAGGCCAGCAGCCTGCAGTTTTTTAAAGTCACTTTTAAATAAACTGAAAAGGATTTATTTAGTTACTTTTGAGTAAAAGGAAAATAAATAGTTACTTTTGAAAACTAATAACAATGGCACCCGACTAATTTGGAAGTAGACTCAGAATCGCAGCTGTAACTAATTGCTTTTAAAGTGCATTTCCAAACTCTGTTTTTAATATTCTAAAGTGACAGTACATCTGCTTCATGTAGATTCAGTATTTAGAGAATGTACCTTAACTTGCAGTTTGTGAGAACCTTTGTTGATCAACTGTACAACAAGTGACTTTCTGCTGGCAAATTATCTCCATCCTGGACTTAACATGCAGAGTTACTTTTATTGGAAGGATCACAATCCTCATTCTGCAAGGCCACAACAAAATCATATTGTATTTTCTGACTACAATACTAAGGCAGCGATCCATGTCTGTACACTCTTTTGTGTATTCCTGGAACTAGTAACACATTATCTACAGTCTTCTCTAGTTAAGGCAAATAAGTGCACAATATAGGGGTGAAAAGTAAACCTGTCACCTTCTCTCAATTCTATTATTTGGTAGTTAGCAAAATAAAAAAAAAAACCCTCTACAAATTTTTGTGACTTCTAAACACATATTTGACATGAACAGGAAGTTACAGATTTAAAGAATAAGGAAGAAATTTTTTTCCTATCATTTCATGACTCACTGAAGTTCTGGAATACTACAATTTCTCAGTGAGCAGATATCTATATTTGCAGGTTTTCACTGTTTT
Source organism: Ctenosaura bakeri (assembly GCA_948474755.1). NCBI lineage: Eukaryota > Metazoa > Chordata > Lepidosauria > Squamata > Iguanidae > Ctenosaura > Ctenosaura bakeri. Next base: position 4,960 of record CAOLHI010003482.1, on the reverse strand, counting down.
AATTTCACTGTTCTAATTATCTGCAAGTTTCTCCAACCCTGCCCCCCGAACCTTCAAGTGCTTCTTCTCCAGGGCAACTATCTCCTTTGGTGGCTCCAATCAGGCCACACAGCCCTTTAAAAATCCACCTCTAGTTCTTATCCTCTTCCACCAACCACTGCCAGGCCAGCTAAGAATGGCTCCCAGCCCAATTTCTCAGCACTAAAAACCCTCTCCAATGCCTCTCCAACTCAATGAAGATAGGGAAGACAGAGGAAGTATAGGGCCACCATGTTGACCCACTCCCTTTCCCTCTCTTTTCCCAGGCCTGGTTTAGACCCTGGGTGCCTACTGTGTGAGGGTCCTGTGCCTCTAACCCTAATGAATGTGGAGGGTCAACTATATGTGCAATAAAAGGTATAGGAAGCTATACAAATGGCCAGCTTGTTGTCATATGCTGGCTGCAAGAACAAAGAAAGAAACTGACAGTCTAATCCTATGGTGTGTTAAATAGGTCTTACCCCCAGTATGTCTGCATGTTTAAACTCTGGGATGTGCGAATGCATGCCAGCAGTAAGCATAAAAAAATTACAAGCTCCCTAAAGCAAAAAAATGCAGTTTCTTCAACTGTTCCAGAATTATCCCATAACTGTAATGCAACAACAAATAACTAATGTACAATCTGAAATTTGATAAGCTGGTTTCAGTTACTAAGCATTAAAATATTTGAATATTATATAGAAATGTCAATTATAATAAGCCCAGCATGCTATGAAAGTGCAAAAGAGTACAGATATATCTTATTAATTATCCCAATTTTTGCTGTATCTCTTTTTACTACCAGCCTGGCAAAAAAAAAAACAGTTAATAGTGTGACATTGGAGTCATAGCACATTAGAAATTATCTATGCAAATGATCTGCCTTCTTCCACCAATGAATAAAAAATGGGAAGAGTTATTATAACTTATTATAACAACAGTTAGAATCAAATTTATCTTCCAAAAATAAATTGACTCTTGTGGTATGACGTAACATCACCCAACTGAAAACAGACACATTGTCAGGGACTGATATATGGCTGTCAAATTTCTGACTGCCAGCTTCTCCCAATGTGACAGAAGGGCTGTCCACAGAAGTTTCTGGCAGGAAGATGAAAACTTGGTAAATTTAATTCTAAGTGCATGGCTTGAGAGAAGGTGTCTCAGGTAAAGATGTGAAGAGTAGTCGAAAAAATTTTTCTCAATCATAACAAGAGGGTGTCTCAATACATTAAAACTGCCTGCTGAGAAACTGTCAGTCTCCTCAAGAACTCTCAGCACAAGAACATGAGGAACACTGTTCTATTGGTTGAGATTTCCATAATTTGTACAGAAATATGTATACAAAACAACCTTATTTTGCAGGTATACAGCACAGAAGGACTGACTGACCGATGAAAAAGGTGCAAACAGCTCATGCATTCCTTGTAATCATTAGTTCAGACAAAACAGGACAATTTTGCATAGCTATTGTAGTTCTGTGCATTAAAATAGCTTTTGTAGAAAGATCATTGCTGAAATTGCTGAAAAGGGCAGTAAATACTTTGTGGGCAAGGAGAAGAAGCTTATGGGTTCTCATTCTTGCACCTGAGTACAAGACAAGTGGTGATTTACATCCCTTTTCTCAGATGATTGAACTAATTTTACACATACCTCTTAAGCTTAAATGATGCATGATAGTTGTAAGCCCACCAAACTTGACATTAAATGCAAGTGGGGGTTGAGTGGAAATGATACATTTGCAAGTTTTGCATAGACTTCTGCACATTAAATGTAGACAATCACTAATAAAGATAATATCAGCATTAACACATTTCTCTTGCTAGCCCTCTTAAGCAAAGGAATCCACGTTTCCATGATGCATAAAAGTGATTCCCTTTTAATCCAGAAGGTTTATGGGCCAAATTTTCTGTGAATCACTGATTTTGGAAAGATATACCAAAAAAAAAAGGTGGGGAGGGGAAGCAATTCTCCTAGATTACAAAATGTAGAACCACACTCACTACGTTTTGCTGGATCTTTTCTTCAGCACCATATGGAACACATAAAACTTCTTTCACCACACTGTTATTCTGGCAAGGAAAATGCATTTCTCCAACAAGCAAAATATGCATTCCTTCACAGGTAGAATTGATCCCATACAATAAACCACAGTGCCTTTCCACTGAAGCAACTATTTTCACACTTTACTGGTAGAACCATGTCTGTCCAACATCTTGCTTAGAATAACTGAGACAATATTTGAAATAGAATACATAAAGCATTTCTTTCAAGATAAACAAATCAAGTATAATAAGTCTCAGGAGGAGGTTGGGGCAAGGGGGCAGATATAATGCGTCATCTGCAATCTCCAATTTTTCCATTTAAATCAAGAACTGATTGAATACACAGCCGGCTGCATATTCATCTTCCGCCAGTATAAATTACTGGTTTGTATAGTCTAAGCTTCCAGAATAAACATACAATTTCTGAATCACTCATATCCCCAACAAATATTTCATGCTTTTCTTAGCGACTATCTCGCCCTGTTTACCAAGTTCTGTCTGCCACTACCACAACCCACATACAACCCATACACATTCAACTGACACTGCACTAAGCTGTTTCACCAATGTTGCTGTCATAAGTACTAATTGTGCATAGATGTTTATTGCAAAGACAAATTCTTTGCAAATGTGCTAATCTTTTTTTTTTAAAAAAAAATTAAATTCCTCATTCTACAAGGCTCCCTCTATGACTATCCCTTAAATCAAACAGGAGTAGCTTGACTAAGAACACACATGTCAAAGCATTCAGAATACTGGCCATCTTCCTAATAAGAAAAAAAATCATAATAATCCAAAATTAGACAACCCACAGTATTAGGAAACAGTCAGAACAAGAACAGAATTAAAGGGTTGGTGGACAGCTCACACTTCCCTGGAGTTTCTCTGTTCTTTCCTGTACACCATCTGTTCATATAAATCCACACACTGCCAAAAAAATTTTGCCATCTTCATTTTCTTCAAGCAAACTAATACCTGTTGCAACAATTAGAGTCATTTCAGACACCTCTCCTTCAGTTGAGTGAAGTGATATTTTTTACAGTCACTTCCATCCTGCTCCCATGCATGCTTCCTCAAATGAAAGTTTTACAGAGTTCAGCAGGGCTCACTCTCATGCAAGTGTGATATGAAAGCTTAAGCCTGCCTTTGGTCTCGTTGGCCTCACACTTTCATTCCCAGATACACTGTACTGACTGCACACACACACACACACACACACACACACACACACTAAAAGGTCCAAAGAATATGCTCATAGGTATTCTCCTTGTTACTTTTCATATTCCAGATTTAAATATGGATTCTGGGGAGAAACCTTATGACTATCTGAACTATTTCATACTCACCTTGCATACTGTGGTGGCCTGCAATTCAAGCAGAGGACACCCTACTCCACAGTAATGGGTTTAGGCATGAATCTTGTTCAAACCACAAGCTGTGTCAGCATGCAAGAGGGATACTGTGAGCAAATCTGCAGGGTTTTGGTCTACATGTGCAAGCGTGCACATGTTAAAAACATTTGGATATAAAGATGTAAAGATAGGCTTAGATGAGAAACATCACCCTGTCCATGCCACAAAGAAAACACTGCACACATGCATGCATATACACACACACACATTAGCGACAGAACTTCAAAAACAAATTAACCTTAATCTTTTTTTTTCCACACTTAATGACGCTTGTTAACTGCCTCCAGAAACACTCCTGAGAAATATTTTTAAACTAAGGGCAGAACTGACTGAAAGCTTACACTCATAAACCGTTCAGTCTTTAGCATCTCAGGCAGCATCTAAAGTTCAGTCTTTAGCATCTCAGGCAGCACGTGGTAAGGTAGTTAACAGATGAGCAATAGAAACAGGTCTTAGGAGCCTCCATGGCCAAGGTTGGACAGACAAATATTTGCCATCTATCATTTAACAGACTGAAGAACATTTCATTATCTCTTTATATGGAGACACATCCAATTGTTGTCAACTTCTCTTGGGCCGTTTCTGCCCTACACTGTTATAGTGCTATTATTCCACTTTCAACATCCTATGGAATCCTGGGGTCTACAGTTTAGGGAGAGGCATTTAGAATTCTCAGCCAGAGAGCTCTTTGGCTTCAGTAAACTACAAACCTCAGAATTCCACAGGATGTTGAAAATGGAATAAAGTGCTATAACAGTTTAGTGCAGAAATGACCTTGGATACCTCTTTTGTTATCTGGATCACATATAGCAATACATACATCTTAAGTGTTTCTTATCTTTCCTGTATCATTGTGAATTAGTATATTTTTCCTTTTGATTACATTTATTTCCTCTCCCTCTTTTTCCTAATTGCACCTAATTGCAAATTATTTTTTGGTATAGATGAAAGATGAACTATATTACAAACAGTGATGATGATGATGATGAAAAAGAAGAAGAAGAGGAGAAGGAAGAGGAAGAGTGCCAAATAAAAAAATTTTTTATGTTAAATGGCCTTCCACGCAATTTCTTGAACAATGTCTTATTGAGCTTTTACCACAGCCTGACATCTATGGGAATACAAATTACAGCATGAAGATGTTACAGATTGTCTTTAATATATTAATTAGAACTTTTAAGAATGTCAAATAAAAATATACAAACACATAAACAAATTTATTCTAAATAATCCATCATGCTGTCAATGCTAAGGGTAGTAAAGCTTGATTTGAGACCTTAGTTATCTTGCACAAAGGAAAGCGGCTAGAATAATCATACTTAACATTCTTGAATCTGGAGGAAGCCAAACATATTACAAATTGAAATGGTCCACATGCAACTCATGCAGGTGTTGCTTCTTGCCATTCATTTTCTATTTGTGTCAGAAAATTAGGACCACCCCAAATCTCCTAACCTGCAAAAAAATCCATATTAACCACAACAC
>CAOLHI010003481.1:0-174155 GCA_948474755.1 Ctenosaura bakeri | reverse complement strand
ATCTTGGTTTGGTTGAAAGGTATTGACCACATCCTAATGATATTACTAGAGCAGCCATTGTCTTGAGGTCTGTACATTTTGCAGGAGTTGCAAAGGTGCTTAATTGCTTTATTCTATGCTGTTTCTCATTTGGGAGCTACCAAATGCTATACTACATGCAGCAGTGGAAGAAGCGGGCCATTATGCTCAGCACATAATGACTCCTATTAATGTGCAGTGAGAACTAAGATTCTGAATAGTGTTCACCACTTAGGAACTTTTAAGCACATCATTCTTAGTGGATAGCTAAAGATGTATTCTGTAAGAATATCATTCTCCCACCAGCTTGCCTTAATTTTCTACTTTATAATGATCCAGTTTATATATAGAGCAACCATCTCCCATAAAAGCACAGCAGTTCTACACTATGCTGACCTTGAAGAAGGCTGCTTGAAAGACTGCTTATTACAGAAGCTTTGGTTTTGCATTTTTCCTCTGAAGCCATTTATCATTTTTTTGCACATTTCTGCATCCCTGATTGTCCAAGTCTGAGCCCCAACATTTGACACTCAATAACCTTTGGGCATGCACAGATGGAGGCTGAATTTTTCCCCTCTTCGGAAACAGGCATGAAGCTAACCAGATAATGACATCTCAACTCTACATGATAATACATCAGCTTTTTTAGACTGTTAAAGGAGAAGAGGGCTCACCTCCAAATATTTTTAGACATTACTAGTAAAAAAAAAAAATCCTGTGGATTTGCTTACCTTGGTGCTTTGAAAACATATTGAAACAGAATTTTTTAGCTCTTTGGCTACACAGTTTTCAAACTGCCAGTTGCTGAATGCATCTGCATTGCTTCTGAACGGCCCAGAACAAGCAAACAAAACAGAAAACACTCACAAGAATGCAATGCAGAGAGAGTTTTGTGCTCTTTAATGGCAGGATGGAAAACATGATGCCTTGCAAATTTAAAAACAATACTATCTGCTAGATGATCTGGCAGTAGTATTGCATATCTGTTGCAGACAGAGCAGTCTTAAGCAAGAATATATTCTGAGAGAAAGCTACACCTGTAGGGTTGCTCTTGGTTTCTGATTTGTTTCTTTTTTCTTTTTGGTGGCTCTGAGTTTATGCAAATATAGGAATCCACCACAGTTCCCACAGTACGGAAATTTGTATTTAAATACCTTGCGGGTATATTTTTGTATCTATTTTATTTTAAAATATATGTTTTTCTATTCATTTATTATGTTTTCTAAACAGTATCACAACATACAGAGTGGTGTATAACCCAAAGGATAATTGGGTTATGATCCACATACCTGTGCAGGGAGTGCAAATCAGGTTGGTTTGCGTTGAAATCTTACTATATGAAATCTTTGAGCATCTCCAGGGAGAAGAATGGAAGATCCTGTTGAAACAGGCAGGGTTCCCACACCATCTCTTTAGACTAAGGGACTGAGGGTTCTTTGTCAGCTAAATCTGTATTAGTTTGGAGATCCCTTTTATCAATTTTTGGTCACTTAGGCTTTCAGCTCATGAATTACAGTAAAATCTTAGCATCAATACACTATTGAAGCATTCTTAAGTACTGGAATCTCAGGATGTTTATATTGGAAAATGAGGAGTTTCTATGTTAAAATGTTTGGATATTTGTTATATGCAGTCATACATAATACAAACATGCATACTCCCCCCTTAGGGAGAAACATATATTTTTTTTCACTGATTACATGTGTTACTTTCATTATATTACATTACATAGAAGACTTCATACATCCATTACATGACAGTATATAGTAGGCAAGAAATTAGAGATTCGTAAGAACTGACCTTTTAATCATTTGTCTCTCCTTAGCAGGCATTTCTGTATTTACAAATAGAGAAGCATTGTCATCTTAATCAATATTAGGATGTCCTAATCCATATATCACACACATGAATCCAAGGGAGATGATATCCCTGGGCATTGCTATATTTAACAGAATCCACTACATTCATAATGGGAAATGTTATTTTGCATAGCATAGCTCTTACCAGCATTGTCTGGGCAGTTTTCAGCTAGGTACAAAAATTTCATTAGAGGCTACATATCAGCCTTAGACTGAGGCCATTTCTGCACTGCACTGTTACAGTGCTATTATTCCACTTTCAACATCCTATGGAATCCTGCAGTCTTCAGTTTAAAGAGGGACATTTAGAATTCTCAGCCAGACAGCTCTTTGGCCTCAGTAAACTATAAACCCCAGAATTCCACAGATGTTGAAACCGGAAATGACGTGACTCTTAGTCAGTCTTGCTTTTATCACTTCTTGGCCTGTTTTATATTTTTCCCTGTCCAGTCAGCTAGCAGATCTCATCCAACTAGAATAGAGATGTTTGCTATACCACATTTATATATAAAAAAATCTCCTCCAATGAGAACCTTAGACATAATATGCTGGGACATGTTGGTTCTTGGCTGCCTTTCATCAGATTATCTCAGCCATCCGATTGCATCAGCTGGTACTCTCTAACATGGCACTTATCATGGGTTCATTATAGACCAATTCACTGTTTATACTAGCTTATTATTATTTATAGGCTGGTGTTAGGCCAGAATGAGAGAATGACTCGTTCTGGCCCAACTTGACTTGAAAGCACATAATAGCAATGAGAAGTACAGCCCACTCTGTTCAAATAAGAATTAAAAAGTATGATTGATTCTGTTAAAAATTATACATATATGTGTATCTTATTGTTATTAATTTCAGTTTTAAGTATTTTAAGTATGGCCATTTTTGCACTAGACTGTTATACCACTATAATTCCATTTTCAACATCCAATGGAATCTCCGAGGCCCCTCCCTAAACTGCAAACCCTAGGATTCCATAGGATGCTGAAAGTGGAATAATAGCACTATAACAGTCTAAAGCGGAAATGGCATATAATGCAAATGGCTATAGGAATCTTTATTTTAGTCATGTTAAGAGTATTTGTCAGAGCTGACTTGAAGGTGCAAAAAAAAAGAACAAATGCTTTTAGAAACACATTTCCCCCATTGACTAACGTGGTTGTGCATATTTTTCAAACATATACTTCTTCAGTTGTGCATATTTACTAGCATATCATTTGAAAAAGAAAATGAATATGCCATTTGTGAATTCCTCCCAATGATGGGAAACCAAAAGATGCTTTAATTCTCTGACAGACCAAGAATTAGATGATTTCATTAAAAAAAAATCATTTAATACAAATTTTTCTTCTAATCCTTGGCAACAAACAAATGAATTAACAAAAAGAGAGAGAGAGAAAGAAAAAGAAAAGAAATAGACATACAAACCTAAAATGCCACAACTAAAACAATGTGGTTGACTATAGCTGACTTAGTTCAACATCAGCTACTGGCAAGGATTGGGCTTTAGTCCATCTAAACTTGATTATTACTGGAATGTTTGATATGGTTTTTGTATCTTCAAAGAAGTCCAAAAGTTCACTATTGCCTCTATTTTCCCTCTAACATAAAATCTATGTGTAGCTTATCAATGAATTCATTATTCATTACATAGGCAAAACATTCATGGTATGGAATCCCCTTGTGTTCAGCACACAAAGAAAGTGAAGTCACTGGACTTTTTAAAATGTTTTCTTTCATGTCAGTTCATTGCTGCAAATAATGAAGTACAGCCTTTCCTTCTTCCCCAGGCATATCTGGGATAGTTGACATGAATTTGAAATGGCTTAAATACTTCACCACCTACTGCAAAATGCTTTGTGAAGAAAAGAAAAAAGGCGCCAACTTTTACACAGTTTAATAGCGTTGATTTCTTACTAGCAGGCTGGATGCAGATGAAAGAGGGGGAAATGTAAGTAGTGTGTTTTAAAAAAACACCTCTCAAACTCTAGTAATAAGTATATATATTTTTTTATGTTACAAAAAAATACCTGACAAGATAGCAGGGGCAAACACCACATCTGTATGTATAGATTTTAGCAGACTGTAAAGCTTCTACAACACCTCTGATAACAAGAACTAATAAAGTTGCCTTATAGAGTGAGCTACAGATAAAGAATGCAACTATTCTCCTTTTTACTGTTCTCTCTGACTATTTGTACCTGCCAAAAATACGCATGTGTATGCTATCAACTACATATTTTTAAAGGGAAGAACTGTGTCAATCCTCTCTCCTCTATCCATTTTCTTTCACATTTACACAAATGTTGGGCACCATTCTTCTAAATAAAATTCTTTTTGAATATGTTTGGATTTTGAACAGATATTCCATAAATCACTCATCCTAGAGTCTGAAGATGATTCTTAGACAGATCAGTGTTTTCCAAAGCTGCTGTAGACAAGAGTTTTGAACTTTAATTTTGAAAATAAATTTGATAACATTAAATGCTGGACACTGAGATTTTGGCCCTTTCCACACACGGGCAGGGAAATGGGGAAAGCCACGCTAAAACGTGGGCTTACCTCGTTCCGTCGCCGTGCGGAGGAGAGCATTTCGCTGCTCTACACGCAGCAGCATCCTGCGGCGTCCTTGGCACCCGGCAGCACCCAAAATGGTGGATTTTGACTGGCGGAGCCTCTCCACCAATCGGAGAAGCCCGCCAGCCAGAAAGCCCACCCCCTGCCCGATCTGCAGGGATGCCCTTTCACGCGTCTGTAAATCCATACGGGTGCTGCGACAGGGCTGGACGGGGCTGGACGTCCCGTGCCTTTGAAAAACCACATAAAATGTGGTTTTTCAAAAGCACGCAGCACCGCCACTTGCGGGCTCCCGACCGCGGATTGCGGTGTAGAATTACTCGAGAGTAATCCACCCCAATTTGCGTAATGGTGTAGACGACCTCCATGGAGGTCGATCTACACCGTTTTTTAACCCCATGTGGAAAGGGCCATTAATTCATTGGCATTAACTTTGTTGCTTTTGGGTGCTGTCAAGTTGTTCTCAACTTACAACAAACCTAAGGTGAATCTATCACAGTTTTCTTGGCAAGATTTGATCAGAACAGGGTTGCCCTCACCTTTCTCTGAGGCCGAATGTGACTTATCCAAGGTCATCAAATGGATTTCTGTGGCCTAGAAGAGATATGAACCCTGGTCTCCAGGCTCCTAGTCCAACACTCAACTACTATACCACAGTGGGTTCTTTAAAATGGTTTGATTAGTTATTATGAACTAATTGGTTACTTAAAATATTTTTCAGAATAGACCATGTGATCTATAGAGGATAGCATGGAGTTTGTCTTCTTGACCTATCAATTTTTACCATTTTTACTGTATGTTTTACATTTTTAAAAATGTTGTTGGTAATTTATTTCCCTTTTACTGTGGAACTTTTGTACATTTTAACTATATTGTGTTTTAATTCATCAGCTGCCCTAAGTACCACTTTGTGGGAAAATCTGTGATAAAAGTAAAGTTAATAAGAATAATAACCTCCCATTTAGACTACTGTGATGCACTGTATGTTGGGCTGATCTTGAAGACGACTTGGGAGTTGGAACTGCTAGCTGCTCAGTTGCTGACTGAAATGACGCATAGACTTGATATAATGTCTTAAAAGAATTGCACTGGCTGCCATTACAGGGTGAATTCAAGGTGAATTTAAAGCTCTAAACAGTTGATACCTGAGGGGTCCACCTCTTCCTTTATGTGCCTTCTGTAGACTGAGATCAGCTGGTGTGATCTCTGAATCCCACTTGTGAGCTTGATACACTTGCCCCCCCCACCCTTGGAAGCTTGATTAGCACCAATGCAAGTTTCATTTAGACACCAAGTAAAAACATAACGGTTTATTAAAATCTTTGGTTTTACCTTTCTTATCTCTGATTTATCTCAAAATGGAATTGAACAGGGTTTAGAAATGGGTTTTAACCTTTTAAATCTGTTTTTAATATGTCAATCATATTTAATATGTTTTTAGTTTAAATTGTGTACATTGATTTTACTTGTATGCCACACTGAGATGTTTTGATATAGAGTAAGATAGAAATATTTTTAATATTAATAATAATAATAATAATAATAATAATAATAATAATAATAATGATGATGATGTTGTTGTAATGTGTCTAGGGACACATTTTATTAACATGGTCAAAAGATTTTTTTTAATGTATTATAAAATTGCCTTTCCTTAACCAGTGCCCTTTTCACATTGAGGCTTCTTGCGTGAGCGGGGAGGGCGGCTCGCGCGAGAAGGCTCCTCCGGGAGGCTGCCGTTTCCTCCCTCCTTCCTTCCGCAGGCGAAGGAATGAAGGGGGAAGCTGCAGCCTCGCACAAGCCGCCCTCTCCCCCGGGTGAAGCAGGAGGCTGTCGTGTCCGCCCCCCCGCTCGCGCGAAGCAGGAGGCTGTCGCGTCCATCATGCTAGCGCCCCACCCCGCCCCTTCCTTCCGCAGGGGTGGAGGGAAGGAAGCATGACCCGGTCGCCTCCCCGATGCTCCACACAGGAGGTAAGTGCGCATGGGCGCCGGGAGCATTGCGCGAGCGCGGGTGATTTTCGCTTTGAGGCGAAAATCAAAAAACCTGCGATCACACCACTGCAGCCCCGTGAGCACGACGGAAGTGGGAGTGCATCATGCAGAGCGACGCTCCCACTCCCGCGAGGCTCACGAGGCTGTCGCGCGACAGAAAGCCCATGCGAAAAGGGCCCTGGATTCCCTCCCACACACAAGATGGAGGATAAAGCCCCTAATATAAGTGTTACCTGGGAACAATATAAGTAAAACACATCTAGAAATTGTCAGGTTAGGAAACATCCTGAAGCATGAGATCTCATCTGATAAACTTTTGTTTAAACTTTGTCACTACATTTTTCTTCTCTTCTTTCTACCCCCTCCTAGTGTATACTCTGACTAATATATACAGTTCACTTACTCTCCAAACTCCTTGTTAAAGGTTTAAAAAGAGTAATGTTAAAGGTTATTAGGGAACAAGGTATTTATTCCAGTTAGAAGGCACTGACCCATGGCAAATGTAGCAACACATGGATAGCTACAAATTCAGTAAGTAAATCAAAGTTGGATTATTCTTAATCAGAAATATTTTGAATGCCTTTGAATATAGTGCAGAACATATTTCTATAAAACCAAATCCTTGAATCCTTTCTGACCAAAATAGAGAAGGATGGTCTGCAAAGATCAGTAGTAGAACACATAGTTTAAGTGCAGGAGACATGATGAACTGTGACATCTCCAGTTTAAAAGATGAGTTATCCAGCAGGCCCAGTATCATTTTCAAGCATTGTATCTTGATATCTTTTTGTTTAAATTTCTTTTTTTAACAGTTTTATTTTTATTGAAAACATCTTAAAACCGTACATAAGGAATGATGGCTTGTGGTTATATGAAGTAAATGGCTGACATGTAGATATTACAAATGTACTTTTAAGATTCTGCCAAAGTCTAACTGGTCAGTACTATCTTTAAAGGTTCTGTCATAAGGTCTAGTGTAATTATGTTGTCAGTAAGTTTTTCTAAAATTTCTGACAGTGCAATGTGATTGTCCAAAGTCTGTGCTTGTTGTTTAAATAGTCAATAAATTGAAACCATTTTTCAACTTTTTTTTCTTAACCTTGTTCTGTAAGTTCAACAGAATGAAGTGATATTTGCAATCATTAATTTTGTTGTAAGTCTGTTCTGTTGTAAGTCTGTGTTCATATGACACATATGAAAAATATGTAGCAAAATTTCAAGAAAAACCTGAGGTACACTAAAGAATGATATTCATGATTGTTAAAACACAAACATTTACTCTGGGCTTGTTTTTCTGTGGTCATGCTATCTAACCTCTCTCTCTTCCCCAACCAAATCCCTCAAAGCATCTAACCAGTAAAGTTGAGGAAGTGGGTAGAAAACAGATGCCCGTTGGAGGGAGAGAGGGAGGGAGAAAGAGAGAAGTCAAGAGAGGAGTCAAAATTATGGTCTGTAGTATAAAATTTCCACTTAATTATTCAAGCACATTGCATTGTGTAAGCAATAATAAACACACTTCAGGTGTACCAAGTTCACTGCAGATCACACTCCCCCAAAGAATATACAACAGTATATATTACATTGTGTAAGTGGTTTGAGCATTAGACTATGGCCATTTCTGCACTAGACTGTTATAGTGCTATTATTCCACTTCCATCATCCTATGGAATCTTGGGGTTAGCAGTTTAGAGAAGGACCTCAAAGGCCTTTGGGGTCCCTCCCTAAACTGAAAACCCCAGGCTTCCATAGGATGTTGAAAGTGGAGTAATAGCACTGTAACAGTCTAGAGCGGAAACGGCCTATGACCCTGGAGACCAGAGTCTAATTCTCTGTTCAGCTATGGAAACCCACAGGGTGTCCCTGGATACATAACACATTCTCAGTCCCCAGAAAACCCCATGATAGTTTCACCTTAGGGTCTCTATAAGTCAGAAATGACCTGAAAGCACACAACAAAAACATATATTACATAACAATATACAAGAGAAACTAGAATAAAACCAATAGAGGCAAAGAACTCAGGACAGAGACAATGCAATCCAAAAGATTTCAACAACTTTTGTACCATACCAGCCCTTCAGACCTAAAGAGCCCAACATTCTGAAAGGGACATGGCTTCTTGAGAACCTTCTAACCAAGCAAACAAATCACCCTTCCATATTCTATTCTTCCAGTTGGTGTCACATTTCATTTCTTTTTCACCATTCTTTTTACAATATCTGTTTACCCATTGACAAAAAAAGATGAATTATGTCACCAAAAAGAAGAGGACAAAAGAGAACACAGCTGTACATAAAGATTAATAATGTGTTTAATCCTGCTTAATATTTTTGAGGACTGTAAACTGACTGTAAACTGGACTTACAATTTTGTAACTTTTGGGACTTGTTTTTATATCAGCTATCTTGTCTTTCTCTCTTTGAAATATTTTCTGTAGTTTAAAAACAAAGTTAAAAAAAGAGCCTTAGGAATTCCATGAATGAGCAAGGACAATTGCCAAATAAAAGGTGTTTCTGCTAGAAATACACCTGGTGAACTATGTGCCTGCTCAGCTACAATCCAGGTACTCTGATTGGTAACATTCCTTCTTCTTCATCTTCTTCATCTTCATGTTTAAACCAGACCTGGACTGAACAGGCTTCTATCAGAGGATACCTTCAAAACAGACTACATTCCAGAACTGCTGTAATTCCATTAGTACCAATTTCATATCTTTTGCAGACAAATCTGGTGAGTACACAAGACAGAGACTTTTCAGTAGCTGCCTCGACATGCTGAAATGCTTTTCTTTAGGGAGACTATAAAAGCACTCACGTCACTGTCCTTCCATCAACACGCAAAATCTTATCCATTCTGACTAGCTTTTAAGAAGTGATTTTTGTTGTTATTGTTGTATATATCTGAATCTCATTCTCATTATACCCATTGTTTTTAATATTCCCATAATTAACATTTTCAAAATGTACTATTAGTAATTTCATTCTTATTTCTATCCTTTTCAAACTAAATTTAACCTATTACTATTACTAAGTATACCCCATCCCCAGAACCAATTATACCTCGAATTACTCCATCTTCCAAAATTGTAACTCTTCTTGTGGAGGTATGACACCTTCCTCTTTTACTAACACTTTTTCCACAAAAATCAATTTTTCCACAAAATCACTCCCTTTTGTTATTCCTTTTTTGACCTTAATTCCACATGTTAATTTATTATTAATCATGATTTCCCACACTTCTTTATACCAATCCTCTATTTGTAAATCTCCTTGAATTTTCCATTTTCTTGATATAATTAACCTTGCTGCAGTTACTAAATTTGTAATTAAATCCTTCATTGCTTGGGTACAATTAACCTTATCATATATTGATAACAATGCTATCCTAGGACATATTCCTAAATCAATTTTTGTTATCTCTTTTATCTGTTTAAACACCATTTGCCAAAATTTCTGTACACATTCACAAGTCCACCACATAATCGGTAGAAACTACCAATTTCTTGACAACCTGTCCAACACAACCCTGAATAATTCTTATTTATGTAATTTAACCTTACTGGGGTTAGGAACCATCTCCAAACCAATTTATAATAATTCTCTTTTACCCGTACAGATAAGTTTTTTAAATGACACTGATTCCAAATGTTTTGCCAGTCCTGAAGATTTATTTTTGTACTAATTCTTCTTCCCATATTTTTCCAAGATATTCCTCTTGATCTTTATGTTTTGACAACATTTTATATATTTCACTTGTGGCACCCTTAAAAATTTCACTTTCCTCCATACTTTCTCTTTGATTAGTCATTTGTTTAAATTTAGTATATTCTGTAAACTCTTTATTATTCCTATTCCAATTCCTTGAACATTGCTCTAACTGAAAATAATTGAGTCATGATATCTTTGTACCCTGCAATCTCTCCTTTATTTTATCTTTATTCCTCATTATATTCATCCAGTTTTTTAACTTATCTATTCTCTGAGAAATGATTATTTTTTTAGAAAGAACTTTTAATAAGGTTCTGTACTGTTTTTAATTGCACTTTTTTAGAACTGCTTTTTATTATTTTTAGTTGTGTGATTGAAAATATTTTAATGTTATGGATATTTAATTCCATTTTAATATTGATGTTAAAGTTAATGTTTTAAGTATACTGCAGTTTTTTAAAAATGTAAAATGCTGTGAGTTCTCATTTTGTTAAAAAAAGATGATGATGATGATGATGATGATGATGTTTTTTCTGCTTAAAATGGTATAACACCCTCCCATATATTCATCATTTCTGGGCTACCTGCTTATACATGTACTTCTTTCAACAACCATTAACAGAATCAATTATATTTACATGAACAACACAACAAGTTAAGAGAATGGTGGAAACTGGCTTGTCCTTCACAGGCCACTTGGAGCAGGAATAGCTAAACAGTTAAATCAGTGGTGGGCAGCCCTGGGAAGGGGATTGGGGGGTCAAAGAGGCCTCCACACCACTTTTCAGATTCTTCTGGATCCTTGGATGCCACACACCACCATTTCTGGAACTAGAAATTATTCTTATTTTCACAATGTCTTGTTTTTCCCCAACAAAATAATGGAACATAAGGCTAAAGCTCCTAGAGGTTTCTGGAAGTACAGTATTATTTGAGAGGAGGGTTTCATTGGTAATTTTTTAAAAAAATTGGAGGGGCTTGCATGACAAGGCATACATCAAAACCCTCCTCAGAGGGGTGCCCACCCCTGGGCTAAGCAACCAGAGATTCTTTCTGGAAGTTTTTTTTGGAGGGCACAAGAAAGAAAGCACCTCCATGGTTTATAGATAGGCAGAATAACTATTTCAATAAAGTCAGCAGAAAGAAAGAAAAGAGGAGAAGGAAGAGGAGGAGGTCATTTATTTTGTGCTTTGGAGGGAGAGAGAAAGAAAGAACTAAGTTTTGGGGAATCAGGGGGTATTTCTTTAAAAAGAAAAAAAAAACCAAGAGTGCTACTCATAAATTGCCAACTGCAGACCTTGTGTATACTAGCACAGGCGTTTGGGCCCCTTAAAGTAGAAGGAAAGAACTGCCAAAACCTGCAGAAATGATTCATTCCCAGTTGGAGCATTGACAGAGAGACAGGCAGAGCTCATCTGGAAATCCAAGGCAGGCTGGAGACAAAACTTTGCCAGTATTATTCTGCTGTTTGGATGTGTCTAATTAGTATATGTCCTCCTGAATGCTGCCCTCCTTTGCCAGCCACAGCCTGAATGCATTGATATTGTCTCCTTAAAAGTTCACCCCCCCCCCAGTGACAGGAATATTAATGCACCAACCCTGACATATCTGTTTCAGCTCATACATATGCAATGTCTTTGTTTTCAGAGATTTATGTCAGACTTTGCTGGAGTGAGGTATTCTACCATTTTAGATAATAGCATGCCAAAGTGATGTTATCAGGCACATTCACCACTCACTCAGGCAAACGAGGAGCAGCCCTTCCCTTTCTCTTCCCAGCTTCAGCATAGAAACTGTTATTTATCCTTATTTGATGAAATCTTTCTGGGGGAAATGGTATATTTTTAGAAGAAGATTATGGTCATCCTGTGGATTATCTTTTAATTAAGAATGGATGATTTGTGCCCACTCTGCTGTAGCAAACGTCTTGCTGCTAATGAAGTTTAAACAGACTTACTTTATTTAATTATGGCTAATCACTTGGGTAAAATATGGAATTGTCTTTGATCCACATGTAGGCTGGTAATCCTTGTGGCAGATAGCATCTTGTATTCCTTCAGACTCCTTTCCTTTCCTTTTTTCCCCCTTCCTCTTATTTTTTTACATTTCTCCAGGAGGTCCCAGCTCTACGAAGGGTTAATTGAGATAGCTGGGTAGTGTGATTGACATCTTCTTCTCTCTCTCTCTCTCTTTCTCTCTCTCTCTCTCTCTCTCTCTTTTTCATGTTCCCTCTTCTTTTTCTCAAGGAGTCTCCTTTCCTCCTCTTTGCTCTCTTCCCTCTGCCTGCCTGGCTCTCTCCGTGCATTCACCTTCAGGCCTTGTAATGTAGTAGATAGCTGCTTGTTTGACAAAAGGGACCTGAGGGGGCCGAGGGCCTGCTGGATCCAGGGAGAAAGAACAGAAACAGCTAGAGGAAAAAGTGAAGGTTAGAAAAGGGCAGTCAAGACCAGTGTAAAGCAGAAGAGGGCACTAGTTAACTGACCTATTTCATCCACCAACTCTTGACTCTTACAAGAGCAGCACAAAAGCAATTGTTTTCCACACCTGGCAGTAATGCCTTTTTGTTATTTTTGTTGTTCATTTATAACATAAACAGCATTCATGAACATTTTATAACTGAAGCATAACTTAAGAGATGATGATAAGGCATTTGGCATCTGCTTGTCCCATTTCTTTTCCCCAGAACTTGTAAAAAAGGCTTTTGGGGAGCCACAGTTTCCAAAATTTCCCAGTCAGCGTGATCAGTGCTGAGAGTAGTAATCTATAAATGTGACTTTTCCAAGCTCTATTCTTTTTTAACTGCTGATTAATGGAAACAGATTTTTGCCAGCATCATTTTCTCCCACATTCACATTTTGCAAATTTTGGTGGATTTCAATTAATAGTGAGGTGAAATAAAATTCTCAGCCATCCTAAAATACAGTGAGAAGCTCACTACATAAGACCAGTCTAGATGTATATCTGAGTATGGGTCTACCTATTCACACTACAAATGCTATTTTTTTCTGCCATTTCACGGATTGTCTCCATCAAGAGGGAAGAATTATGTGGCCCATCACATGCTGTTGGACTCCTAGCAGCCCTAACCAGCACAGCTACATGTTGAGGATTGCTAGGATCTGTTATTCAATAATATTTGAAGATCCACATGATTCTTATCTCTGGCCTATGCCCATTCATCAGCTCATGATATCCATAAGGACATCAAAGTGGGTCAGGACTGGATGGGGGGACATTGCTTGGATGAGGGACAATGTTCTATTCTCATCCTAGACAGAGTGATTCTACACAGGATGTTTTAGAATCACAGGGGAATGAAACAAAGATTTCCAGTTTTAAAAAGTACATTTGGTGGGGATTCTGAGAGCAAGAGCAAGAGAGACGGAGTGAAGTAAGATGAAGACAACAGACATAGAAGGGGAGAGGATATTATGCAAAAGAAAGTAGTTGTGCCACCAAAATGGTCCATACAAGGAAGAGAACATAAAGAGTTGTACAAAAAGCAAAATTGGCTCTATCAGACAAAAGATAAATAAGAAAATCCATATATTAGGAGCATACTTTTATTGTATGTGTGTTCGTTCTGTGCCTTCAAGTCATTTCTGACTTATGGCAACCCTAAGGGAAATCTATCATGGGGTTTTCTGGGGGGTGAAAGTGTGTGACATGCCCAAGATCATCTAGTGGATTTCCATGGCTAAGTGGGGAATCAAACCCTGGTCTCCATGATCATAACCCAACAGTCAAACCACTACATTGCATTGGATCTGTTATATTTATTAGGCCAACCCAAATGTTCCAAAATAGTGTTCAAGCTTTCAGGTTTTCCAGAACTGTTCTCCAGGTACCTTTTCACACTACACAGTTAAAGCACTATGATTCAATTTTAACTGCCATGGTAACATCCCATGAAATCCTAGGATATGCCATTTGGTGAGACACTAAAGATCTCTGGCAGAGTTCTAAACCATCCATAAATCGTAAGTCCCAGGATTCCATTAGACGGATCCATGGCAGTTAAACTGGAATCGCAATGCTATAATTGTGAAGTGTGAAAGGCCTCAGGCTAGATCAGGAGCTGACAACCTGTGGCCCTTGGCCAGTCTCCATGAACCCTATGGGAGCCTTATAATCCTTTCATCATCCAGCTGCTCAATTGGGCCGTGTGGAAAACATCACTGTTCTGGCATTTCTATTGATCAACACAGGGGGGATATTTTACACAAGACTGCTGCTTCATTGCCCCCAGTGGAATCCAGGAAATAGTAATTCCTCTCAGGTACATTGTGGGAGGAGGATTTGGATTTCTTTCCCTCAGCATTGCTTTTACAGCACTAATGACAGTGGGGGAGCACTTAATCTGACTTAGGTTGCTGAGAAGAAAGAAGCTTTAGCCCTGCCTCATCCATCCAATCCCAGCAATCTTCAAAATAATTGTGTCTCTGGTACTGTGTATGTGTGTGTGTGCACGCACACATGTGTGTCCATATGCTTGTGTACACATGTGCATAAAGGCACATTTCTGTGCAGATATACAGGCAGACCATGACCTGTCATGAGACAAGCCAGATAGGTTGCCCACCCCAGACTAGACAAGTAAACAAAGCCTTTTGATGAAGGCATGGAATCTGCATTTAGTCACACTGTGAAGTTGGAATGTGGTGGGAAAAGAAGATAGCAGATGTTCAAATTAAGCTTTGTTAGGCAGAGAAAGAAGAATATGAGTGAAATCCAACATCACAAATGCAGGACATGGCCTACTTTTTCTTCTCCCTGTAACCCCTTCCCCATTTTCCAACATGTCCTAGAGGATCCCTCAATTTTCAGAAGAACATTTTGAACATTTTGAGGAAATGTTCCCCTCCCCTTTCTGCTGGTGAAAGCTGTTCTGTCAACAAGAAGGATTAATTGAATACTACCCACCGTATTTTAACTAACTGTTTAAACCCAAGGTTCATGTGTCTGTGACAGCTATTATTAGTGAGTTGTAATTTCTTTCCTAAAAATAAATTGCTGCTTTTTTTCTTTTTAGAGACATTCTGATGGAGTATCTTGTTTACCTCTCAGATCAAATACTTGTTTTCACCCCAAGATGACAAGAAGCTATTTGTATTTAACGCAGGAATTTACTAGGTGAATTGGTGATATTGAGATTGCATATCCAGAGGTGTAGTTTAAAAAAAAAAAACCACCCTGAGTTGTGACAGCTGAAAGAGTGGGTGACATTCCTTACCAGGGTCAGTCAGCTGGATAAGATAGGCAGTAGCTAGTGGAAATGTCTCATTTTACCACACTGAAAACTCAGATTCTTGTTTCAGTTGGCCCAATTTTTGTATTTTTGCCTGCCGCGGGGATAAGAGTGTTGTCAGCATTACCAGCATAGATGGGATAATGCCTATGACATTACTCCAACCACATCACAAGTCCCTCTCCTGTCTGCTCTTGTACTATCAGAAACGAAGACTCATAAATTTATTGTCTTACTGCCTTTCAGGAAACACTACTTGATTTGACGATATGACCTATAGTCAGTGAAAGCTGACTATAGGATGGGGGACACGTGGCTGAATAACAGTACTTGTGAAAGGGATCTAGGAGTCTTGGTAGATCACAATCTGAACATGAGTCAACAGTGTGATGCAGCAATCAAGAAAGCCAACAAGATTCTTGGTTGCATCAATAAGAATATGGTGTCTAGATCAAGGGAGGTAATGGTACCACTCTATTCTGCATTGGTTAGACCTCATTTAGTATACTGTGTCCAGTCCTGGGCATCTCAATTCAAGAAGGATATCAACAAGCTGGAGCATGTCCAGAGGAGGGCAACCAAAATGGTGAAGAGTCTGGAAGCCATGCCCTATGAGAAGTGGCTTAGGAAGCTGGGGATGTTTCATCTGCAGAAGAGAAGGTTAAGAGGGGACATGATAGCCATGTTTAAATATTCAAAGGGATGTCACATGGAGCAGGCTTGTTTTCCACTGCTCCAGAGACTAGGACAAGGAGCAATGGTTTCAAGCTGCAGGAAAGGAGATTCCATCTGAACCTCAGGAATGTGCTGCTTCGGAATGTGGTGGAGTCTTCTTCTTTGGAGGTTTTTAAGCAGAGGCTGGATGGGAATGCTTTGATGTGTGTTCCTGCATAGCAGGGGGTTGGACTGGATGGCCCCTGTGGTCTCTTCCAACTCTATGATTCTATGAAAGCTGACAGTGTAATAAATTTCTCTTTAAGGTACCACAAGACTCTGCTGTTTTTGTTGCAACAAACACAGCTACTATCTGAGAACTGCATTTTGAGCTCAACAGCCCTCCACAAATCATTTATTTTTCAAATTGCATTTGTATTTTCCCTTGAGGAATTGGGTACTCCCTTTTTTACTTCCAGAATTCAGGTTTGCAAAAGCATAGGGAAGGAGGCAGGGAGGGACTATGTATCTTGATGTGACAAGTGCAAGGAAATTCTAAGCAATAATGACATGGTCCTTAGGGGAGAAAGACATGGTCCAGAAAAGTTCTGGTTGTATCTGTACCATTGTAAATTGTTGTGCTATTTATTTATTTGTTTGTTTGTTTGTTTGTTTGTCTTCCTTTTTAGGTTTACAAATCCTTGCAATCAGTGATGTCTCAGGAACAGCCATGCTGACATATTCCACATTGCCTCCTATAGTCCAATGAAACACTCTCATAGAATTTTAGTGGAAATAATTCTACACATGTTGAGGGAACATCAGCATACTAGTTATGTGCATAAAGTTATTGAGGCTGGGCACCACGTTTATGCATTTTAACATTTCTTCAAGTTTCAGAAACCAATCAACTTTTAGAACATTTTATTTCCACAGCTGGCTTTTACCACATACTCCTTTGTGAACATATAAGATCCAGGCCAAATCCAATTGTTAATCCCAACTAGAATAGACCTATTAAATCAATGGAATTCACATAAATGTTGACTTACGAGTCAGTTGATTTAATTTTTCTATTCTGGTTGGAGCTAGCAGTTCAATGTAAGCCCTAAAGTTCTTCATGTATACTTTAGCACCAGAGCTTGGAAAAAGTTACCTTTCTGGGATCATAACTCCCCAAAGCTGTCAACCATCATGACTACTGGCAATGCTAGATGGGGGATCTGATGAGTTGTAGTCCAAAAGGATACATTTTCAAAGTTCAGCATATCACTCAAGCATAAGATTGTTTCCCAGTCAGAGGCTGGGACAGAAGGAGACAAAGGCCAGACCAAGGCATTTTGACTTCCACCCAGACAGACTGGACAGATAGTTGAATTTTTCTTTAACATTAATAAGACTACATCCATGCTTGCATCTTAAGGCAGCAGACTAGCTTAGAGAGCTTAAGATAGGCAATATGACAGTGTAAAACCCCCAAAAGACCAGGGTCTAATCCCCAGTAAGTCATGGTAACCCACTGGGTGACCTTGGGCAAGGCACACTCTTTCAGTCTCTGAGAAAAGCAAATACAAACTCCCTCTGAACAGACCTTGCCAACTCCTCTCCTCCCTGTTCCTTCTCTTGTCTTTTTCTTCATGAATTTTAACTTTTGGCTGCAACTGTTTATAAAAAATGGCCAAAGTTGTAAATCATTTGATAATTTAACACACTCTTGCATACTAAATCTTTGAGAAGGAACTGAAGAACAAGGTTCACTGAGTGGGACACATTGGCTGTGTTAAGGTTGCCCAATGAAACTGTGCAACCATAGATGGTGGCAATGGTGTCACCATAAACTGGAAATGTTAGGGTTACCATAATTTGGAAATGACTTGAAGGCACACAACACCATTTGTTGTGTGCTGAAATATTATTGAAAAATAAGTGGCCAATTGTCAATATTTGACCAACTGCCTGGTGTACCTCACAGTCCCAATTGTTGTTGTTGTAGCAGAATTCCAACACTAATGAGTTAGAGGAATTAGAGAAAATTCTTGGGTATGTAGGGAGGGCATCTGGCACTGATACTCAGATTTTTTCATAGCAGATCTAAATTATTTTTATCTTGCCCAGGTATTTTAATTTACTTATGCCTGATAACATAACCTTTCAGTTTTCCAGCACTCCAATGGTTATCAGAGGGTCCTTTAACTGTGTTATTATTCACGATCTTATTATTGTATTTATTTTATCTTAGGTGACTATTTTGGGCATTATCATTTGCTTATTTTGTATGACTAACGGGCAATGTCTTTGTATTTTACCCTAATATCTCTAAGAATGAAAGGTGATTTAGATTTTTTTTTTATTTAAAAAAAATCAACATTTACATTCAAGCAGACATCATTTGATTGCCAGGAGGCTGAAATTCAGATCTTTTTTATTTTTTCTGGAGTGACATTGGTATAGATAATTTTCCTATCATTTTCTATACAGACATTTGATTGTCCAATGTGATCAAATGTTTAAAATAAAATTGAGGATTTTTCCTTCTTTCCTATCACTTTGTGATTTTTCTCTCTTTGGTAAACAGGATTATGTCTACTAATGAGGCTAACAGGATAGTTACAGTCTCGACATGATAGCCTTACTCACCACAGATCTGTTATGGGTCACCCAAAACAAACATGTCAAGCTGTCAACTCACCTTAAAACAGCTCTGGAAATTACCAAACTGGGGCAATTTAGGGTCTTGTACATCATGTGAACTCAGGGCGTGCATGTTTCTCTCATTTATATTAACCTTTCTTTCTTCCTTCCTTCCTTCCTTCCTTCCTTCCTTCCTTCCTTCCTTCCTTCCTTCCTTCCTTCTTTCTTTCTTTCTTTCTTTCTTTCTTTCTTTCTTTCTTTCACTATCCCTTCACTCCTGTTCCTTCTCTTGTCTGTTTCCTTACCAGTTTTAACTTTGGGCTGAAACTGCTTATAAAAAATGTCCAAAGTTGTAAATCATTTGTTAAATTAACACATCCATGGACACTAAATCTTTGAGAAGTGACTCAGGAAGAAGGTTCACTGACTGGGACACATTGGCTGTGATCAGGTTGCCCAGTGTAATGATGCAACCATAGATGGTGGCAACGGTGTGTCAGCATTGGTGGAGGTGAGATAAAATAGCTGAGGATGCAGTGGCAATGGGAGGGAGGAGTAGGGAGCAGCAGAGAAAACTCTATCTGATAAGAAGAAAAGTTGCCTGGATCCTTAGCTGCTCTGATATGAGAGATGGCTTTCTCTGCCATAGCCTTCAAGCAATTTCTGACTTATGACAACCCTAAGATGATGCTATCATAGGGTGTTCTTGACAAGATTTATTCAGAGGACCCTTATCATTGCCTTCCTCTGAGAGAGTGTGACTTGAGCAAGGTCACCCAGTGTGTTTCCATGGCTTATTGAGAAATGTCCCAGAATTCTAAACCAACACTCAAAACACTACACCACACTGCCTGTCAACTCCTGGTGCTATACACTGCTTCCAGAGTAAAAGCTTTCTCAGTATCTTTCAGAAAAACTAACAAAGAGTCCTACAGTAGGGCACCTTGACAAGTGACAATATTACTTGGGTATGAGTTTCTATAGGGCCTAAATATCCTAAAGGGATCAGATCCCATCTGACCTTAGAACCTTAGTGTTTGGATGGGAGACCACCAAGAAGTACCAGGTGCTGCAGGGCATATTGTAGAGGAAGTAACTGGCAAAGTCACCTCTGAGTATTCCTTGCCTAAGAAAGCCCTATGAAATTCATGGGCTTGCCATAAGTCAACAGGCAACTTGAGAGCACATACACACATAAGTTTCCATGGGCCAGAGAGCCACCTTCACCAGCTTCATGAGGATTCCCACAATGATGCCCCACCACTTCATGCAGCTGACAAAATGAGCTCTAATCATGGACAATTCTGCCACAATAAATTTGTTAACTTTAAGGTGACCCAGGACTCTGTAGTAGTTGTCCTCCCCACCCCCACATCTTTCACCAAATCTTCCCGTTCATTAATAAGGGAGGCTTTTTAACATGCAAGCTAGGAGGAGGGCATTGTGTGGTCCTTCTGAGTCTGTTGTATTCCATCTCCCAACACTCCTTGTAATTAGCTTTGCTGGCTAGAGATGCAGAGAACTGCAGTTGAGTAACATCTAGAAGGCCACACAGTTAACAGTGTGGTGGGAGGGGGTGAATGCAAGGTTTTATTCATACATTAATAAAGAGATCTGAGATATGTGCTTTCACAAAGCTAAGATATGTGTGTGTTTACACGTGCATTTGCTTGCCTTTCCCATGGAAACAAACATGTTAAAAATAAACAGGAAGATTTATTTATGCTAGCCTCATGAGAAAGTAAAAAATATAAGCCGTGTGAGTTTCTTTTTAAAGTAACATGGTTCCCCCAAGGGTCCTGCTAAATATTCAGCTAACCCTATGGAATGAGATGCTGGGTTACATCTTCTTCCCTGGGATTATTTACATAAGCATAATTGCAGTGATAAATCCGCTTTGTGTGCAGAGTGTGAGATAGGCAACCTGAACTTTCTCAGAGAGGCCTGAGGTCTCTAACACCCCTGGCCCCTCTCTTGTTCTTCTCATTCATCAAAGGGCCCGCGATCTCCCTCCTCCACTCCTCCCACCCTTGCATCTGGGTGACAAACCAGGGGATTGCCAATTGTCTTGGAAATGTAAAATAAACACTTTTTCTACATATGTTAATGCTATTGTTTATTGACTACTTACTCAGCTTGTATGTAATTGGGGTCATTAGGGAAACATAAGCAGCTCAAAGCCTGTCAATACCTGACCTTTAAAATATTCAGTGCGGTCAGTGTTACATGATGTTTAACGAGCGAGTTTTTTCATGTGAATGCTGCTCTTGTTACTGCACAGAAGAGTAAAAGCATGCTAATTCTTATTGAAGAAAATGTTCCTAAAACTTTTAAGGCTGAAATAACATGGGGAAAAATGTGGATGGGGTATTGAGTGCATGCATGTGTATGTGTGTATGCGTGTGCATCCCTGAAAGAGAAAAAGATAGTCTAATTCTGGAAAAGTTAAAATGAATACTTATTTTTAAAACATCACAAAATGACAATGATGGCTTAATGTAGGGTAGTTTTATTGTGATAATCTAGCAAATAGAATTGAAGCTGCCACAAGCAATAAAACAGGGTCTGACAACTGTGTGGGAGGGGAGACAGTGAGGAATCACTCATAAAGCCATCACAAATGTGCAGAAGCTATCAGGATGTGACATCAGCAAAAGTATGTATCCCAGAAGAGAGACAATATTGCAGATGTTTTACAAGTTATGATAGTAACTGACCACAAAGACATGGAAACCACATCTGTATTTGATTTATTCTGAGGACTGACTGTATTCATATGTGCTGTTCCACAGATCCATGTGCATTTAGATGTGGGACTTCACATACTTTTCATATGCAGAAAATATGAATGGAAGGTCTCAAACCTGGCAATGATCTATATTCAACTCATAAGGAAAGCTTCAGTCTCCCCACTTTTCCTATAGGAATAGATGAATCTATCAGTTTCACCTCTTCTCACATTCAGATTTTTCAACACTCAGCTTTTTTCCAAACTGAATAGAAAGAAATCTGTGGATTTTGATAAATTCATGTCACAGCTAAACTTAAACAAAATCCTCACCCATCTGCACTAGCCAAATTCAATAGAGGCAGCCATCCAAGCAAGAAGACGACTATCTTATACTTGTCTATCAGGCAGATGACAAAAATCAGAGGTCTATCAGAAAAAGGGAGGTGGAAATCCTAATGCATTACTAAGATGGTTGAATATACAAAGACTGAGGTTTCCATGAGCTAAGCAGTTTCATGATCTAACTAGAATTCCTAGATAGAGGAATCTACCAGTTTTCTCTCATATTTCAGTTTTTAAAATAATGAGTTCTTTCT
This sequence comes from Ctenosaura bakeri, assembly GCA_948474755.1. Lineage (NCBI taxonomy): Eukaryota > Metazoa > Chordata > Lepidosauria > Squamata > Iguanidae > Ctenosaura > Ctenosaura bakeri. Next base: position 152,139 of record CAOLHI010003481.1, on the reverse strand, counting down.
GCCTGAAATATGAATACATTTTCAGATTTCTTAACAAATACTTAACAAAAACAATCTCAAACATCATTCCTTCCATTTCTTTTTTCCCCACCAGAGCTGGCTTTACTATTGGGCAAAGGGTTATCTCAGGCAGCAGGTGCTGATAGATGGTACCAGAGTACTGGAGAAGAGAACTGTGCACCATATTGCCTGTCCTGAATGTCCTAAGCTAGCTTGCTGGCTTGTAGTACAGCGGATGATGGAGTTCTACACTTGGCAAAAAGTCTAGGTGGGTAGAGATGGCTCCCTGTTTCAGAAGTTATCCTTCTTTTCCTGGAGGACTGGAAATGTGATGTGAGAGAGACTAGGCAGAGCAATGAGGTTTGTTCTCTTTCTCTCCCTCACAGCAGCAGAGTGCCTGAAAAGATTTATCATGTCATCTGACTGAAAAAGGGAGGAGTCTGAGTCCACATGCATAATCCATTTGGAAGAGCCATCCCCAACCTGGCTTTACTATGGGCACATAGGTACATACCCTGGAGTATAGCTATAGGGAACAGAGAAGAAATAAATGAATAACCCTTCAAAATAAGAATTTTGCTCCTCAATTAAATTTTCCTTCAGTCCCCAAATTTCTAGCATTTCAATATTTAGAAATGTAGTTTAGACCTCCAAAGAAAAGGGAAAAGCAAAGTTGTTGCTGCTGCTGCTGCTGCTGCTGCTGCTGCTGTTATAGTATGCCTTTCAAGTCATTTCCAACTTTTGGCAACCTTATGGTGAACCTATCACAAGGTTTTCTGAGGCTGAGAGTGTGTGATGCACCCAAGGTCACCCAGTGGATTTCTCTAGCCAAGCAGGGAATCAGTCCCTGGTCTCCAGTCCAACACTCAAACAACTGTACCACACTGGCTCTCAAGACAAAGTTAGCAGTTGGAAAAAGCTTCCCAACCAAGCATTCTTTTTTATCTCCCTTCACTCCTTAGTTATTAGAGCAAGTGGGGCTTTAGACAGTAAAGGTTTCCCACATACCTCTACCCTATACTTCCCCCATTTGCTCAGTCACTCATTGTGGGGATACAACCACACCATGTGACCAGATATCTTTCCAGGTATGTTTGGAAATTTAGAAGCTATACCACACCGATTCATGGGTCAGCAGATCAGTTGTGGACCCTGGTTTTCTTTGCAAGAGCATTATAGACCATTACTGTACAGGAGGCCATCCACCAACAGAGAAGACTTTAGGTGCCCAAAGAGGATTATATATTTACAGTTGAATGTTTGGGGTGGAATTTATCTAAGGGTCGGGTGCCTGCTGCTTCTTGAAGAGAACTGTGCTGATGTTGAACTGCATGTAATTTCACAAGACTTTGCTAAATTTTGAAGACCCATAAGTAGAAACACAAATAACTTTCAGACATCTGGCTGAGACAGAAATGTACTGCCCACAAGGTTGATGTTTCTCTGTAACTACTAACATTTTCATACGTGTCAGTGTAGAGAGCAGGAAGAAAATCTTTACTTATTTCACTCTCACATGTAAGAACAAGTAATTCCAAAGTTTACACTCCACTGGGCAAGATTACAAAAGTTTTAGCTCATTTTAATGATTCCTTGCAATTTAGAATTTCTTTGTAAGAAAAACCAATATGTTTGTGTAAATCTTCCTGTTTTGGACAAACTATAGTTTTCAGTACAAAAATGGTTTTGTACAACATAAAAGTTTTTTCTGGAAAAAATGTTGTTGGAGGTTTTTTGTTTGAATTAATTTTTGGAAAAGACAGTTCCTAAAGGAGAAAAAAAAAACCCTCATTAAAAGCATTTTCCAAGGATGTGAGTATTCTTTGCCTCTTCTGTGCTGCAAGATCTTCTAGGTGCACAGCATCTTTCTATGCACTCACACTGCCTCCCTCCCCTGAGATCCATCTTTGTGATAGTTGGATTTCCAAATACCAGAACTCCGAGGTTTACTTTTTCCCTGTGTGTCTGCAAACCTACCACTTTTCCTCTACATATTCTGTTGTATGAAGATTGTTCACTTTTATAGGAGAGAGTAAAGAGGTACACTCACAAAGGGTCATCATCAGAGGGCAGGGATTAAATGTACATTTTTTCCTTGATGACTCTAACTCTTGAAACTCAAACCGGCTTTATCTATAGCTTCTTCCTGGCATCTGTGTTTTGATCACATTAGCAACTAGACTATAAAGCCAGAACATGGGGTGGAGTCCTGCAGCCATCCTGATGTTGTTGGACTGCAGCTCCTAGAAGTCCTAGACAGTGTAGCCAATTGTAAAGAATGGAGGGACCTGCAGTCTAATACCATCTGGAGAGCCACAGGATTTTTACCTATGTGCTTAAGTCTGATGCTATCTTAGACTTTATTCAGACTTAACCATATGTTGAACAAATGCTGGCCAACCTTGACTAACTCTGCCGTCCAGGTGCACCCAATAGTAATCGCCCCCTGCATCTGTATATTTGACATGTGTAAAATCTACCTTTTAGACATATACCAAAAGGCCTCTCTAAGTGCAGTTAGGGGACTTTGGACTAATAAGGATCCCCCTCTGTTGCATGAAGAATCTGTATGACAAGATACAGACACTTCCAACACACTCCACATTCATAGGAGGTGAGAGCAGAAGGTATGAGAGACCCAAATGTTCCCACAAGTTTCCTCATTCATTCTTTCAAGACATGGTGCTGTTGTCTGAAAACCTTAGTGAGATCCTAATTTTTAGTGAGATCCTAAACCTTAGTGAGATCCTAATTTTTAATCTCTTAGTGAGATTATTCAGGGCTTGCCACAGTTTGCCCTGATCGTGAAATGAGTCCACAATCCTGCTTGGCTTGGCATAGCGTAATAGTTACACATGTTGCACTATGTTATGCTGAAAAATTTACCACCACCACTCAGAGCTACCACAGAGCCACTGAAGCGTCCCATGTGACCATTCCATGCCAGGTAGAGAGCAGGAGGAATCTGGTTATGCTTCCATAGATCCATTGGGGTCTTCTGGTGCTTTCAGTGGTCAATGTAATGATTTTATCTTTTGCTAAGGGGACAGAGCTGGATACTTCTCTGATCCCCTTCATGTCCACAGGCACAGAATGGCTGTGAGATGGCTTCAACCACTGTACGTGGGAGAGGGCTTTGTTGCAGAGGAAAGGCATACAAACTTCTCAGTGACTGAAGAAGGACATTTGCAGGTGTAAGGCTGACATACACCTGCATATGCCACTAACAGGATGCCAACCTGAGTGTGTTACATCATCAAAAGAAATAATTTCTTATATTTCTCTAGTATTAACTAATACACAGACAAAGTCTTATATTTAATAGGATAATATCAGCACGTTATTTCAGCATGTTACTCTTAGACTTACAAGCTTCTCATTTCTTACATAGGGGTTGGTCAATCTGTCTTCCCATTTAGGCAGGAATTAGTTTAATTAATTTTAGTCAATATTTTGATCTGCTGCATCTGTCTGTTTTTTTTAAAAAAAAATCACAATGTTTTTCTCTAGTTATAATGTATTTGAGTGGTTTTCATTGTTTTTAGGTGCCCTTACTGGCGTAAAAGTGCCAGAGGGGTAGGATATAACTTCTTGTTCTTATTTTTGATTCTTGCTTTTTTGAATAAATGTGGGTTTGTTTGTTTTTTTCAAAGACCACCAATATGTTGGTTTCCTTTAAAAGACAACATAATATCTGCAGGGACTTTTCAAAAACAGCATTTTCATTGTGAATGAAACAAAGCATTTTCTCCTCATTTTTAGCTTTATTAGAAGCTAATTTGAAAGAGATGTTGAACGGAGATGGTTGGAACAACGGCTGTGGTCCACATCCATAAACACGATCGTGGATGTCTGAACTAATTGTGAAAGGGTAGTGGGAGGGAGGCAAATTTAGCCATCACACTGCCCATATGGCTGCCACAAGAGCAGTAGAGGATGAAGGTCACAAGCAAAGTCACGCTCTGTCATGCCTTTGTTTATAAAAACACCCTTGGATTTCACTATGTGGCCATGCAATTGCAGAGGTGCTTGCAGCACAGGGTGTTACTGAAAGCCCAGTTTCATTAGGGCTCTTGAACCTTATCGTGTTTCACTTCAGAAGGAGTGACCAGCTTATTTAAAACAAAGAAGCACTGACCTTTCTCCCCCTTTGAAACTAAAAACAGATGAGGCTAAAGTGACTCATTTCCGGCTTTAAACAAGCTCTAAAAAATATTTCCCAAGTACAGTTTCTTAGCTTTTTCTATCTCTTTTCCTCTTTTTCTTCTCTGCCTAAATTTCTCATTCCTTCTCTTTTTTTTAAACTCAAGGTCAACATATTTATTACTTGTATTCATGGTATAGTTCTTTTTTCTTCCTTCTTGCTCTCTTTCCTTCTTTTCTATTTTTTTATCTGCATTGTTTATAACCATGACCCTTGATCCTCCAAGTCTTAAAACAGCTTGGCTTTCAGCAGCTAAAACTGACAAGGTCAGCATTTTTCTGTTTATTCTGAGAATACTATTTACCCTCTGGGGTTTTTAAAAGCAATTCTGTAAAGCATCACTTGGAAAAAGTTTGTAACATTCACTTCCATTAACTTCACACACAAGTAGCTGCAGAACTTTTCCGTTCTAGTGAACTTTATAAGGGAACAGCCCACTCCCCACCTTGTTGTTTACCAATAATTAAATAGCTAACTAGTGTCATAAATGCTTTTTTAAAAAGATAATTTAGAATACTTTAACTATTGAAAATTTGTGCAATCTTCCTGCTCTGTCAAAATGAGTTGTCATGAAACTGGGCCTCACAGAAAGCTATGCACTGTATCTGTCACAAAATATAAGATTCTGATCAATTAGATAGTAGATAGAAAAATGATAGATAAGATAGATGATAGATAGATAGATAGATAGATAGATAGATAGATAGACAGAAACAGTCAGACTGATGATCTATAGATAAATATGATATACTCTTAAGCTCCAAAGGCTAATGGTTTTGAAAATTTATAGTTTTTCTCTTCAGGTATAATGGGCACACTATACGGGGAACATCTACAGTGCAAACTTGATCATTAAGAATGCAGTTGTTAAAAATAAAAATGTCTTCATTTATTTAATGTAGCTTTTCCAGGAAAAATCCCAATGGACTGTGGCCAATTTAGATTAATTAGCATTTGTTTTCATATATAAAATCTTTGCAAGGAAAATATTGTGCAACACAGTAAACTAAAATAGGCCACTTTTTTCTATAAAAGTCTATCCATTTCAAAGGAACACCCTATTGAACTCAGGGCTATTCATTCATGGTAAGAATTTTAGACAGGTTGTTCTCATCACAGCCAATAGGACTAGCATCCTTCTTTGTCATGCAGATTAGCAAAGAAGAATTCGTAAAGCATCTTTCTCGGGAAACACAGGCTTACCTCAGGGGATTGATCATCATCATACTTCCCCCAAGGAAATACAGTCAAAAAGTCCATCTTGAAGAATTAGGTAACTTCCTTGGAAGAAAAACTTCAAGGAGACAAGATAATGACTTAAAAAGGAGGATGGGCGGGATAAAAAAAGTGGAATGTGGCACCACCTTTAAGACAAACCTGGTCTGGGATGCATCAAAAGCAGTAACGAGAGGGGTTTTTTATTCAAAAGAGACAAATTCAAAACAAGGAAAAGAGACAAAAATATCAAGAATTGACAACAAAATTGCAAGAAGAAGAAAAAGAGCTTAAGTATAACCCAATGAAGAAATCAATACAAATTAAAATAAAGAAAATACAAAAGAAGATAATGCTGAATTCACAAGAAGAGAGAGAAGAAGATGAAACAATTGAAATTGACTTGATTTGAACAGGCAAATAAAATCGGGAAATGGTTAGCCTATAAATTAAAGAAGAAGAGAGAAAGAAATACAATAGCTGAATTAAAAAACAGGGGGAAAAGAATTACACAACATGGACAAATAAAACAGAAATTCAAAGAATATCTTGAAAAATTATTTCAAGAAGAAAATCCACAACATCGAATAGATGGAAAATGGGAAGTTTGTGTAAATAAGATTAAGATCCCAAAAGTATCACAAGAGAAACAGGAACAGTTAAATAAAAAAATAACAACAACTGAGATAGAAGAAGTAATAAAAGATCTGAAAACAGACAAGGTACCAGGTCCAGATGAATTTACTGTGCTTTATTATAAAAGATTTGCAAAAGAAATAATTTACCCTTACCAAGCAACTTTACAAGAGATAGAGAAAAATGGAAAACCAAATTCATGGGGAGAGGCAAATATAGTGGTTATACCCAAAGAAGACAGACAAAAGAGAAGTAAAAAACTATAGACCAATATCTCTTTTGAATGTGGATTATAAAATCTGGGTGAGAATATTGGCAAAACGATTGAGACAAGCAATACAGGATAAGACACAGGAAAAAAAGAATAAAATATTTGGGAAAAGTAATTACAAACAAAAATCAAGAATTATTCAATAATAATTATATGAAGACATGGAAGGAGATTCAAAGCAAAATGGAAAAATGGAAGCACATGAACTTCTCTCTACTAGGAAGGATAAATGCTTTTAAAATGTCTTTATTACCTAAGCTAATGTTTCTTTTTCAAAATTTACCAATAATAGGGAGAGAAAAGGTTTTTAAGGACTGGGAGAAAGAGTTGCGGAAATTTATTTGGCAGGGAAAGAAACCAAGAATAAGATTTAAAACATTACAAGATGCAAAGGAAAGAGGAGGTTTTGATGTACCATCTATTACCAAGCATGTTGTTTGGAAATAATAAAAGACTGGATACAGTTGGAGAATACAACAATAAAAGAAGTGGAAGGAATAAACAATAGATTTGGCTGGCACGGATATTTATGTTACGACAAAGCAATTGTAAATAATGATTTTAATAATCATTGTATACGAAAGACTATTTTGAAAGTGTGGATACAAATAAAATGTAGATTTTATAGAAGGCTTCTGACGTGGACCTCACCGCAAGAAGCTTTTAAAATTACTCCAACAAAACAGGGAAATCTTTTAACATATCAAAAATTGTTAAAATGGGAAGCAGATAAACCAAGAATGCACACAGAAGAATTAAAAGAGTTAGGGCATGAATTTAACTGGTTTCCATGGAGACAATGAAGAGAGAGATTCAAGATGGATCAAAAATTGTATGAGTTTGAAAAAAATGATAATGAATTAGATGTGCTGATGAAAGGGGATTTGAAAAAGGGAATCTCTAGATTTTACAAAATATTTGTAGCAAAGAGAAATGGAACCAGAGATGATAAAAGATAATATGATTAAATGGGCGCAAAACATTGGACACTCAATTGAGTTGTATCCATGGGTGAAATCATGGAAAAGAGATATAAAATTTACACCAAGCTTGAATTTAAGGGAAAATTTTTATAAAATGTTACATAGTACATGACACTGTAAAACTGAAAAAAATAACAAAAAATGGGAATGGAAAATGTTGGAAATGTGGTGAAAAAGAGGGGTCCTTCTTTCATATGTGGTGGACTTGTAAGGTTGCAAAGAAATTTTGGAAGGAAATACATGATGAAATTCAGAGGATGTATAATTTAAACTTTGAAATGAAACCAGAAATTTATTTGTTGAATATGTTAGGCAAACAAAGAGAAATAAGATCTCACCAGAAAACATTGTTATATGTTATAACTGCGGCAAGAATGACATATGCGCAACACTGGAAAGAAGGAAATTATATTGATATAAAAGAATGGAAATTAAAAGTTCTGGATATGGTAGAGATAGAAAGGTTGGCTTTTTCACTTAAAAATAAATCAATCCAGATCTTTGAAAGAGAATGGCAAGAAATTCTGAACCGGATAAAGGAATGAGGGAAAGTATAAGAAAGAGTGTTGGAAAAAATGGTAATGAAAATTAAGGATGTTATAGAATAAGTATAAGCTGAATGTAATAAGGTTAAAAGTAATAATGTGTTACTCTTAGAATAGAAAAAATGTATAAATGGGATGTAAACACAAACTCAACTGGAAAAATGATGCTCGGAAGCGGGGGGGGGTTATTTTGTGTAAAACTTTAATATATATATATATATATATATATATATATATATATAAAGACAAACCAGCTTTTATTTTAGCATGAGCATTTGTGGATATAAACCACTTCTTCAGATGCAGTACAAAGTGATATTAAAACCTCAGGTTATAACACATATTTATACAGTTGTGGAAGTGGGGTAAAATGTTAGGATCCAGAAAGATGTAAATCATCTCCCTTGCCCTACATTTTCAAAGGGCTAGGCAATGTGATGCCAGTCTTTCAATGGTCAGTTAGTGTTGATGTAGAAAAGCAGTAAATGTGCTTATCAAAAATCAGTTTCTTTGAGTTCAAATTCTTTCTGAGACTATTTTTGTTATAGGCACAGTAGCAAGAACTCTTGTATTAATATATGTAATATGCCATGTTCTTTGTTCATACTTCTGATAATGGATTGGAATTTACAAATATAATTCAATTGAGCTGCCTATCTTTCCTAGTCTTCCTTTGTAATTTCCTTGTTCGGTGATTGAATCTGGAGACTTGCATCTGTGAGAAATAAAACTGTGAAGATGCACAACCTGTGAATCACCTACCGTATGTCCAGAAAAAATGCTCTGCAACTGATTTTTGAGTATTGCCATTTCTAATGCCATTTCTGTATAAATATGCTTTATAACCTGAGGCTTTAATAACACTCTGTGCTGCATCTAAAGTGGGTTTTTATTCACAAAAGCTAATGCTAAAATAAAAACCAATTTCTCTTAAAGATGCAGCCGTGTTCCTTATTTTCTCTCCTCTGTTCCTCCTTTTTATACTGTAAAGACTAACATGGCTGCTTTTGTGAAAGGTAAAGACTGAGTGAAATAGTAGTGGATGGGGTTTATTGCCTATCATTCAACCCCAGAACTGGATCAAGGCTGTGGTCTAAGCATACTGAGACTAATCTCCAATCTTACATAGGAAGAGCCCATATCTGTTGCTGCTTCTTCAAGACATGAACTATATTGTCCACAAATCTCAGTGCATTCTCTATATATTCTCAACTCTCTGTTCATTTTCAGCTATATAATCAGTAACCCTATGGTTTAATATTTGTAGCAGTATGATATGCATGTTAAAGGCCATTTCTGCACTACACTCTTATAGCGCAATGATTCCACTTTCAACATCCTATGGAATCCTGGGGTTTGCAGTTTGGAAAGGGGCGAGCTGGCCCCTCCCCAAACTGCAAAGTCCAGGATTCCATAGGATGTTGAAAGTGGAATCATCGCGCTATAAGAGCGTAGTATGGATGTGGCCAATGACTGGTCCATAGGAAAAATAGGCAGCATAAGAAGAGAAGGTGGATGGTGTTTTGCATTCATCTTCACTCATTCTTACCTAGGGAAAGAGGTAGATGGATTTTTGCACTCATCTTCACTCCTTCAAAAGAAAAGAAACAATTATACTCACCCAAGCATCAGTTAGCAGAACTACATTCCACCAGTACTGCTTTCTTGTTGACAAAAGAATCTGCCAGACCAGGCAAAAGGAAAATGTGTTCCTCAAAATGCAGTAAGTAGCAATCATTTTTTTAATGTAGATTCCCATCTTCCAATTTGGTAACTACCACCTTGTAAGTGAGCAATGTGTCTTTTGTAATATATGACACTGATGGTGACCACCCACCAGACGGTATATGAGTTCTTTAATAAACAAAACCAGGGCTGTATGACATTTGCATACATTAACTAAGTAGTAGAGTTATGGAGAAACCCAGTAAATGAATTGCAAAGCTGCATAACAGGACACTAGCAAGTGTGCCTGCTACACATTGTGCACGTTGAAGGTGTCCAATGTGCATTGTGGGCCCAGTGCACATTGGGTACTGTAGCATCTTGGTCCCAATTTGCTTCAGTCCCATTGCGGATTGGTCCCTACACCAGCTTTGCTATGTAGTTAGACAACAGTAGACCTCTACTGGATACTGACGTGCATCTTTGCAATTTTGTTTCCTGCAAATGGAAATCCACTTACAAACATGCAATGCGCCAACAGGATTCCAGTCACAAATTCCAGCTGGCCTAGCTTGCTATTCAGGGGTAATAAGACAAGAAATGTGTGTGCCTAAGGCCCTACTTTTTTTATTATTATTAAAAAATCATTTTCTCCTTTGCCTCTGTTAATACAGTGGACCTTCCTCTCACGCAACCACCACATGCACTAATATAAAGTTGCACAAAGCATTGTGTCCCATTATAGTCAATGGAGGTGGTAGGCATGTGCCAACACTGCACATAAACATTGCATCCAATGACTATAATGGGATGTGACAATTCACTTTTCTGTTTGACACAGGGACTTCTGGAGCAGAATCCCTGTATATATGGCAGGTGTGCTGTGCTAGCAATATTTTTTTTTGTCTCAGAATTGTTATTTCATTTAAAATAAAACAGCAAACATAGTTTCAAGGTGCTCTGGCATAGAAGGTTCACCTTCTAAATTCCACATATATATGAATGGGCTGCAGCTGGAAGAAGAAAACAATCTGCACATGGTCAGAAACAACATCTCTGCTTAGGGATGTAAATCCTTTCCTATTTCATACTCACATGTGAGGACAAATGATTATTGTAGTTTTACAAATAGTTCTCCATAACATTATTCCTGTTTTGATGAGGGAGGGGAGGCACGTACAGAAAAGAGATTTACTGTTTCCTGTGCAGCAGACCCATTTTCTGCACAGAAAATGGAGGTTAAAAAAAAAACCCACACTTTTCTCCACAGAATAATTCCTCTACAACACTTTGGAACAACAGGAGAAAATTGCAAAAAATTTTCACTGGTCTGTTATAATTACCAGTGGGATTTCCCAACTGTCAGAAACTAAATTTTTTGACATGGGAATGAATAATAATTTATATCTTGCTTGTCACAATCATTTTGTGTCTTCTAGAACTCATCCCTAATATGGAAAAAAACAGGTTCTTGGAGGATCTTGAGTCAACTGTATATATCACAATTTAATTTCTTTCATAATCAGATGTAAAAGTATTAGTGCATCATTATGTTGTAGTCCTAACTTGGATAAAACTGAGAGAATTCTAAGTTATGGTTCCCCAAGTGGCCATCATTTGTACATATAACACTTATGTACTGAAGACATTTGTTTAGGTAGAAAAATTATCACAACAACCTAGCAATAGGAAATATTATACTTGTACAAGAGCTTTGACATATATTTGCTGAGGGAGCCATAACTTCAGCTTTGCTAACTTTCCAGCATGTAAAATCTCATCCATAATGTTCCATTTACATGGTTTTAATCACTAGCTTCTTGTGGCATTTCTTGGATAGAATTTGTTACCTCGCCTTAGCAGTTTCAGTGCAAAACATGGTCTAGACATGTACATGTACCAGTGGAATTAAATCATCAATAATCACTATCTAAAATGAATTACATTCCAAAAAGTGCAGGCTAATGATTTATCTTTTCTTTGCCGAGCTGATCTCTATCAGATTGATTTATGAAGCAGCCAATCATGTTTCAGTAAACTGCTGCATGCACATGCATCTTTAAGTGATGATAAGCAGGGTGACGGACTATTTATTTGTATACCACCAGCTATCCCCAAAATCCAACCTAATAGCACACATGTCTGCAAAATACCTCCTAAAACATTTTGCTATATCATTTTACTTCCCATGTGTAATGTGTGAACAACATGCTCAGATGATATGAATAATCCATTTAATCAATGTGGCGGGATTCCTTTTTTGTTCAATGGCAGTCAGTATTCAACCTCAGTTTTTATGTCAACATTTATCTGCTTTGATAAAAAGTACTTGTCATTTTCCTCCTCCTCCTCCTCCTCCTCCTCTTCCTCTTCCTCTTCTGCACATCTTACATTATTTACTTTATTGATAGATGCTTTTCTGGATGGCTAGATCAGTGGACAGACACATGCTGTTCTGTTTAATTGTCTTTTCTGTTATTCAGGGTTCGGTGTTTCAGAGATACAAATCCAGAAATAAATGCAACATATGTGCACACAGAGGTTCTGTTTTCTCATACTAATTCTTGGCCTCTTTGGCTAACACAGTTGCTATATTTATTTGCTCCTTCCCTTGTTCTGTGTTCACGCAAAACATCTGTACTCTGCCTTCTTTGCTCTCTCTGTGTTAAGAGATCTATGGGTAGTTATGTTTACAATTAACGTCCTCTTTAGTATCTTTTTCTAACTGAAAAGCAGATTTTTCCTTAAAATGTTTAAGCTTCTAATTTGGTTGTATCTGGAGGTTGGAAATTATTTCAGAAGTTTTTTTTCCCCTAAGTCCTAATTATATTAATGAATGCATTTTCTGCTTCTCTTTCTTTTGTGTTTACTTGATGTTTTAACTTTATTTCTATCACAGCAAAACAAGACTTTATATGAACATGTTACAGTGAATTAGCAGAGTCAGTCAGTGTATATTAGTCAGCATAACTGCAGTGTGAGTTTAAGAAGAATCACTGGAATGAGCCATCTTGAAACCCTAAAGCTGTAGTGACGTCCTAACATTTAACAGTCACCTGCTTAGTACTCTATTTTCTGTTTCTTATATTTTCAGGAACTGTCTTTGTGACAGATTACAACCTAAATCTTATTGTAGACCCATGGAATCAATGAGATTTACTTATATGTTGACTTATCATTCAGCAGTTGATTGAATGGGTCTACTCTAGCTGGGACTAACCAACATTACAATAGCCAATTTGTGTCAGCTAGAAATTTTAATGTGAACTTAACAATACAAACTAAGGATGACCTCACATTTTCACATATGCATGTTATTTTTTTACATCCATTTGATATTTCCTCACCAGTGTTTCCTATGTAGTAAAAGAGTCAAACGTGCAACAAGTTATACATCATCCATTTTTATAAATACATTTCTGTGTTACACACCTCATGAAAAAAATCACCCAGCAGACACTTTTTACTACAACTAGATATAGTATCACATTTTAGACATCTCTGTCTGAGTGGTAGGGAGTACTACAAAGAAAGATCAACACACACATGTATGTCTGTAAAACTACCACTAGCATATTTAAGATGCACTATGACCCATCGATCTCAGGCTCTCCTCATTCCAAATGGCATTGACTGATATCATGCCACGTAATATTTGTTTTTCGTCTTTATTTATTTATTAGTAGTGATGGGAACTAAACAGTTAAAATGGATTAAGCTATAAGTTAAGTTAGAAATGTGCAAACAAACAGGAGTGACTTAATTAAATTCATTTTTTAACTAAAGTGGTCATTTTAGGTTGGAATCTCAGCATAAACATTCCACCAGGATTAAGTTATTAATTAACTCATTAATTAATTAATTAAGTGAGCCACAGTGTTAAAGAGCCTACAGATTTAATGGTACTCAGTTGGCTCGCTTTTCAAAGTATACTTCTTTTGGAGTTCTCCAAAATATCTTCTTATTTCTTTGTTACTCCCTCAGGGTTTGAGTAATTACATGCTTGAGTCATAAGATTCAAATCATTTAATCAAGAGTAGTTCCATTGGGTGAATTAAATTTAAAAAATTGAAGTTAGCAGTCTCCATAACTGATCTTCCCCCTACCTAATTTCTAAAAATAAAAAAATGATTCAGATTAATGTAACCAGACATTTCTTTATGTCAATTAAACCTGAGGCCTTGAAAAAGTTTTAGAAATATTTGAAATACAAAAAAAAAAAAAAATCAAGGAGAAGAGAAATCAATTAGCTTAAGAACATAATGACAGACAATTTTCTTTATGAGCCAAAATACTTTTTGCCTCAAAGATACATCTGTCCAAACATTCCAAGTCACTTAAAAATATCATTTGTACAAATACAAAAATGTTTTAGGTTTACCAAAGTGGAGGTTTATCAAAGTGCTTGCATGAACCTATTAAGATCTGTTTAAAGTTAATTGCCCTGGAAAAAAATTACAGTAAGGATCTGGGACAAATGTGATTTAATAAATCATATGATCTGCAAACGTGAAATGTGGTGCAAGTGCAATTTTGAAATAGGTCTACTCATGGTAAAATAAGGATATGGTTAATGTGTTGGACTGAGATTTAAAAAAGCAGGATTCAAGTTCCATAGGGCCATGAAACTGACCAGATAACTTTGGCCCATTCACTTTTTTTCAGTTTGATTTACCTCATAGCATTGTGGGGACAAAGTGGGGGAAAAGAAAATCATGCAAATCCTCTTCAACTCCTTGGAGGAAAGTTGTGGCATAAAGAAATAATATATAACTAATTTTTGCCTACAAGGTGTTATTTCTGTTCAGCAAAGCAAATTTTGGAAAATTTCAGTGCAGTAATACTGGTGGAAATTTCTCACGTGAATGAACATCACCTATTCAGTGGGAGGGAAATACCATGTTTACCTCCAGTGTGTTGGTCAATTAATTCCCAATCATTTGAAAGCTGTCAAGAGAAATTTGGGCCCAATTCTGTGCCACCCTACATCCTGCCTCTCAGTGCAATTTTCCCAGAAGACTCAGCAAGAGGGGACAGGGAAGCAGAATAAACTTCAATGGGCTTGCAAAATATTTAATTGTGATTATTACTCTCTTGAACAGAATAAGTGCGTCAAGTGTCAAACCCCACTTTAAACCTGTGCTTCATTCTGAATCAAAATAAATTGCTTAATATTTATTCCTCTTCACTGAACAGTGGAGAGAAGAAAATGAAGCACCCATTAAATTAACACATTTATTGTGCACGACAGCAGTTCATCTACTCAGTAAATAAGTTAAAATCAGAATCTCCTGTAATCCACTATTCAAACTGTCTGACTGTGGAATCTCCCCTAATCAAATACATCTACATGATATTGTAAGCTACATTACAGTATATTATTAGCTTGTAAAAGGAAATGGCTGCAATGTTATGTTCTATATGTTGAAGCAGTAACAAATTTATCAGTAATAGATGTACTAATGGATACATTGCACTGAAATAAATATGAATTGAAAATACCAACTGGAAAGCATTGAACTTTTTTTTCTAACATATGAGTTTAGGTATTTATGAGGGTGAACGAGCTAGCAGTGAAAACAGTCTAATTTTCTCTACTACAGCCTCATTTTTTAAAAAGAGAACTACTGAAGGGAGAAGAATGATGGCCTTTTTGTAAAATAAAATTGTTACTAGTATATAACACTGTCCTTCTTTGTGCTTTAGAATTTTCTTCATGGAATGGAAAAGAATTTTTTCAGCTTTCTTCCAGTTTTTACATAAATTTTATTAAGCATTTTCCAATGCAAGGAAATAAAAAATCAAAAACATATACAACCAAAAAAGTCAGAAAAAAACAAGAAAACATACAAAAGGAGAATAGTAAAGAGAGAGAGAGAGAAACAGTGAAGAATAATGAAAAAAGAATTTATATTTGACTTTCTGCTTTTCTAATGATGATTACATATGACTACATAAAAAGCTTCTCCAATTGTAAATACCATTTATATACTTCTACTTTTTATTTTTTCCAGAAATGCTAATTATCAAAACCTACACTGAGCACATTATTCTCATTTTCTTGAAAATAACCAATTAACGGTTCTCGGTCTTTCAAAACAGACAGCAGAAATTTTTCTCTAATCAATGTTGTTAATTTGTCCATTCCAGCTAAGTCTACCAGTTTCAGTAGCCACTCCTCACTTGTTGTTATTGCCGTATTTTCCTATTTCTATGTATAAAATAGTCTTGCTGCAATGGTATATATTGTAATATTTTTCCGTATTTCTTCTCCAGTTGGTCATCCACCATTTCCTGCAACTATAATTCAGGTTTCAATTAAACATTAATTTTCAGAATTTTTTGCACCATACAATGTATTAGACTTCAGAATTTTTTGGCCAGAATTTTTTGTCAATTTTAAATCTTTCTATTATTTGTCTATAAGGAGACAACCAAAAGCTACAACCTTCTGACAATAATTCCTTCATCTGACTTAATTCTATATTGTTCTTGATCACATTTCAAGCTTTATAAGTTACCCATTTTTCCTTTGATGTTGTCTCCTTCCAGTAGAAAGCTTCTTGTGATGAAACCCACAAAGGCATCTTTGGCATAACCTTGGTTTGTAATTATTTCATGTTCTTAACAGAGCACAGTTCACATGATGGTTATTAAACTCTGCATTCATTTAGCTATATCATACTACAAACAAACATGCCACCCAAACCTCAGTTCATACTCTTCTAAGTCCAACTATATCTTATTTGTCAGCACAATCCAATCTTTCAGTCAAATCAAATAGCATGCAAAAAAAAAAAAAATACAGTTTCAAGTCCAGTAATCCTAGTCCTCCTCTTTGTTTTGCATCTTATAAAATTCATATTTAAACCTTGCTTTCTTCCCTTGCCAGCTTTCTTCCAACTTTTAAGACTATCTTCCTGTTCTGTCTTTATACAGCCAATCAATTCTTTTATTAAAATGAAAACAATAGTATTTGAAAAATTAAAATACCATTACCATTCCTTAGCATTTTGATTGCAGATTGCAAATTTGCAGAGTGGCTCACATCAATAATTTCTACAACTGCTTAAGTGCTGTGCTCCAACATGGAGACTTTGGCTCAGATATCCACTCACCTCCTGAGGGAATGAAGCTGAGCATGAGTTTGCCCAGGGTCACCTGATGCATTCATGACTAAGGTGAAATTTAATCAGTGGTGAAACTCATGTTGTTCAGGTCAATGTCATATACTTCTAGTTACCATGACTTCATCCTAGACCACTCCCATCGTCTACAATTCTAGATGTACCCTGCGTGCCTGCTCATCATTATAGAATGAAATTGATATATCCTCAGTCTCTCTCTTCTCGAGGTACCTTGAGTACCAAACCAAACTACAAATTCTAGCATTCCTTAGGATGAAACCATGATAACTGAAATGCCATTAAACTGATGTCACTGTGTAGTATAAACACACTTAAGAGTTTCCATTATGACCCTGTGGCCTCCTCCACAAGGTCCAAACCACAATACAGTGGTATAGTTCCAACTAGAACTAATTGCAATTACAATAGACTCATTACACCAATTGCTGAACAGCAATTCAGCACCTATATAAATCTGACTGGTCCATTAGGTCTACTTTAGTTGAAATTGGACATGAGCCTCTATAGCAATGCCCTCCTAGGTTAAGCATCACGACACACATGTGCCAGTTAAAGCTAGTGAAAGACACTTGTGCAAAGGAAAAAGTATCAAAGGAAAAAACAAAATATTATCCTTACTTTCTTTTAATTGTTGTCCTTGGGAATGTAAAGAATGACTAAAACAGCCTATCTTCTTGCCAACTGATTCTTGCCTTCTCCATGTACACCACAGGTGAGAATAAGGTGGACCTCTGTATGTTGTTGGACTATGATTCCCAGCAGTCCTAGCCAGCATAGCCAACTGTGAAGGAGTTACAGCCCAACAGCATCGGAAGTGCCACATGACTTCTATTTCCCATGCACACAAATAGAAAGCCAGTGTGAACTAATGGTCTCAGTGCTGGATTAGCACTTGACAGATCAAGTTTCAAATATCCACTAAGTCATGGCACCCACTGGGTTACTTTAGATCAGTCATTCTCACCCTCACCTATTTCATAGTTGCTCTTGTAAGAATAGAGCAGGGAGGACTGACAGCCTGACTGACTGACTGACTGACTGACTGACTGGTGGGATATAAAGGAAATAAACATATAAATAAGTGCCTAGTGCTTAAAAACTAGGATTCCTAGGATGCTCCCAGATGTTAGGTTCCTAGCATTGTCAGTCAAAAGATATTACAAAGCTGTTCTGTATTTCCCTCTTCAGTGGATTTTCTGTGATAAGGAAAAAGATGGAAGTAGTAGTTAGAAAACATGGAAGACACTGAGGTTTAGACCCCCTGAAAAATTCTATGAATGAGATGGAGCACTGGCATAATAAAAGACTCTTCCAGAAGTCCCCCTATGGATTCAAATAGAAAACAACAGGCTTTCAGTTTGCCTAAAGCAAAATTATTTCAGTTTTTACTGAAAGCTTGATATTAGAGATGAGTTGAAAAGATGGGTACGAAAAAGTAAGGTCAAGTTTAGAGGCAAAGTATATTTGGATGCACTATAAACAGTTGAGAAGCCATGTTAGGACACCCATAGATACAATATTCTTGCCCTGGTGTGGTTGCTTCACTTACTGTTTTCTTCATTGTACCTCACCCAGGCTTGTCAAAGGATAGCAATCCACATGTCTACCTTCAGTTTGATGCCACTTTAACTGTCATGGCTTCATCCTTAGGAATTCTGGGATATGTAATTGGGTGAGTTACTTAGAATTCTTTGTTAATAAATTCTATTCCACCTCCCTGAACTATGGCATTAGATCTCTAGATCTCTAGCAGAGAATTCCAAATATTTCAAGAAACCACATTTCCCAAGATCCCATAGATTGGAGTAATGTCAGTTTAAGTGGTATCAAAGTGCTATAACTGTTTAATATGGATATAATCATTGCACTGCAATTCCCAGCATCACTCATTATTGGCTATGCTGCTAAAAACTGATGGAAGTTGCAGTTCAACAACATCCACTTTTTGCCTATCTTTGATTTAAGATGATATTCGCTTTCCATTTACAGTCACTGTTTCTCCCTCTAAACTCTGTTTCACCATAGCAAGCAAACACTTGACTATATTCCAAAATTCAAAGGATGCCAAAGACTTATATGTCAATAGGAGGTTATCAAAATAAGACTGCATTACACTGTTACTACAACTGGCAGAAATTCAATAAACTGCTTGAGCATTGTAATCTTCACTTCCTTGTCACTGAATGGTCTTTTAATTAAGGAATCTTGGTATAATAACATATGGAAATGTGTGAAGACTGAAGATACTTTTCTATGCATGCCATTATTGCTCTATGAGCATGATGAACATTTAACAGACTTTTCCTTTAGCATAAATGTGCAACCTAGGTTTGGTACCTAGGAAATATAAATGTTTTCATTTAAGCTCTCATGGAACAGTAATAGAGCTATGAAAGCCCAGGGAGATGAAAAAACTCAGTGGGTTCCTTTCTGATTGCTCCAAGGTCTTTGGATTTTAGTTCAGACTTTAAAAGTGCTGTCCAAGGTGCTGAGCCCTGTTCTCAGAGTATGTTCAATACTTTACATTGCAAACCACAAACCTAATTTTTTTTCACTCATTTCACGTGGAAGTTCAACAGTAATTTTATAGATGCAAAAGCTTGTAACATACCTCAAAGTGGGGGGGGGAATCAGATTCAGTCTTTGGAGGGAAGAGTGGGAAGTTCAAACCCACCTCCTGCATCTTTACTCCTTAAAATATTAGAAAGTGAAAACACATGACCAGTTTTCAAGTGTTAACTTACCATAGTGAGCATACAATCCCACATGGATCCAATACTTAATAATGTTGGTAGACAGTGAGGGAAATTCTACCCAGAATTTGCTCCTGATCAGGAGAAGAAGGAAGGACATAGGAAAATTATGTTCATCATTTGTCTCTGTCGCACCTTCATCCATGTAAGTTGCTAAATGGTACATTGTAGTAGTTGGTATTATCTGGTTTAATCTGTTTCAGTGTGGTATGTAAACTCAGAGTGGACAGTTGTTCTCCAGGAACTTTTCATTCCATTTTAGACCCTTGAACCTACAGCCATAGTGGGAAACACAATGCTACACAGGACACTGAACTGGTGAATACAGTTGGCCCTCCATATTTGCTAGGGTTACGGGCCTTCACAAAAGTGGAAAAATCACAAATATCAAAATGTGAGGCATGGTGGGGAGAATGGACACCCAAGATCCAAACCAGGTCAGGGAAATGAGAGGGAAATGAGAGGTTGGCATGGTGGTCCTATACTTCCTCTCTCTTACCCCTCTCCTTCCTTTGGTATATGGAGAGGGGCAGCAGAAGAGGATTTGTGGTGCTTAGAAATCGGGCTGTGAGCCATCCTTAGCTGGACAGGCAGTAGCTGGTGGAGGAGGCGGGAGCCAAGGCAGATTTTTAAAGCACTTAATGGCCTGATTGGAGCCACCAAGAGGGATGGTTCCCCTAGAAAAGAAATGTCTGAGGTGGGAGTGGGGAAGAATTTCACAAATAATTGAATCCACAACAGTCAGAACCACAAATGTGGAGGGCCAACTGTAGTTATTCTTTGTGGAGGGAGTGCTTTTGTGGATGGATTTTGCTGTTTGTTTAATTTGTTATGCATTTGTTATGTTATGTTATGCATTTCTATTACCAGTCATTCTGTATGACACTGCATGACTGAGAGTTTTGCATTTGACTGACCTGGAAACAGCTCAGATCTTCCTTGGGAACTCACCAATGCACTAAGAAAGCAGTATATTTACTTTTTCCAGGCTGAAATTTGGGTCAGCTGGCCCTGGGAAACTATGATCTGTGGATGCATTCTAACAAATTGTCATGCTTGAATCTTGGAAGGACTTTCATATACATCAGGTTCATTGTCAGTTCTGGGGCCTTGTTACCTTCCTGTGTAAGATCTCATTAACTTTGTGTTTTTGAAACATTTAAGTCTGTTTTTAAACTCATAGGAATTATTACAATACATTTATTTCAAACCTTCCCTTTTTTGTAGTGACAAACTGACAACATGATATGAAAGAGAAGCTCCAAAATACAAACATATAAAACTCTGCTTTGAATTTTATTTGTGCTTCTTTGTTTATTTAACTGAAGACTGGACAAATATTTAACATTGTTTCCAAATTTCATCTCATGATTTTCAGTGTAGAAATGATGCATACATTTTTGTATGAAAAGGTATTATTTGATCTCTTTTCACTATATGGGGAATTAAGTAACTCTATTTCCAGACTAAGTTCTGATAAAAATTAAAAGGGGAAGACACATATGGCCAAATGCATTCCATTACTTTTTCAATTTGAGACAAGTGCCAGTTCAGCCTCAGCATGAATTTCAGGTGGAAGTTCAACAGTATTGTCCTCAAAGTAGTTTCACTATTGCTATGTGCTATAATTCACCACATTTTCTTATTTTACTCTGCCAGATCTTGAAACAGATAAATATTACTTGAACTTCTATTTCAAATTCATCTGGGGCTTTGCACTTCTGGAATAGATGTGAGAAAAGGAGAGCAAAGAAAGCTTTGCTATTTTAGTGTTTATAAAATAGTAGAAAATGCTTATTAAAAGAAAAGACCTTCACAGGACCTTTATAGGACAATTGGTGGAACTCTAGATGTCTGCACATACAGATATACAATGGCTGGAATCCTGTATTGTTTGGCACAGAGTAGTAATTCCACATGTGAAAATACACTACAGCTGGCCATTCACCACCCTACAGCCTTACCATACAGCTGTTCTAGTTCTCCTATGGCCATTCCATGCCCGAGGTTGGAATTAGAGAAGCATCTGAGTATAGCATCATAGCTGGAGGTGAAATGATTATATCGTGTACTGAGATCCATCTGGGTACCACAGAGGTCTCAGTATATGAAGTAGTCACTTTGCATCTGGGGCCAGAGACATAGCCAAACACTTATCTGACCTCTTCCACTCTCCATCAGGCACAGAATGGCCAGGGAAGGTGCAGAAGCTCTACGTTAAGTCCAGGGGGACCTTTGGTCATTGTGGAAGGAGGAAGGTAATAACCTCCACAACAACCAAAATATATATATACACAGCATAAGGTAAACTTAACCCTGTGTATGTCACTGACAGGATCACAGCTAGTATCTCAATGAAAGTTCCTGGATGGGAGGAAGGGAGTGCTGGACCAACCAACATCAAATTGAGAATTAAGCTTGTTTTTCTTTCTAGAGTATATTCTGGGTGTAGCCATACTTCATAATTATCATAGTTTCCTACCACTTAACTGCAATGAGTATATCATATGGAATTCTGGAATTTGTAGTCTGGGCTTGTCTGTTAGAGATCTCTAGTGTTTAATTCAGAGAGTTCAACACTCTCTAGCACAGCATTCTATGTATCTCACAAGACCAGTCAATCTTTTTGTATGATATTTTGTATGATGTGGTTTTTTAAGAGCTGCATCTGTTTTAACTTTTGCAGCTACCTGGACTGGGAAAGGCAGGAAATAGCAGCAGCAGCAACAGCAACAACAACAACAACAGCAACAACAATAACTATGGAGGTGATGGAATGCAAGCACCAACAGCACTAAGCAGCCAAACCATGATGAAAAATATTAGGAATCATAGTCCAACGTCTGAAGGACCTCATGTCCCATCCAACTGGAGTGTTTTGAAATGTTCAGAACCCTTTTTTCATAGATGGAATCCGCATCTCCTTTTAAATTACAAAGACAGGCAGATGGCAATGCTTCAGTGTAATGAGAAGAGGCTGATTTAAGGACAAGAGGCTGATCCACGATGGTGTTAGCAAATTTATCAAGAAGTGAACTCTGAATAATGCATGCTCCTCCATCTCTATTCCAGAGGGTTAAAGGACCTTCCAAAATAGATTTTGGAAAGCACAGGTGGTTTGCAAGGGGTAGGGGGAAGAGCAGAAGTTCCAGAAAGGGACCTGGGTGGGTCTGACATCACCAGCATCTGCTGCCTACAAGCTCTAACAATGCCCTGTAATGGGTGCAACTCTGGTGTTTAAAGTTTAAAAATGAGCCATTAAACATTAAGCAGTCTTTTTTGCTACTTCAATAAAGCATCTAGTGGCATCCTTAGGGTTCTTCCAAGCAATCTCATCCCATCATCCCCATGCCTCACTTTTAGGTCAAAACATGTCACAAGAAAGATATGTGACATCATGATGAAAAATAGCTATAGAGAGCTTGTAGGTCAGTGCACCCGGAGGAAGGAGTGGCACAACTGAATGCTTCATGTGAGGCAGTAAACTGTCTTGGGCCAACACTGCAAATTGTAAATTAGTACAGAGCTTGCGGGGAAAAAATTTGGACCAGCTGCCAGAATTCCCCCAGAAATATAGCCATGGCCTTGCTCTTAGGTGGATTCTTGGAGCTGTACTTCAAACAAGTAACGTTGCCAAGTTCTGACCTAGCCAGAGTGTTGTTGAAGTAGTATGCTAGCAGTTGCAATTTTTCCAGAGTCACACCTGTGTAGTGAAGACAGAAGACAAAATCTGCTGGCTCCAAAGATCCCATTTGCTTCCAATACCTTACTTCTTCCACTGCAGTGCTCACAGCCTTATTCTTCCTACTAACACTATTCACACTGGTATATCTATACTGGGGAGTTACACCAGTGCAGTGCACCAATAGGATTCCCACCTGAATATGCAGCATGATGATTTGTTCCAATTTGACAAAAAGGGCACCATAAGTAAAATGAAGATGTGGGTGACTGCTAATAGAATGAGCATTTCGTATATAACTCCCATTACTACTAATGGAACTTGCATTCTCCAAGACATGAGGATAGTCACAGGTAAACAAAACTTTTCCCCCCTTCTTTTAAAATAAAAATATCTAGATATATAAATGAACATTGAGTAAAAATAACCAAAGTTTCCTGAACTATTTAAAACAATGAACTAGATTGTACTGGGTGCTTTTAAAGGGAAAAAAAGGCAAAACATACAAAACAGAAATATGACCGTTTACTCCCTAGTTTGGATAGGAAAAGGAAATTAAAACTAGGATACTGCTCTGCCTAAAATGCTAACAAGCAGACAGCAAAATGGATAACAGGAAGGGAACTGACCCAACATAAACAGTCTCAAAGGGTATTGCAGGCAGGATGTCAGGCCCAGAGCTGGAGGAGGACAGAAATGTTGAATTGTTGAGTAAAAGATTATTTAAATGAAAAAGAGGGGATTAACAAAGTACTTCAAAGCATGTACTCCTCCGCCTGCATTCTTCTCCCCCAGAAAACAGCTTTCAAAGGCCAGAGTGCTGTGCCACAGCCATTTACTGGCCAAGGGTGAGATCAGGAGGCACCAGGGTACCGTGGAGCATACATGGGTGTTTAAAATCTCTCCCATGTTGCATGAGTGTTCTGGACTTAATGTGCAAGTAAGGAAAGAGACTCTGTTTTAAATCTCATCTGACTGTTAGACTTGCCATTCTTTCTTAGCTCTACCTCCGCCCCTTCAATATGTGTTGATAATATTATCCTATTTTAAAGGGTTGAGATAATTTATTGAGATAATATCCTTTGAACAGGTCAAAACAAAAGCCTTTCAAATGCCCATCATTATCGTAATTATCCATAAAGAGAATGATGCTTCAAAGACTCATTAGAGTTTGGAGTCTATTTATGCCCAAAAGTCATTCTCAGCCATACAATCATATTAACTTCTCGATTTTTTTTATTGATTTTTTTTATTTATTTATTTTGTATTTCAAAATCAAGTGCTTAAGTGCTCTAAGTGCTTCCATCTTGGAGTACAGTGAAAATATTTGTTTGGATTTTACAGTGATTGAGAAGAGTGTATGCATTAGCTTCCCAACCTGTGTATTTGTGGAACGGTAAGCCCTTCCTCCAGTGCAGTGTAATGGTCAGAGTTGTCATACCCTACCTGATAAAGGAGAAGAGCAGAGCGCCAGAAGATCCTGGGAGTTCTGCCATGCCATTGGCAGAGGCAGAGCTTGATCCATCCCAGACATTAGTATTAATTATGGAAGTCTGTATGAGAAGAAAAGAGGAGATGCTCATTCTGTTGCATGAGCAAGATCCCAGTTTGTGAATTCATGTTTTCCATGTAGTTTCAAAGAAAGAAAACATAGCTAAAAAAGTCCTGCCTGTTCGATATGAAGTATCTATGATGGATAGTGGTGGGAAATACTGAATGTATAGGAAGACCATTTCAAATGAAATCCACTTGGGGGGAAAAATCATAGAATATTCAAAATCTAAAGGACCTTGGAAGTAGTTTAGGCCAGGGCTAGAGAATCTGTGCTCCTCCAGCTACTGATGAAGCACTCCTCCCATCATCCCTTATCACCCAGTGAAGCTGAAGGAAATTGGAGTTCAATGACATCTGGGGGGGGCACAGTCCTCCAGACTCTTCTATTCAATGCAGAGTCTATAATCACCTGCACTATTATGGAATCAGCTCCCTCCCCTTTCCACTGATCATACTATGGGAAGCTGGTGTCTACAATACAGGGTACAATGGCAGAATCCCTAGCAGAAAGCTACCCAGCCCATGCATAAGTGCATCTGTTGAAAGGAGATCCCTATCTTCCAAAGCACTCTGTTGTATTGTCAATTAGCTCTAGAACTGCTGGATATTCAGTCACACACTGTTCTTTTTAACCCCTTTTCAAATGCAGTGTTAAAGTTCCATCCATCTACCAGTTTCCATCCTCCTTGAATTATTACATTATTACATTAACAGCTATTAAGAATGGATTTCCTGTGATTCCAAGAGTGTGTGTTATAGCTTAATCTGGGAGTTAAACATGAAATCGACTATGGTCACTGGCAATATTAATGCACTCCAAACTGCCATGGGATCCTGACCCTATTGGATACCAGCTGGCAAGAAGTGGACACTCAACCCATTTAAGAAGCAAAGGAAACATGTTCTAGAGCAGACTGATCAAGCCCATGGCTCTAGGCTTGTCACGAGCACAGCAGTTATATATTGCAGCTCATAAGTTGGTCAATAAATCATCCATTTTTGCAGCCTTTTAACTCATAAGTACAGTCATCCCTCCACATTCGCTAGGGTTAGGGGCACAGGACCTGTGAAAGTGGAAAAACTGTGAATAACTCCAGGCCCTCTCAAACTGTACTTAATACATATACAAAAGTATGATCACCCTATTCAACCCACTGTGGATTCCCTTGAAGTGTCAGGGTTCCTTCACAAAGCAGAAGTCAGGGGCTAGTGGGGCTTACTGCCACCTCCACTGCTGCTCCATACCATTTTTAATAGGGATTTATAAGCTTTGTTTGCAGTTTCTCAGTCTCAAGAGGCTTGTAATCCCTATTAAAACTGGCATGGGAAGGCAACAGAGGTAACAGCAAATAATCCATGAATAATCAAATCTGCAAAAGTGAAACTTGCAAATGTGGAAGGCTGACTGTAGGGAAATTGAGCAACTGTAGGTCAACAGGATATGATTTGTAGGCCAAGATCTTGACAGTGTGAAGCAAAATCCTCAGGTGACAGATGTTGAAAGACAGCAGCAACAATGACCCAATTGTTTTTTCCTGATGCTACCAGCAGTTTCCCTCTCTTAGAAATACAGAGGTATGTTTGTGTCACACAGCCAGTCCTCCACTTCTAAACTAACCTCTGATTTGGTTAGTCTCATTGCCAGTACTGGATTCAGTTTTAAGAGTACAGGCAGTTTCTATATATAGAATGGGAAAGGTGACATGATCTTGTCCTTAGCTTCATGCAGCAAAAGGTCTTGGACAGCCCTGTTTGCAGCTTCAGTCTAGTGGATAAGGAACTCAACCTTCTTCCATGTGTTCTAAATCTAATACTAGATAGGTACTTGAAAACTAAGCAGTGTCCTAGCTCTCTGAACTTTCTGTGTTAAAGAAGCAATGGCAGCGGATGGCTTCCATGTTAATGGAAAACAGAATCCACTACTGAAGCTACTGAAACCCAAACTGGTTTGGCACCTCTTAGATAGCCCCTTTAAATCCTAAGTGGCTTCACCACCTCACTGACTTGAAAGCCATCAGATTCCCCTGAGCATGGGGTATCATTTGCAGACCACAAAAATACAAATCAAATCAAACGACAAATGAAATATGAGGGGAACTGTGGTCACAGGGCCAGGGTGCTGAATAATGTTCCAATGAAAACAGCATGGAAGCCAATACATTCCTGTTCTTTACCACTGTTTTTGCTACAGCAGGACAATGGATTTTTACTTCTTCCACAGTCTTACATCTGGATCTTCTGTCTCTTCTATCCCAGACTTTTGCCTAACTACTTGCTTTCAGGATGGCAGTGGTTTTCCCACAGAGCTAGTACAATATATATGTTATTGTATTGGAATTAGAGCAAAGAGAATCTTATTTCGTTGCCACAACTGAATCTGTGTAATGTTGGCCAGCAAAGCCTTTTCAAGTAGTGAAAAGCTGGCTCACTGTAGGCTTGCGAAATCATATTTGAATCCCCAAAGGCTTGCTGTGTCCAATTTGCATTATATTTTGCAGACAAAATCATTCACATTTGTTCTGACTTGGAAGCCGATGTTTTGACAAAGTCAGAGATGACTGCGGCCAGGGTTCTGTCTAGTCACATTGTTTTTGGACAAGTTTCAGCTTGTGTAGCCTCATGATGTGAACAAGTTACTTGGAAGTTTAAGGGACAGCCACCTGCTCTTTGGATCCATGCCATCCCTGGATATTTAAATCTGCCAGGCCTAGATTTACCATCTGGGCCTCTGAGGCATTTATTTAATGTCTCCCTGAAGAAGGGTATCATTCCCATTGCAATTAAGCAGATTGTGGTTAATTTCTTGTTTAAAAAGACCTAAACCCAGATCCCTTGATTCTGAATAATCATTATCCTATATCTAATCTACCATTCCAGAATAAAGTATTGAAAAAGCTGGTGGCATCCCAGCTCTAGGCAGTACTGATTATTTGATTTATTCTCACCTAGTTTCTTACACAGTTTGAGGATGAAAACATCCTTCCTTATGAATAATTATGCCTAGTAATGGGTGAGAAGCAGTGTAGTCTCCTGGACATCTCAGCAATTTTCAGTACCATTGACCATAGTATCTTCCTGGGTCATTTAGCCAAGGTAGGACTATAGTTTACAATGTGTACTAGCTCTGGTCTGGAAAAAACCAAGCCATGCTCCCACTCATTCCCATCACCATTGGCCTTTGGTGTATTTCAGAATTCTATTTTATCCCCAAGGTATTCAACAGCTGTGTGAAACCACTTGAAAACAGCACCTGGAGATCTGCTTTGAAATGTTATCAGATATGAAGATGAAACCTAGTTCTACCCCTCGAGCCATCCTACTAGTACCAGGGAGGCCATGGAAGTTGTGAACAGAGGTGCTTTGGGGATGGATGAGACCAAAAGCATTGAGATTTCATTTGATAAGTTCTGTGTTTAGGGAAAACTGCTGATTTGGGGCTGCACATTTCCTAAAGAACCAAGAACACTGCATGAGAACTCTGCTGGAGTCTCATCACTAACTATGGAGGTGTAATATACAAAGGGATATTGTAAAACCTTTGAGAATAACTGAGACAAAGAAGAGTGTAAGTGATGAAGTAGACTCAGACTATGAAAGCTTATGCTACAATTTTCTTTCTCTCAGTCTCAAAGGTGCTACAACATGCCTTTGAATACTGATCCAGACTAAGAAAGCCATGTCTTTGAATTCTATCACTATGGAGGTGCAAGTGGCAGATATTATCAAAAGTGCTTTCCAGCAGTGTTGCCTTTCCAGCAGGGTTGCATCTCTATCTCAGTGCATTCAAGAAAACAGAAGAAGACTAGGACTTGGAAGCTATAAAGGAATTAGACAAGATCCTGAAGTGTAAAGATATATTATTGAATCTTAAAGTTGGAATTAACCATGTCATCATACTTTCAATTTCTATGTATGTTTATAAAAGCTGGGCCATGAAAAAAGCTGATCGGAAGAAAATCAATTGCTTTGAAATGTGGTGCTGGAGAAAAGTTCTACTGATACTATGGACTGCAGAAAAGACAAATAAATGGGCATTAGAGAAAATTAACCCTGAACTCTCCCTAGATGCCAACTGAGACTATCATGCTTTGGACACATCATGAGAAGATATGATTTACTGGAAAAGATAATATGCAATGGTAAGGTGAGGCCAACAATTCATTGCAAACATATGCTTCAAGCAACCCAAGAAATAATGGTATACCTGGACGCCACTTGATGGCCAATATAGAAATCAAATATTCTACATAATCAGAAGCAGAAGATGGAAAAGCTCAATTCTCTCTGCAAAAACAAGACCAGGAGCAGATTGTGGCACAGACCACGGACTACTACTAGCAAAAGTTAGATTAAAGCTAAAGAAGAACCCTAAACCAAATATCATGCGAAATTATAAGCTAAAGAACATCCCTTAGAATTTAAAGATAAAGTGAGTAATGGATTTACACTATTAAGCCTAATTGAGCAGGAACCAGAAAACTCTGGACTGAAGCCAGGGACATTGTGAGAGAGAAATGCAAAAAGAAGGAAAAGCCTCAATGAATGACAAATGAAGGTCTTCAAGCAGTTAAGGAACAATGAGAAACAAAAGAAAAAGGTGAAAGAAACAGAGCCAAACCCTGAATACAGCTGTTCAATGACTTGTGTGCAAACACAAGAAGAACTGCTATAAAATTCAGTGCAGAAAAATATAGGATGAGAACCAAAAAGGGAGAACAAGAGACCTCTTTTACAAGATCTGAGAAATCTAGGGGAAATTTAAATGAAGAGTGAAGATGCTCTATAACTAGCAGGTGAATGCATTACATGACCAAGTAGAAATAAAAAGATGATGGAAACAATACATAGAAGAAATATACAAAAGAGATGAAATGTCGATAGATTCGTTCAAGGAAAAACCATATGAAGATGAACTTCCAATTTTAGAAAGTAAAGTGAAGGCTGTGCTCAGAGCACTTGGGTGAAATAAATCATCAGGAACAGATGGCATAGAAATAGAGCTGCTTCAGGCTACAGAGACAGGGTCTATTCTTATTCTAACTAAAATCTGTCAATAAATATGGAAAATAAAAGAATGGCCCACAGATTGGAAATGCTCAATACACATTCCAATTCCCAAGAAAGGGGATACTTGTGATAACTGAAGCCCCTGTCAGAGCTGCTGCTGATGAGCAGCAGCTGTTGGTCCCTGTGGCTCTGGATGGAGATGAGTCCTGCCGCTCGAGAGCTCCCCCTGCTGCCATGGGCCAAGCAGGCTTGGACGTTCCTCTGCCTGCTCTTTTAGGGCAACAGGAATCTGGTTCTGAAGATGGTTTGGAGCCTGTGCCAATCAGCCCACAAGGAAGGCGGAGATTCAAGAGAGCTGAGCAAAGGGAGGCTTCCTTGATTAAGCTGAAGAAGCAATGACTAGCCACACCTGTGTCTTGGGCTATATAACTGCCTGCCTGGAAGCTTTCCTTTGCTTGTGGCAAACTTCTTTTGAGCCCTCCTCTTGCCTGTTCCTTGCTCCCAGCACCTGTTTCCTGCTACCTTGAATTGATCTCTTGACCCTTGGCTTTTGGAACTCTGACTATGGCTTTCGCTTGACACTCTGGTAAATGAACTCCCTTGTGTAAAGTGTTTGCTTGTCTCCTCCTGGCAGGACTTTGCTGGCTCTCACACTCCCTCCTCTGGGCTGGCTCACTGCCCAGGTCTCTGACCTTGACAATACCAGGAATTGCAGTAACCACAGGATCGTTGCATTAATTTCCCATGCAAGCAAAGTCATGCTCACAATTCTACAACAAAGACTTATGCGATATAAGGAGCAAGAAATGCCAGATGTCTTAGCTGGGTTCAGGAATAAAGAGTCACTAGCATATGTTGGATAATGGAACACACCAAAAAATTTTTAAAGAAAATCAGCCTGTTTCTCACAGATTATAGCAAAATCTTTGATCATGCAGATCATGAGAAAAGATGGAGCACTCTTAAACAAAGGGTGTGCCACAACATTTGATTGTCCTGATGTATACCCTGTACTGAGGACAAGAGGCTAGTCCTAGGACAGAATACAAAGAAACAGAATGGTTTCTAATTGGCAAGGATGTCAGGCAAGGCTATATTTTATCACCCTATCTGTTTAACTTGTATGCTGGACATATCATATGTGAAGCAGGGTTAGACTTAGAAGAAGGAGTCATGACAACTGGAGGAAGGAACATCAATAATTTAAGATATGTAGATGACACCATACTACTAGCAGCAAACAGCAAAGACTTGGAACAATTACTGACAAAAGTCAAGACACAAAGTGTCAAGGTTGTTGCTGGGCAGGCAAAGTTTTCCTATGAGTGGACAGCAGAGGGAAGAGGCGGTGTGGCTAGATAGCCAGGTGCAAGGCCAGCAGAATTGTTATGGCTATGTCTTGTGTATTAGAGAAGGCGGAGCACTGATTGGGTCACCTCACTTGTTCCAGGGTGACAAGGTAGCATAAAAAAACTGGTGTTTGCCTTGACCAGCTGCCAGTTAGACTCCCTAGCTGCTCCCTAGCTGGACCTGCCATGCCATTGGCAGTATACTGTCTGTAAGGGGAGATGCTGCCCAATTTTTCTCCATTATGCTAAGCCTTATCTTAGAGTGCAGCAATAAATTCAGCCTCTAAATCTTACTTAATGAGCCTCTGGAATTCTTTCTGCTTCACTGGGACCTTCTGCTGCACTGAAGCCTTGCTTCAAATATTGTACTCTGCTCATGCTCAGAGGAGCCAAATACTGCCAACCCTAATACAAAGTTCAAAGGCAGATTTACAGCTGAACATTAAGAAAGCAAAACAAAAAATGATGATCACAGATGATTTATGTAACTTTAAAGCAGACGATGAAGACACTGAAATAGTTCAAAATTTTCCATAACTTGGCTCAGTCACTAATCAGAATGGAGACTGCAGTCCAGGAATCACAAAAAGAGTAGAACTTGGAAGGGCAGCTATGAAGAAACTAAGCAAGATCCTGAAGAGTTGAGGTCTATCACTGAATACTAAAAGGATTGTCCACACCACCATATTTCCAATTTCTATGTATGATTGTGAAAGCTGGATGTGAAAAAAGCTGATAGAAAGAAAATTAAATCATTTGAAATGTGGTGCTGGAGAAGAGTTCTATGGATACCCTGGACTGCTAAAAAGACAAGTGAGTGGGTTCTAGAGAAAAGCAAGCCTGAACTCTCATTAGAAGCCAAGGTGACTAAACTGAGGCAGTCATATGTTGGCAATATCATTAGACATTACTCACTGGAAAAGGCAATCATACTTGGTCAGTTAGAAGGCAGTAGGAAAAGAGGAAGACTGCATTACATATGGATACACTCAATCAAGGAAGAAATGTCCCTGAATCCGTAAGACCTGAGCAGGGTGGTTGATGATAGAGTGTCTGGGAGGTCTCTCATCCATAGGTCAAGGTCAATCTGATGGCAGTTAACAACAATAACTAGATAGAAGGCAGTAGGAGAAGAGGAGGACCATATTACAGACTGATAGACTCAACCAAAGAAATCCTGGCCTTGAAGGCCTGAACAGGGCTTGACCCGGAGAACCTCATTCATAGGGCTGCCTTAAGTCATGATAGCAGTTATAAACGAGTACATATCTGAACATTGCAGATATTTTGATAGTCAGTCATGTACTGGTTATATCCAGACTAGACTACTGAAATGCACTCTATCTACAGCTAGCTTTAAAAATTGTTTGGAAATCATTTGATCACTTTTTAATTCAGAATGCCAATGTTTGGACCTGAGACTTTCTACCTGCAAAGTATGTAATATACCACTGAGATATGGTCCCACCTTTATCTTTGTCAGAAACACACACACACAAAAAGGAATATCCGCAAAGTGAGTTTTAACTTCTTTGGATTTCGCTTTCCCTTTGTTTTCTCCTTGGTCTGCTCTGAAAATGAAGTAAAGACTGCAGTCTATAAGACGTTACTGCACTGTGTTAGATGTTTACAGGGTGTCTCCCTTGAGCTGAACTAATTGTGAAATTTGAGGACACCAAACACTGCTGTTAGCATGAGCAACCCATGATACAGTGTATTTTGACATCTTAATTCAGATGAACATATATTCCTTTATTTTTTTTTAATCTCTTCCCTGAGCTCTTCAGCCCACCCTCAATTCCTTTCCAGCTCGGAAGTAAGGCCTTGTGGCAGGGGGAAAAAAATTAAAGTGCAAATGCATGTACATTCTATGGCTAATTTCTGTACCACAGGAAATCCCTAGTGTGTGAGAATCTGTGCTTCTGACTGGAGCTTTAATATAAACTTACAGGTGAGCATAAAGAAGGTTAGATAAGACTGAAGCTGTAGAAGCAAATACAGTCCAGGTATTTAGAAGATCAGAGAGTAGCTCATGCTGTGTTGTAATATCTTTCTGACTTTTTTGCGGATCCTACAGACTGTTACATGACAGATTAGCTTCTCACCAAGTCATATTAATAGCTTCTTAATCAAGGTATATTGGCTCTCAGCTTAAGACTAAAGAGAACACTTTTAACAATGTTGAAATTCCAGTGGTGCCTGGATCATAGTGGAAAGAGCACACCCATATAAGCAGATCTCTCTCTCATCCTCTCCACCACCACCCCAAATTGTGTTTGGATGTTTTCTTCAAACAAATAATTCTCCCAACTCCTGTTTCCTTCTCTTCCACAGTCTAGCCCTCCTCCCTAAACTGAATGTCTAATCAGTGAGAATCAGCACACAAAGTACTTTCATTTTCACAGTATAATGCAACATTTAAATGTTAGACAAGTTTTATTTAAATCAAGTTCAGAAGCCAATTCAAAAACAATTCAATCGTGTTTTGTTCTTAATTGCTCCATGAGTTTGTTCTTTTTATCACCCAGTTCAGACTTTTAGTGTAAAGAGTTGGGTATAGCAATTCTGTGTAAGTGGGGCTGTCAAGAAATCAGCACCATTAAGTTCTTAAGGTCTTTGCCATCATTGCCCCCTCCCCCAGGGCGGGGGAAACCTCAAACAGTATTTTGCACTGAAAAAGTAGGGATGGGGAAGAATTTCATTCCATAGCTATATCTTACGCAACAATATGTTTACAAAGGGGGAAAAAAGACAATATGCATTTGAAAGTTCTATATGTTTGATTTCCTCGAGCTCAGTCTCAAAACTGATGCAGAGCTGAGAAAGAACAAATTTAATACTGGACAAATGATCAAAGGAGAATAACCAAAATTGTCATATTTTCCCAGCCCTACTCAAAAGCAAGACGTACACTGATTTCAGAAAAGACAAAGAAGCCCACTGGAAGTGAGACTACTGAGAAATGGAGGCCTAGACAAAGTAGATCATGAAAAGAAGTGCTATGGATTGTATTTGTAGTATGCTGGAGAATTTAGTGCGTTGGATAAAATAGATTAAATAATGTGGCAGTACAAAGCTTTGAGCCAGGGCCTTTAGAGAATGGGAAAAGGTTTTTAAAAAGTTCCCTGGAGAGAAGATTACCATATTACTAAGTTCACCAGTTAATAGTGTCAGTTTGGACCACTGAATGCCAAATATTCATTAAAAAAAACCATTTTTACTAGACTTTCTGGAACCTGAGACATGAGGCAAAACATATATTGTTTTGCCAGAAACAAGCCTGGCACTGCCTTTCAGTGTCTCAAAACAGCACAGGGATTTGAATATTAGAGTGACCCTGGTAACAGGAACTAATTAAAATAAATTGTTATCAATTAAGGCCAATTTTTTCCAACAATGAGGGAAATGAATTATTTTTTAAATAAGGCAGTGGGCTCCTGTTGGAATTTTATCATTAAATTCCAAGATTAAGTTATTATTTAATTAATTAATTATATTTGAGACAGTGCTGAAGATCTTACAAACTATGTATTCCCCCAGCTGGTTCTTAAACCAAAGGCAAGTTCTTCTGGATTTTTGCAAAACTACTTCTTGTTTTACATTTGTCTCTCAGAGTCACAGAATTACAATGTTCAGACTGAATCACAAGATTCAAATTACTTACTCAAGGTTGGCCTCAGTGGAATAAATTGTATTAAGGACTGTTGAAGTTTGCAGCCTCAGAAACTGATCCTTTCCTACCCCCTTTCTAAAAATAAGATCCCTGTTATTGAAATCAGACATTTCTTTATAGTCATTTGATCTGAGAAACTTGAAGAAGTTGTAGAAACACTTGAAATCTATGTGAAGTAAAGACTAGCAAAGAGGAAGAGCAAGAGCAGCACACCACATAAACAAGAAGGAACTGGAAGTATCTAAGATGTGGAACACAACAGCAAAGAGAAGCAGGATAGATTAGGAAGGAAGGAATTTGAGGCAACACCAGTGGGAATCTCTCAGTGGGATGTTAAGGGGAGAAGCACAGCTCACTAGTCTTGGCATCTGCTCAGTATGACAATCACTTTACTCTTCCTAATAAAAGACTCATCCACTTTCCTGCACCTTATCTTCCTTCATCAACTGTATAGAGTATTGCTTTGGCAGCACTGCACACATTTGATAAACTTGCTTAGTGGGAGGGGGTGATCAGCTGGATGAGAAGACACTGAAATATAAAAATTACAAATATTGATCATTACCTTAACTTCCATCACTAACAAACAGTAACTGGGTAGTAGCACAGATGCCCTGGGATAGATGAGCTGATTATTAATGAGCTAAATGAGCACATTTAGGCTGGCATCCTGTTAGTGGCACACTCATGTGTTAACATTATGCCTTATGTCTATTTCTGGTCAGTGAAGAGGTTGGTGTTTCCTTCCTCCTTGCACAACCCCCAGAATTATCAAAGGGCCACTTGCAGCCCACCCCATGGCCGCTCTGCACCTAGTAGAAAGCACAGAGGGATCAGAGAAGTGTTTTCCTATGGCCTGGGATGACCCAGCAGGCCACAGATTCGTTATTATCACTTTGGACCTTGCTATAGGGACATCGCCAGGTACTTCTCCAATTTTCCCTCTCCCTGCTCTCCACATGACTTGGAATGACTCTGTGGTGGCTACAATATTTCTATGGTACATCCTGGGCAATTTACAGCCAGCTGTAGCATCGTCCTCACATGTGGAACTATTGTACTACACTGAGCCATAGAGGATGCCAGACTATATGTGATGAAAAATTGAAGAGGACAAAGAAAGCTAAGCTAGAATATTTTCTAGTTAAAATAAAATATTTAATCTGTATTTCTAAAGGAAACCACAGCCTGCAATTTCTGCTATTTGTCCTCACTTTACTCTGCATTTTTTTTTTACAGTGAGTCAGGAAATACTTATAGCATTCTCACCGATCCTTAAGGTTTTGCCATCAGTAAAAGAGATCAGTAAAACAAAAGTGAAAAACCTAAAATGTTGCTGCAAGAAATTCTTGTGCACGGCAAAATGTCGTAAGTGTTGTAAATTGCTTCAGCAATGTTCACAATCCCTTGACATGGTTCCTTTTCCACAAAAACCCTGCAAGACAGGTTTGGCTGTGAGGTAGTGATAGGTCCAAGGTCACCTTGTAAGCTTTCTGCACAATGAGGGATCTGAATGTGGGTTTCCCTGTTCCAGATCTAGCACTCTATCATACACTAAACTGGCTTTCTCAGAACAGTGCTTATTATATAAATGACACCAAGGCTGTTACATAGGGGAAGGAAGAATGCAACAGTAAATGCACTTAATCTACATAATATGAAGATGTGAGCAATATACTAAATTTGCATAATACATAAATTAGGATATGAAGATTTAGAAAACTAGAATATGGCCATTCTGTAGGGAGATCAACTAAGCAATGCTGTGACTGTGATGCTAGAAGAGCTAAAGCAGGGTTCTCTTCTGTAAAAAAATGTTAAACACTTCCCATTTCACCAAGTGCTTCTAAGTCCATGCTACAAAGGCCTTTTCTGCACCGGGCTATTAAAACGGTGCAGAGCGACCTCCAACGGAGGTCTTCTGCACCGTAGAGTGGACTGGGGCAGACTACTTTTTGTAGTTCCATACTTCAGTCCACTCCAGAGTGACCGGAACTGGTCGTGCAGCGTGTTTTTTAAAAACCTCTTTTTAGAGGTTTTTAAAAAGCATTGAGCACACGACTCCGTGTCACTCCGTCACCGCGCTCCGGTGCAGATTTGCTGCAATGCGCAAGTGTGTGCCTGCAGATCTGCCGAGGGTGGGCTTTAGGCTGGCGAGCTTCTCCAGTTGGTGGAGAGCCTCCATCAACCGGAAGCCGCAATTTTGGACACCGGAGCAGTGCGGAGCGATGAGCTTGCACTGCTCCTCGTCCCAACAGACTCACCCAGACGCTCAGGAAAGCTGGCGGGTCCCGTTTTTGCCCATTTATTTTCACACATGTGGAAAGGGCCAAAGTTTCATTTCCTGGAATCCACAGAAGGCATCCCCTCTCTATAAGCAGACTATTCTCCATCTTTAGTTGACTCTAAGGTGTATTTCTTCATCCACTTTCTTGACATCTGACTGCTCATTATGTTCATGAAGTGCTTCTCATGCCCTTGATCTTCCAAGTTTTTTCTGGCAAACATAGCCCATATCTTTTAACCTGGTTTTCTCTGTATACATCTTCACCAGTTTCTGAATGTCCCATTGATCTCATCCCACTTGAATGCATATAAAAAACAACATAGTTGAAATTTGGTGCCCTTTTTCTCTTTCCTAGGTCTTGCTACTTAGTCCACATCAGAGGTTATCCCTCTGTCTGTCTTCTTCTCTCTGCCTTCCTTCTTCTCTGATCTCTACCACACACACACACACACGCACACACACCATATATATATATATATACATACATATATATATATATATACACATTCCCCATATACCCTGCAGCTCTTATTTCCCATATAAACAGTTCTTCAAGTAGTTTTGCAGACACATCATACATCTTTTCTTTACTGCCCAATACATCACATCACTTCTCTCACCAACTGTATTCCAATGCCGACCCAAAAAGTTCTCAGCACACCAGCCCGGGATTATTGTTGTTGCTGCTGCTGCACTCTGGCTTTTTGCAATCTGGAACTCAAGGTGGCTTGTGACAGTTAAAACAGACACAGCTAAAAACGTACATATAATTAAACTACAAATTTTGATTAAAATTACCAATAACATATACGGTGATAAATATTACTATACCTTTTTCAACTCTGTGTGCATGGGGGAAATAACTGTGTTAGTATGCTACAGCCAAAAAAACAAAAAAAGAGTCTTGAGGCATCTTAAAGATTAACTTTTTCTTTAATTTTAAATTTCCTCCCATGTTTGCCTGAAATCCAATTTGAGATGAAGACATGATTTATCAGTTATTATAGGATTAAGAATAAAATTAAAATTAAGAGAGTGCATCTTTACTGCTTGCAGATTTCTTTCCCCAGGAACATTTCCCTCAATGCCTGGCTGCTTCACAGCACACATTTATATGACTTGCCACATATCCAGTTGTCCCCAGTCATGTCCTATCATCCACTTCTAGAGCCATTATTCAACTTTGTATACATTTTTCCTAACAAAAAATAGATCATTAAGAGAAAGCAGAGAATCGACTAGAAATCTAACTCTACAGTATTGCCCCCAACCTACAGGAGGAAAAAACTGGGGCTGAAAGTTGTGTGGCAATTACAAACAATCACAGTCTGTGAAGCATCATAGAGTCTTTGTTGCTTACATGGTGTGCAAGTTAAAATGAGAACCTAAATTCACGTTCCTGTGCTTTGAGGAGCATGTGTGGCTTTGTAAGAGCCTTAAGTCTTCTCTTAAACTACTTTTTATAGCCCAGAATTTTTTACCTTTATTTCTGTTTTAGTCTCTATAATGTTTACAAAAGATGCTTCCACCTCAGTCTAAATAGACAATCTATCTCAAGACACTTTAGGTCTCCAGACAATGTTTGTAGGTGTAGACAACAGAGTGTTAATTTAATCTCTGTTTACAAACTGCAAGGTGAAAGGGCAAAGTGTGGTTATTCTGCTTTGTGTCTCCTGACAACTTGACACAAGTTCTTTTTGATGGTCTCTATCAGTAGGGAAGAAGAAGAGACTCAGAAAGCTCTTTTACAAAGTGGAGTTTACATGAGCTGAAGGCATATGCCCTGAGATTTTATCTCAATACTTTTATTGGTATTTTGGATTTTTTTAAAAAACCATACTAGGTTTCCAAAAGTGCAGTTGAAACAATTCATCCACTCAGTGAAATATTGTGGTTTCCTTTTCTTCCCCTTCCCCCCCACTCCCCTGTCCTCACCTTTTTTTTTTATTCCTTTCCTTTTCCCAATAATTGTTTCTGAGCCTGGCAGACAGTCAGACAGGCCCTCTGGCCAGTAAGTTTTAAAACATATTCCATTCTCTACTCTCCTCCTGACTTGATAGGTAGAGCATCCAGAATACTCATTATCCTGTCCCACCATTATCCTGTCCCACCATTTCTTTTGAGAATATTGTTGCATCCTTCTTCCAAGGATCTCCGGCACCTTTTATTTCCATAGGGAGTGGTGTTTCTATGCCCAGCAGTGCCTAGGGCAAGCATGGAAGTTGTGTCCCTAGGTGCTGCTGCACTGCTGCTGCAATGGGCCACGAAGGACCCTGCTGGCGGCAGCAGGTGTGGGGGACAGCAGCAGTGAGCATGGCAATGAGTGGAATGGTGGCAGCAGGCACGGGGGAGGGCAATGGGCTGATGCGGGTTGGTGGCAGCAGGCAGGAGCGGGCTACAGATGTGTGCAAGTAGGCAGCGGCAGGCATGAGGAGGCAACGGGCGAGCGCAAGTTGGCAGCAGCGGGTGCCAGGGAGCAACAGGCAGGTGTGGGTAGGCAGTGGCAGGTGCAAGGAGGCAATGGACGGGCATGAGGGGCAACAGACAGGAGAGCACATTTGCACCCAGGGCACACACCCCAGTTTCCCCAGCCTAGATCCACCTCTGCCCACAGAGATCCTATATAATAGGTTGAACTGACCGGTCTTTAATCAGCCAATAAATGAGATTCTGTTGATTCAGCCCCAACATTCTACCCACTATAGATCAGTAGTCATAAGAACATATCACAAAGGGAAGCAAGAAGGAGCTTCAGGCAAGGTGAGCAGCTGTTTTGCTCTGAATACCTTGAATGTGCTTCCTTTGGTATGCTTTGAATTCCCTGAATGTGTCTTTTCAGACTTCTGATTCTCCCCACTCTGTGCCCCTGTTATATTTTTCCACAGAACTTACTGTCTATCCTCAATTCCCAGTCTTCACTTCTGAATTCCTCTTGTTTAGCTTCACTTTAAGTACCTAAGTTATAGAGCAGATGTAAGGATCATGTGGCCCTTCAGATTGTTGAATTTCAATTGCCAGCATTCCTTATCATTGGCCATACTGGATAGGGCTGCTGGGAGAGGCACTCAGCAGTAGCTGATGGAAAGTGCAATTATCACCCATGTCTTAGAGGCTGGTTCTTTTTAATTAGAAGAAAGAAAAAAAGATGTGTAATTCTCCTCATCTTTAACTGCTAAGTGACATGGAAGTGTAACATGATCCTCTGCATGCTGGGAACAGCTGTACCTATTGGTCTAAATCCATTTTTGAACCCACTAGAATATACCTATTGAAATCCATGGGACTTACACAAGCACTGACTAACATTTCAGTGGATCTACCCCACTGGGACTGCTGTTTGATTTAGCTCACTGAATTTGCACAGTGCTTAGGTCTCTTGACATGTTGAGTTTCTACACATGAAGCTTTGCTTAGGAGAGAAATAACCTTTAAATATAATTGGTTAACTTATAAAGATCTTTTAAAGATGGAAAGTGGGCAATAGAAAATGAAACCAAATGAGGAACTTATCCAGGAAGATTATGGTGTGAATTGGTTTTCATATGGACAGTTGACTGAATGGTTCAAAATGGATAAAAATTTATATAGTTTTGAAATGTCTAGATCTGAATTTAAAGAATTATGTGCTTATGAAGAACATTTAATTGCCAAAAATGTAGAACTTATTTTTGAAAACTGAAACAGAAGATGAACAAGTGAAAGCTTGTATGATCAAATGAGCATAAAATGTGGGTCATGATATCAAGGTGGCACAATAGGAAAGGATGTGGGAAAAGATTTGAAATATACTTTGAGTTATGATCTTAGAGAAAATGTTTACAAAATGATGCATAGATGGTATTTTACAACAGAAAGGTTGTCTAAAATGTATAAAGGTTCCTCAAATGTTTGTTGGAAATGTGATCCAAAAGAAGAAACGTTTTACCACATCTGGTGGACCTATGAAAAAGCCAAGAAGTTCTGGGTGACGATACACAGATCAATAGAAGACATCTTGAAAGATAAAGATTCAAGTTAAACTTGAATTTTTCTTATGATGAACAGATTGATAAGAAGTTCAGAAGAATCTTTCAGTACATGATAGTGGTGGCAAGAGTTCTTTATGTATGCACAGAAATGGAAAAGGGTGGCTATACATTTGTATGAAGACTGACTGTTGAAGATGCTGGATTTGGCAGAAATTGATAAATTTATTATTGTTGTTAAGGAAAGATCTTTGGTTAAATTTAAAAATAATTTGGATAAATTGATTGTATCTCTAAGAGACTGTTACAGAGAACAGGCCAATTGTTTGTTATAGAGATTAAGCTTATAGTTAATAAGCACTAGGCAGTAGTGTGATAATAATAGACCCATTAGAAGTATACATTGTAAGTTATCTCAGAACCAAAAGTTGGTGAGTTAGAAGTCATTTATATGTATTTATTGCCTCTTTTAAGTTCAATTATAGTTTAGTTTAATGTAATTTAGGTAAGATAATATTAGGTTAGACATTAGAGTTTGTCCATCTGTTTACTGTACATTACTGTAATCCTCTATATGTTGTTTTATATACTCAATATATATTAATAAAAACATTTTTTTAAAAAAATTGTTTAGCTTGTTTTTCATTACTTACCAAATTTCCTTATGAATGGGATCAAAAGAAATGGACATTTTAAAAATGTGAACATGGGAGAAAGCATATTTGACATGTTCATCCATCCTTACTACTGTACACCAGCATTTTTATTCATCTGTCACATTTGTCTATTCCTTAGCTGCAGACATAATACCAGTACAAGCAGACTCTGATGTTTGGGATAACATAGAAAGCACCAGCCAACAACATCAACTAAGAACAACAGGTTTATATAACATAAGAGCAACTTCACTTTGGCCTGTGACCTGAAGAAATCTCTGGCAGCTAGACTGCCAGAGACCAGTTGTGGTAAGTTGCTCCTCAAGAGGCAGCTGAGCTCCTCACAGTGACATGCCCTCTAACATTTGTCAGATGAAATTAGGCACACTGGTTTCACGCTATGTGCGAGAGCACCTCCTCCCAGGGAAGAAGAGAACAAGTAATTTGAATTAGCTGTTCCATGGAGTCTGGAGACTAGCGCATTCTCTTCAATAATATATCAAACCTTGGAGTAGAATACTACCACCTAGAAAACATTACTGTTACTTTGCTATGTCACCTGTATGTATATTAGTCACAGTTAAAACTGATATTCTAAAAGCCAGATACATGCACTGGACTACTCTGCTATAAAACTGGATACAAATGTGATTCTTAATCACAACTAGTACTTGTTTAACACACAACAATTTTTATGGTTTCCAAAGCACTTCCTTTGACTCTACTTCAAGGTGACTCACCATAAGAACTGTTTCCTACAAAGCAAAGAGATGTTTTATACATATTGTACACTACTTGGCTTTCTCTACCCCTGAATACTGTACACTTGATGATCAGCTGTTTACCATATAGAATAAATGAGTCCATTTAATAGAGT
The DNA here is from genome assembly GCA_948474755.1 of Ctenosaura bakeri. Lineage (NCBI taxonomy): Eukaryota > Metazoa > Chordata > Lepidosauria > Squamata > Iguanidae > Ctenosaura > Ctenosaura bakeri. The sequence goes on along the minus strand of CAOLHI010003481.1, from coordinate 109,669 downwards.
GATGAGAATGCACATCAAAGTCACAGCATTGTGTGTCATGGATAACCAACAGGCCAACATGTGTTCTTCCAGACATGATAACATATTAATAAATATTTATTAATTTATTAGGAAGTGCTGTTGGACTGTGGATCTGTCAACTCTAATCAGTGTAGCTAATGAGGAGGAGCAAAGCTGTGCTCAAGCAACATCTGGATGGCCATATTCTTCAACCTAAGACTGTGGCACTGGCCTTTGAGAACCAAAGCCCACTGAACTGTTGATCCCGATACTTAAACTATGCAGAGTTGTTTGTGGAGGGGAAGGATTAGGAAATGTAACTCTTCATAAATTTCATTCTTGTGGGCAAGAGTAAGTAATTTTTTCACAGACTGTTTACAGGTTAGAATTTATGCTGCAAACAGATAGATAGACAGACAACATATACAGGTTTTCTGTGCAGAAAGCAACACTTTCAGAGCAGGAAATGTTTTTCTCTGCACAAAAATGCTATTTACCACATATATGTTATCTTTTGTGCATATTATTTTCTGCACAGGAAATCATATCTTCATTCTAGGAGCCTTGCTTTCTGCACAAAAAGTGCTGTTTTTGTACACAAAAATATGTTTTTACCTCTCTTTTAATAAATCTGAAACTGTGAAGATTCTTATCTATCTATTCTCCTCGTGAGGGTTTCCTCATATTTTGTCCTTTGGTAAAACATATTTGAATATTCTTTCCATCACTAGTTTGTGGTTGTTGTTGTTTTGGTTTTTTGTTTTGTTTTTTGTTTATCTGTTTTGCTGCAACAGACTAATGTGACTACTCTGCTAGAGTAGGCCTGTGTGAACTGCCACAAATTATGTTTAAAAAATATTGTTGTATATGATCATTGTACTCTCACTTAAACACTTCAGAATAATTCTAATTTTTATGACTTTAACACAACATATATAGGCGCTAAGTATACAATCTGTTTGATTTTAGGCATTTTATACAGGTTTAGAATGTACAGTTCAAAATAGTATCTTTCTAAAAGACCACTGCCCAAACACCTCCCAAGCTGGACAATAAGGGAAGGTTAGCTCAGAAAATACAGTGCATCATAATCACTCTACACACATCTTGACATCATGTGCTGTTTCTAAGATAGGAGTTCATTCAAATCCTGGAAAGTTACAGGCATCACATATGAATTCCACTAAAGGCACACCCAAATGGATTGAAAAGTCCCAGATTTTATTCCTTTTCTTTCCAATTTTTTAGTAGGTTCAAATAAACCAATTGGGGGAACTGCTATTAAACGTTTCTGATACTGCCAGGAGCTGACAGAAAATACTTTGGGATAAGCAAAATGTACCCAGAGCTCCAAAATAAAATTGGAAAGAACAGGAACACAACCTGAGACTTTCCGGTCTTATTAATCAGTCTGAATGTGCCCTAAAACTCTCATGACTGCCAAGAACCTGGGGTGTCCTATCTGTATGTGCTTCTATGGCTAAGCACAATGGTGATGGTAACCATTAACTAGCAAAGTAATTGTTGAATACCAAGAGAACCATCATTTTACTGAGCAGTTTTGGAAAATAATTTTAAAGCAGTGAAATAATGTGCATACAAATTACTGCTAATCAGCAGCATTTAACACACAGATATTTGATTAAGTTTTCTTGCTAAATTTATAACACTAAGGAGGAGCAAAACATTGTTTCTCAGTGTCATTTTTGGATTGCTCAGCAGAAGCTTGTATTACTGATAATGTCTTGTTTATAGCCATTATCTAACTCCTTTTGGTGTTTGGAAGTTTCTGTGCAACCTCTGTATATTTCTACTCAGAAGTAAGTCCTGTTGATTTGTTTGGAGTTTCCTCTAGGTGAATTTGATTTGAGCTTCTAGTAGTTTAGATATATAGCACTCATAAAGGACTTTTGAACATATAATCTCTTATTTGACATATTTGTTCAACACGGATAGCCCTTGAATTTTGTTATGTTCTTTCCTGTGGAAAAATATTCATGTCAAAATAGAATGAATTTAAACCAATTTCCTAGACTTGCCATAATATGTCATAATAATCCAAAGGAAAGATACCTGCAAAGACATGAGGGTGTATCTATTTGCAAACATAGGAAAATGCATGCATGAATTTTAAAAAAAACACCTAAAACATTTTACATGGATATTTGTAAGTATAATATGAAAATAGCCTTCAGTCTGATCCAAAAAAAAGTTGTATTCCATTATCTATGAGCATCATAGGCATTGGTACAGGATAAATTGGGAAACTCAGACCCTGATTAGGACAGTCTGTCTATTACCCTAGCACCACCTCCACACACATACCTCATTGAGTCTGTGTTGAGCTAAAACAATTTCTCCATGTGACTTACATACTTACTAAATCTAATGGGTCGTGCCAACTGAAGACCAAGGCATTCCAAAATAACTTTCTTTACAACAGTTGTAGACCAATACAGAAGAAAGGTATTTGGGGATGACTTATGAACACACATTGTTTTTGGCTCTGGAGTGTCATGAAAACTGCGACCAGAATTCTGTTGAGACATTACACTGGCAAAACTTGGGTTGCACTTTTACATGCATGCATAAGGTGATATGCAATAAGCCCTTACATAGCACAATGCTTTTGGGCAGCCCTAATGTAAAAGCCATTACATTTCATATGCTTCTAGACTAGTTGTGCCATCCATTACTTTTTCCTTCCTTTTTTGTATATGATAACAGCAGAATTCAGGACCGTGATGGGAATCTTGAAGTCCTTCAGATGTTGTTGCTATAGTTTTTGTCGTCATCGTCATCGTCATCATCATCTATACCTTGCCTTTTCCACAAAAACTGGGACTTAAGGCAACTTAGAAATTAAAACAAATACAGTATTGCTTAAAACATACCAAAACAAAATTGAAATGGAATTGAACTAGTAACAACACTCAGAACAGTTAAAAAAACACATAATAAAAATGTTCAAAAGAAGTTAATAACAATACACTTAAAACTTTACAGCACAATCTGAAAATCCGTTTCTATTAAAATAAACAAAAAACGAACATCAGTTCTCAACACTTTGTTGAATAAAACTATGGCCTTTTCCGCATTTTATTTTTGAAATGGGCCGGTGCATCCTCCCACAAGGACATTCACACTTGGGGGCGAACTGGGTTCGGACTACTTACTGTTTGTCCGGACTTCAGCCCGCTCCGGAACGCCCAGAACTGGTGGCTGCCTGTGCTATTGAAAGACCGATTAAAAGAGGACTTTCAATATTGTGGTGCGCTCCAGCCCGTCGCTCTGTAAAGTATAGATCTACAGGCTCGCTCCGGTGTGAGTCTGCAGATCTTCTGGGGGCGGGCTTCCGGCTGGAGAGCTTCTCCGATTGGTGGACAGCCTCCACCAACCAGAAGCCTCCATTTTCGTCTCCGGAGAGTGTGTACAGCAGGCACAGACAGCTCCGAACCAACGTGGATTCTCAGGGGGAGTGTGCCAGTCCAGACTGCCCCATTTCTCCTCCAAAGTGCGGAAAAGCCCTATGTTTGCTAATGGAAAGACAGGAAGGAGGGAGCCATATTGTTAGACTGCAAGTTTTAGGGTTTCCAAGCTTGCAATTATAGGGTGCATTCATAGAAATCCCAGTATAATTCATCTGTCCCTGGGCAAAGTTATGTCCCTCTAAACTGCTCTGGGGTATCTTCTTGTGTCAAACATCTTCCTCCCCATTTCCAGTTCCCTGTCACTGGACACACTCCTCCAAGTTCCATCCCAAGCATGGCTTCAAGCAGTGCTTATGACAAGCAGATCGATCTCAGATATGTTTGAGCCTTAGATAGGTTTTATACGTGTTCAAGAAGCTATGGCAAGTGTGGAATTTCATAACTCCTCTTTCTGACTAATCTTCTGGTATGCCTACATGCCACTTTCATTTTAAAGATATAAAGACAAGAAATATCATATTTATTGGTTGTTGATATTTGTCATTGATTGTTTTGTTTATATGATGGTCTTGTGTGTTTTTTGGAATCCTGGTTGAGACCCTGCCCTTCTGTCATCATATGTTCCAAACTGCTTTCTATTGGAGACACAAAGGCTCATCAGTATTTTAGACATGGATCTTTCCCAGTGCTTTAAGCTGAGATGTTTTAACTGTAGATGGGAAAAATTTGAGCATTCTGCATATTATATTATTTGTTATTTATTTAAGGAATCACTCTTCAACCAATTCCCAGGGTAACTTACAGTGCAAAGCAAATGCTCTGCTACTGAAAGAAGGCCTACTTTTCTCAGTCCTAAACAAAAGTACAGCAATGTACAGCTGAAAGTATATGATGATCAGGGACTTCAGATGGCAGGTAGGCCTATTATGCAGTGGCCACATTTGTGTGGTACCTAAACCATAGTTTCCCTCTGTCCCATCCACCTCCACCATCACCACTCCAGAAATAAGAAGAGGATATCCTTTATTATTAACATTTCTGCTATTATTTGGCTTGCCATGTCATTTGGACATAGAATTGTGGTTAATGATTAGTTTTCAACAAGTTAGTTTCAGTGATTATGGTTTTGAATCATCTTGCTGAAATGAACCACAGTACATGTTAACCACAATTCATTGCATCATGTGACTGTATGAACCATGGTTAAGGGAAAGCAGTAGCATCTGAACTTCGCCTCTTGGCTACATGGGAGGAAAAGAGAGATGCACTTAAACCCAAGCTCATTCTTATACATCTTGCATTCAAGCATTACTGATATGCAAATACTGCTAATTGATGCTTGAGAAGGCACTTGAGGTGTTGTGGAGGACATTGAATAAGGAGGAGGCAAACTATGGTCCTCCAGATATTGTTGGGCTACAATTACTACCACCCTCACCGTTAACAATGGTGACTAGGGCTGATGGGACCTACAGGAATATAGCAGCATCTGGAAGGTTACACTTGCCCACCCCTGATGTACAGGAGATCCTCACAGATCAGCTCTCTAAGGGCAGTGCATACTTAAACTATAAGGAGATGCCCCAAGAAAAAAAATCATCCCTCACTGTGGACAGAGGCTGCAGTTCAGAAACTGCCTCAATGATTATATCTTTTGGAGTACCTCTCCATTTGGACTGCTTTATAACTGAATTATTATTTGTATATTTGCAAATGAAATTATCCTCTGTATGTTTCATACATATCAGTGACAAATTGCAATGCATGACAACTTCACTTAGAAATACATAACTACGTTATGATACTTTAGGTGAAACAGATTATAGTAATCAGGTGCCAAATGCTATAATTAAAGCTGAGATTATTTTTCCCCATTTTCCAACCCCCTGTTTCATTCATTTTCAATTTTTTGTGAAAGAAAAAAAATATCTCTTGTTTACCAAACTATTTGACACACATCCATGTCGGTGGATGGGAACAATTAACTCAGAGCATAATTAAAGCAATCAGAAGGGTTTAAATAGCCATGGAGTTATTATGTACCTACGTGATAATTAAATGATCAAGTGACTACACAGTAATTTCATGGTGATTTGTGCTATATACAATATTTACTATGCACAAAACAAACAATACTGTCAGTTCAAGAAGAAAGTGAAAAGCCATATGTCAACATTAAAATGTGTGCATGATATTTTTAATGTTGATTTACTTCCACAATTATCACATTCTCGCCACATTTTATGGCATGTTTTCACTGCCTTGCCTGTGACGAAAGTGTCATGACTAGTTTAATGAAAATCCAACCCTTTGTGCATATATATTGCACTATAGAAGACAGCAATGCAGAATCTAAATACTTGAAGAATAAAACAAAACTGAGAGGAAAAAAACATTCTGACACATGTTGTGAGAGACTGATCCAAAACGTGCACTAAATAGTATGCTTACTCAGGATGTAATAGAAACCAAACTATAACAGTAAGTAAAATAGTCACACAAGACAACAGGCATCAACTGAAGATGCTGTTAAGCACAGGGTTGAAATTTGTTCAAGCAGTCTGGAGCAAACACATGACCCAAAATGCAATTATCCTCTGAATTTCATGATGCAGTTTTCGGATTTTTTTAAGAAATGCATATAAACATTTAAGGGAAAATACATAGAAAGATGCCTACTCATGAAAGCAGTATACAGTTCCATTTATTAATTTGTTATCCTCAATGCTATCAATAAATTCAAGGTACATAGTTGGTTCTCCTCCTCCAAAATTCATTTTACAACCCCTTCAAGTGGAGAGTCACTAGTCCTAACTCAGCCAATGAGTTCCATGGCTTGAGAGAACCAGAATTTTCTAACTTTCAGTCCAACAGTGTAACCACTAAACTATACTGATTATCAGCATATTAAAGAAAATTGATTGCAAAACAAATCAGGTATTAGGGGAAATGTATACTGTAGGAGAAATGTATCTTTGTTTTTAAGGGCTATTGCAAATATACATTTGGAAAAATGAGAAATAGAGAGAAACTAAGATTGACTTATTAATGCACTATTTACTTATACCAGTAGAAATTAGCAGATCATCACATAGACCACAACTTTCCAAACTTTTCATGTTGGTGACACACTTTTTAGACATGCACCATTTTGCAACACAGTAATTCAGTTTTACCAGCAAACTGGAGGTTCAACTAACCCCTTATAAGAGAGACAGACACATACATAAATAGTAATAACTATTATAATAATTATTATAATATAATAATTATAAAAGATCTGTTATGATTAGGACTAAAATTAGATTGAGCCTAAACTAATCTTTTCTTCTCAAAAAATCATCTTGAAATTTCCAGACAATGTGTATGTGTGCATGCACATACATGAAAACTAGTACATGCATGCTCTTTCATAATGTTTGAAGTACAGAAGGAGCATGAAATGAAAGTGAAAAAGATGATTGGAAATCACGTGGAAGTGGGTAGCAAGGCAGTATCTGACTGTGTTTCTACAGCCAGGTGTACAGACAAGCAGGTTCGTGGCCATGGGGGGGGCATTCCAGAGGCAGGATCATAAGTTAATTGTATGGGGAAGGGATAGAATAATGCCTAAAATAGTTTTATGCTTTGCCAACACAATGTAGGATTTCAGCAGTACTGTAAAAACTAAGTGTCATGATACTTAAGGTCAAATTACATTTTTACAAAGTAATCCGTGACTGGATTTCCCAATATTTCTGTTTCAAAATTCTGAGGGAGGTTCTGCTTCTCCTTACTGGATTCCCAAACAAAATCCCACCAGAAATACATGTAGGTGATCTTAGCTGTAGATAACAATACCATGCAGCTGTTTCCCCAGCATATAATCCAGGGCACCTGGAAGAGCCCTGGTGGCACAGTGGTTAAATGCCAATACTGCCACAATGTTGTGAATTTGATCCTGCAGGGCTCCAGGTTGACTCAGCCTTCCATTCATCCATAGTCGGTAAAATGAGTACCCAGCTTGTTGGGGGCAATTAGCTAAACACATTGTAAACCGCTTAGGGAGTGCTTAGCACTGATAAGTGATATGGAAATGTAACTGCTAACGGTACCAATCTGCACCATATACTGGATGATCCTCCTGATTAGGATTTCACTTCTGGATTTTTCCCTCTAAGAAGCAGGTGCCTCATTAAAGAGGATTTTGGATCTTCCACAATATTCTTGTTAATATCTGGTTAGATATTTGGATAAGGAAAATGGATGTGAAGAAATGTCACTTAAATTACTTTTTCTCATGGAAACAAGCTGAGTTCATTAACCTTCCCTGTGAAATCTCTTGCCTCCAGTATGACAAAATGCCTTTTTCCTCTCTTCAAGGTCTGGCAAATTGTGCACAATATCTCTATGCAAAAATAATATCTTTTCAATTTATGAAGTAAAGTACATACCCACACGCGGCAAGCACCCTTGTGAATGTTAAAAAACTGTAAACAACCCATTAAAAAACTTCTAATTTTTAGAAGTCCATACCACAAGGAAACAGCCAGCGTAGCTTAGCACAATTGCATCATTGTGCAGTTTGTGGGATAAAAATCATTCTCAGAAATATGAAATTTAGTTGGAACCAATGAAAACTATTTTGCCCTTTTGCAGACAAGGAGGAAAAAAATGGATTTTCGTGTTCTCATGTACATCATCAGAAAGAGTGAGGATTTACATTCCTAATAAGAAAATTCCTCCAGCAATCTTTCCACATGAAATATGAGACTGGAATGCTTTTGAATAAATAGATCCATTTACTGGTGGATGGCCCAGATTACCATTTCAAGCAGCAAACTAAGTTGACCCTTCTTCACCTTTGAATCCACTTGTTTATTTGTTCATTCACCTCATAAAATATGATAATTTACCTCATCAGATATGCTTGCTAGACAACATTGAATACACTGTGATAAAACAAGTATTAAAACATATTTTAAAACATTTAAACAATTCAGCGCTAAAAGCCAAATCAATCAGAAAAGAAATAAATCATATCCACAAATACAAAGAAAATTTAATCACATAAAAATAGCTGAAAGATATCTCAGATGAGCTTTTAGAAATTCTAATCAAACTCTTAATTATCAGAGACTAAAAATAAATAATATTAAGACAACATTTAAAAATGTCTTTAAGAAACTGGGAAAACAGAAGACTGCACAGAACAGAGTATAACATTCTGCCCATGTAATTCTGCTTGGCTACCAGGTTCCTAGGTGCATAAGCCTGTTTGAAAAGGAAGGTGTGGACTCTCTCACCCTCTTAAATCTTGCCCTATTAGACACTCTCACCATCATTTTCTGCACCAGTGTTAGTCTGTGTACCTGTATTGGTCTACAGGGTACTGGCTGCAAATTTGATTGAGCTTCCAGGAAAGATACAGTCCCTGTCACACTGAGGGGAAATCCCTACTACTTCCCCACATTAGAAAGCTTAAGAATCACTGTTACACATCAGTTGAAATATCTAGACAATTTTCCAAGGCAGCTCTGTGTATAACACAATGAAATAATCTAAACAGGGCATTACCAAAATATAGAAACAGAGAATTGGAAGAGGCCTCACAAGCAACAAAGGCACACCCCTCTTCTCAATGCAGGATCTCCACCTGGAGCATTTCCAGCACCTCATGGATTACCTGAATCACTAACGCCAGGTTTCTATATTCGGATATGACCATAAATGGGATACCAGTCTAAACTGGTAAAAGGCAGTCCACACAACTGAGGCCACCTTTGTCCTCAGCAATAGCAAGAGAGCTTCACATCCCAATCATTCTTGAGGAGCGCAACCAACTCCAGAACAGCTTGAACATCACTCACCCATACAGAGGATTCACCTCGTAAAAGCTGCTATCACGTCTGGATAAAGCTTCATAGCACCTCTGTTGCAATTGTGGTTTACTAAATTTCATTCCCACTTAATAGAATGGTTCTTTCTTCTGGTTAGACATGCTTAAGATCACACTGTAGTCCCCCATGAAAACCAGATCTACCTATTGCTTATATCTATGCTGAACCTGATAACTCATCAGTGATGGCTCTGTTAGTGAAAAAATAATTCTCTTTCCTCTCTCCTATAATGTTCCATCTATACTCCAGATGTAAGTGTTTAGGTCAGAAGTCAGAATATTATCATGCTCAGCTCCCCAAGATAAAGTTATTCAACAGTTTCTGAAGGTCAGCTCTCTTTCAATAATGAATAGTACAAAACTCAAATACTTTACTGATATATCTTTAATATTCTTCTAATGAATCATTGACCATTGTGCACTGCATGAATCCAGCCCTTTGTTTCCAATACTGTAATCTTGCTGTTATGCATTAGGTTCACCACTAGTCCTCCAACAATGTTACAACACTATTCATTCATCCTAGTGGCATGTAGAGATTGATGAGGAAACATCAGTTTTGCAATTTGTTTCCTAGGGCAACTTCCCCCCCCCCAGCATCTGATCTGTAGTTGCCTGATGGAAAGGACGTGCAATGTCTCATGTTGCTGCTATGGAGTATTCTCATCACAGAATGCTTTCAGAAAGCTGAGGACTTTAATTCCTACTGTAAATAATGCCGAATGCCACATACAGGATCACCTCTAATGACAAATCTATGGCTCTAGAATCTTAGACAACTGCCCACCACAATACAAATCATATTTAAGCTGCAAGTAAATACTTCTGATTTCAATTGATTTTCTTTCTAAATGTTTTACTGCTTTGAAGGTTGTGGAAGGAACAGAACCTAGATGTGCACAGATGTGTTCAAGAAACCTATGTCTACTCAGAAGGCAGTCCCACTGAGATCAATACTACTTGTTCTCAGATAGGTATGTATAGCATTGTACCTTTAGCTGTTTTTTTAGAAGACAGTTCCCAGAAACTCCAAGATGAATTCCATTCAGTTCCAGCAGTCTCTGTTAAAAAAAAAAAAAATCAGGGGAATTGAGAAGGGATAGACCTGGACTGAATGGCACGTACCAGTGTAACACAGCAGACTTTTCTCTTGGAAAAAAAAAAAAATCTTATCATCACCAAATAGTTTGTTGAATTCAAGGAAAGCACAAAAGCCACTGCATGTCCTTGAGGCTACTGAAGGCTCTTACAGTACATCATGTTGAGTGTCAATGTGCAAAACAGGATGCCAATATTAGTTTTTCAAAAACTTCGGAAAAGAGTTAAGCTCTGTCAATAACCATAAATGTCTATGTGCCGATATCTGTGAGTCTATCCATCTCCCTCTGCACATGTTTCAGACAGTATTAGTCTATTTGACAAATAAATGACAGAAAACTGATATCTTATTTTAGTGCAGTGGTAAAAGTAGTGATAAATCAACTCCTCTTGCCAAGAACATTTTTCTCTCTTAAAAAGAAGGTTCCATTAGATTTCCTTCTCATATGTATTATTACCTCCTAGAAATGTTTTCCTAGCTTGCCTTTTTATTTTGCAGTGGTAGGGCCATTCTATAACAAGAAAAAGTTTATGTATACATTGTGACAATTCAGTATCCAATAATTGATCTCATAGAAAAAAATCCAGATTCTTTCACCTAAGATGGCAGCAAACTGAGGCTACTTTCGTACTACACTGTTATAGTGCTATTATTCCACTTTTCAACATCCTATGGAATCCTGGGGTTTGCAGTTTAGGGGTGAGGCATTTAGAATTTTCAGCCAGATTGCTCTTTGGCTTCAGTAAACTACAAAACCCAGAATTCAACAGGATGTTGAAAGGAGAATGCCCTACTTGCTGGCGTATAAGACTCACTTTTTTTCCTGAAAAATGCTGTTTGAAAATGGGGTGCATCTTATATACCAGCAAATAGTATTTGCCAGCAAATACAGCAATAACATTATAACAGTATAGTGCAGAAATGAGTTAAATGTAAATTCAACAGTGATCTCAAGCCAAGCTTAATTCCCAGGTTAGTGTCTTATATCCAACAAATATTTGCTTGTAAAAAATATATTTAAAATGATAAATTCATAGAACTGAAAAATAACCTCAAGAATCCATCTAATCTGCTAGTACAGGAATCCACAGTCAAAACGTCCCTGACACATACCAATCCCATCTCTGTTTTAAAACCACTAACCAAGCTAGGCCTTTCTACTGTCAAACAATTATTGCCATCAAATTTGCATTTAGCAAGCAAAAGGCATCCCCAGTGGCTTCTAGGGGCATGATCTGCTATTTTTGAGACTCTGGCCATTTCCTTCCTACACTGACCATTTCCACACTAACCTGTTATCGTGCTATTATTCCACTTTTAACATCCTATGGAATCCAGGGGTTTGCAGTTTAGGGAAGAGCATTTAGAATTCTCAGCCAGAGAGCTCTTTGATTTCAGTAAACTAGAAACTCTAGAATTCCACAGGATGTTGAAATGGAATAATTGCACTATAATATTGTAGGGAGGAAATGCCTTGTTTTTTTCTTTTCAAGGATGTGTTCAGAAGGTATTGGTGAGACCTCAGGATGACACCGAGAGCCTGGGGGAGGTACATGTGGCCAAAAGACTGCACTTTATTCACCTGTGTTCTTAGAGCTAGGTAACTTCAGAGAAGGAAAATCAAACTGTACAAACAGCAGGCATTCAGAACCTGGTTATGTTCCCCCTACAGGACTCCTATGGTTCCTACACACCTGGGTATTCTCATTGTTCCAAGGCACTTCTGAGCAGAAAAGGTGAGGCTGGGGTAATTGCACTGATTTAATACGCTGAGTTATATTTCTGAACCATTTGGTCCATTCACTTTAATGACAAGAAGGCAAGCAGGTTAATCTGAGCACATTATAACATCTGTGGAACATTATAACATCTTTAGATTCCTGCCCCTGTACAGAACCATAGCCATAATTCTATAGAAAACTGCTGGCACATTAGTGTTGTGTAGATGAGAGAGCAGAAGTATGTATGAATAAAGTTTGGAGCTACAAAAATGGCTTCTTTCTTTTCTGAAGTATGTGTGAAAGAAGCCATATCATGTTGACAACACAGAGCATTTTATTGTACTATTAAAATATCTGAGGGAAGGTGATACTTGACTCTTTCCATTGCTGCAGCTGAAATGGAATTAATTGGTTTTGTTGTGCACATGCAATATTAGGGAACTTACAAAGCAAACACTTGCTGTGTCTCCCCCTCCCCTGTCCCTTTAATGGAACTGAAAATGGAACTGAAAAAACGTTTACATAGCAGCTCAGAGATTCAGAGCTACACAAGAAAGCTAATACTTTTCAAAAAGGTGCCTCGAGACCAAAGGAAATGTTTCAACTGTCCAGCAAATGAGCCTAGTTTACAGCCCTTCAACTGTTACGGAGGCAACGATCAGATTCTTCGAACTGGCAGCAAAATCTGTACCATCCACCAGATTAAAGTACTGGTCAAGCCTTAGAGATCACATATTCCCACATGAAACATTATACACCATGAAATGAGCAGAAGAGAGATACTGAGCTTTTAACCAGCCACTCTGTGACAACAGAGCTGAGTGTAAGCAGATGTTGCCGCTATCTAAACAACTAAGCCCTTTGTCCACACAGGCTTGAAAAGTTTGGATTGTAATGGACCAGTGGATAGCTTTGATTTGTGCAGTAAAGCCAGGGTGCTAGAAATGCCCCACCTTTTTCTTTAAAAACAGAGGAGGAGGAATAGAGATAGCCATCTTTTTACTCATTTCCTTGCATTTCGTGACCTACGAAGACAATCATTTAATTTACCTATGAGCAAAGCTAACATTCAAGAAATTTACTAACTGGAGAGCTAAACTGCCAGTGTCTTAGAAGAGTTGGATTTTTATGCATCAAGCAAATATTTTAAAGTTTGAAGACTTCTGTTGTTGTTGTTGTTCTAAGCATTCTTCTCCTAAGGGCCTAAGAAGTGCAGAATATCTCAACTCACTTCTTACCGTTTTTAATGTCTTTCATCTCTTTTCCTGGGAGTGGGGGTGGTGCATGTGTGTATGAATGATAGATCATCACAGTGGCTCATTGAGGGCCCTTTCACACTGCAGAATTATAGCACTATGAATCCACTTTAAACTGGGATTTTCAGTTTAGAATGGGATAGATCACCAATGAATATCAGGTGCTGTAGGCTATTTTTCAGAAGAAGAAACTCACAAGACCACCTCTGAATATTCCTTGCATAAGAAACCCCTCAGCAGAACTGAAAATGGAACAGAAAAAAACATTTACATAGCAGCTCAGAGATTCAGAGCTGGCAGAGCTTGAAGTGTGTGGAGGGGAGGTGGGAGGGGCAGGGCTACGATGTGGGAACATGGCCATGGTGCATGGGAGGCATGGGCACAGTGCATGGGGGGTGGCCGTGGCACACAGGGGCCTGCCTACCAGCTGGGACACCCCCAAAAAATTGCCACCAGGGCAAACTTCCCCCATCACCCACCCATCCCTACTCAACTGCCTCTGAAATTCATGGGGTGGCCCTAAGTCACCAGGTGATTTGAAGGCACACATGCATACACACACACACAATTATCATTTTCAGCCAGAAAATTCTAGTGCTTCACCAGACTACAAACCCCACAATTCCATACTATGCAGGTATGTCAGTTAAATAGATGTCTGACTCGGCTATGGTGACATGCCTAAACTATATCCCTATTGGATTACTGTAATGCAGCCTACATGGGGCTGCCTTTGAAGAATGTTTGGAAACTTCTGCTGATCCAAAGAGCTTTAGCTGGATTGCTAACATGATGGTTACAGTGAGTACAATACGCCCTTGTTGCACAGTGTCAAGGTCAGAGACCCGGGCAGCAAGCCAGCCTGGAGAAGTGAGTGGAAGAGCTAGCAGAGTCCTGCCGGGAGGAGACAAGCAAGCACTTTACACAAGGGAGTTCATTTACCAAAGCATCAAGCGAAAGCTGTAGTCAGAGTTCCAAAAGCCAAGGGTCAAGAGATCAATTCAAGGTAGCAGTAACCAGGTGCTGGGAGCAAGGGACAGGCAAAAGGAGGGCTTGGAAAATGTTTGCCACAAGCAAAGGAAAGCTTCCAGGCAGGCAGTTATATAGCCCAAGACACAGGTTTGGCTAGTCATTGCTTCTTGAACTTAATCAAGGAAGCCTCCCTTTGCTCAGCTCTCTTGAGTCTCCGCCTTGCTTGTGGGCTGATGGGCACAGGCTCCAAACCATCTTCAGAACCAGATCCCTGTTGCGCTAAAGGAGCAGGCAAAGGAACGTCCAAGCCTGCTTGATCCATGGCAGCAGGGGGAGCTCTTGAGCTGCAGGACTCATCTCCATCCAGAGCCACAGGGACCAAAAGCTGCTGCTTGTCATCTCCACCCTGAGCAACAGGAACCAACAGCTGCTGCTCAGCAGCAGCAGCTCTGACAGGGGCTTCAGTTATCACACACAGCTTCACTGACTGCTGGTCTGTTTCTGGGCACAATTCAAAGTGCTGGTTTTGACCTATAAAGCTCTGTACAGTATAGGTCCAGGCTACTTGAGTCTTCCTGAGCTTTAGATCTGCAGAGGAGGCCCTGATCTTTCTCTCACTGCCTTCACAGGCAGGGTTGGTGGGAGCATGGAAGAAGACCTACTTAGTGGCTGCTCTCACACTTTGGAACTTTCTCCCTGGGGAGGCTAGGCCCATTTAAGCACTAGACTGTTATAGTGCTATTATTCCACTTTCAATATCCTATGGAATCATCAAAGGCCCTCCCCAAACTGTGAACCCCAGGATTCCATAGGATGTTGAAAGTGGAATAGTAGCACTATAACAGTCTAGTACAGAAATTGCCTGGGATGGATCCTTCTTTTTTTGTGCTTTTGGTGGCAAGTTAAGACCTTTCTTTTCATCATGCTTTTGGACATTGATTTTTAACATGGAGCTTTTATGGCGGTTTTTAATCTTTATTTTAAAGTAAGATTTTTAAATGGAAGGTTTCAAATAGAATTAAATTCTGTGGTATTTTAATAGTGTTTTAACCTTATTTTTTCTGTTTTTAACAATACATGTTTTTATTGTATTTTATGCCATTTTGAGTCCCAGTGTGGGAGAAAAACAGTATATAAATAAAGTGATGGGTTGATGAAATATAACTGTATAACTACATAGTGTGAATGGATACTTGGATCTTTTCGAGCATTCAGATAACTTTTTGAGAAGGCATGACCAGAACTGTACATAGGAATCTGTACATATTCTATTCTTTTATCACATCTGTGTAGAACTAGACATAGGGAGATAGTATATCAATGCCAATGAAATAGCATTCCTCGTGCTACTGTGCTGCTCTTTTGCCTTCACTGTAGGCAGTAAAGTAGCAGAAGGAAATGATATTTCATTGGCATTGATATACAATACACTTGCTTAAACAACACATCTGTATCTGAGGGTATTCCCTCTGTGCAAATTTTATGGCTCATTTACATCATGCATGAAGAGAAAAATGATGGCATAATTTCTCAGAAAAACAATAATGCCGCCATGATTAATCATTAAGATTGCTGTGATTGATCTAGAAGTCCCTATCCCATATGTCTGTCTAAATTTCTGACTATGTCAAGACAAATTCAGATTTCTGGGATGAAAGGTAGAGACAAGTCACTTGAAAAGAAAAAAGCACTGTTTGGATGTCTTCTAATTTGGGGATGGAGTGTTCAGTATGATTCAAAAAAATAGAGGGTATAACTTAACATGTAATCCTGAAAGAGTTCTCTTAAATCTTTTGAAATCTGAAGTTCAAGAAACAGATTTTGAACTACTTATAATTCTTTTGACTAAAGCAAAGAAAAAGGAAAAAAAAAAGAAATGCATTTCTAAATTACAGAGAAGGAAAAAAGCACCTTTGTTCAAAGATGGGTTGGAGAATGTATGGCATGTGGTTGACTGGAATAAGTTAACATATGGGAGAAGAGAACAACAACTGCAGCAGGAGAACAAATTTACATATTTATGTTATTATACTGTAATAATATTATTCTATTATAATGTACCCTTCTATTTCTTAAGCTTATGTGTATCCTTCGGCTTTTTTAATTTTAATTTTTTGCTTGTGTAATTGTTTTCTTTCTCCTCCCCCCGCTTCCCCTTTTCTGTCCTTAGGCAATTTTTATTGATTTGACAAAAAACAACAATGGAATATAGGTAATTATGAATGATTAAAACCTATTTTTGTTTTTTTGTTTTTTTCTTTATTTATTTTCTCACAGTGGCCATAGCCTAGTCTGTAGCGATTTCTGCATGAGACTGTTATAGCACTATTATTTCACTTTCGACATCTTATGGAATTCTGGGATTTGCAGTTTCGGGAGGGGGCAGCTGGCCCCTCCCAAAACTGCAAATCCTAGGATTCCACAGGATGTCAAAAGTGAAATAATAGCGCTATAACAGTCTCGTGCGGAAATGGCCTGTGTTTTGGAAAGAAGAACCTAGCTTGTTCCCAATCCTGCTAAAGAATGCTTATTCCAATTTACTAAGAGTGAAAACACATGTACAGAAGATGGACGTTCAGATCACCAGTGTTTAGATGTCCTTCTCCTATCCCTTGAGGAAATACTGGCTGGGGCTTGAGGCCTGCTATCACCACCTTCACTTCCTCTTCTGGCTAAAGAAAACTCACAACATGGTGGCACTGAGGCTTTCCTCCCATAAACTATTTCCTCTTTTGACCACAATGTGTAAACAAACGTGGCACATTCAAACATTCACTAATTCTTCTTTTTGGACCTCTCCCAGAAAAGTACATAGAAACATATCAATACAACATTTGCATACCATTTTATTTCATTACTTTTAAAATGAATTTCTTTCACACAGATTAACGTGGAATGAAAAACATTAGAATGAGCACGTGAAAAGTTTAAATTTTACCTTAAAATGAACAGTGACAGGGAAAATAATCAAAGTCAAAACTGAAGGAAAATTATTTTTGTCCCCAGCTCACAGACCACCCAAACTCCACTTATGGACCCTATAGAACCTATAGAACATCATTCTTATATGAAGGAGTCTTTTAGCCTAAATTTCTCTACTCTCACATCCTACAATCCTTATTCTTCCTGACAATAAATGACACCATACAAATCTACATTTGATTACAGAGTCGCCAGACTTTTATTATCTAATGGTGCCAAAACAAAGACCACAGTCAGGTTTTGGACACAATGCATCAATTACTTCAGATAACCCTTCAACAAACACTTCAGATTTCTATATTTTGGGGTGTAGAATGCACATTTATGAACTGATTTTGAAGGAATGTGATAGTGACACTCAGACTGATTTCCCAGATATTTTAGCACAATCTTGAGACTGACCGGCAAACTTTTTGTCTTTGAAAATTTCCAGTTTTTGGTCCTTTCTTGCAGGAAGTAAAACAAAATGTAAGGCTTGTAGGCAGAACCATTCCAACTTTGGTTTAAATCAACAGTGAAATCATAAACATCAACCTGGTCGGGTAAATTTCCTACTGCTTTAAGTCTCATACTGGGAATAGATGGGATATAAAATAAAAAATAAATAACATCTTTATCTTGATTTGCCTTAAGAATGAAATCTTTACACTATAAAAGTGATGTTTAGGCCAATGAGCAAGCAACCTTCAAAATAGCCCATATCATTCCAAGGGTAGAGCTGCCACTGCTACTGCCATTGTCCTCTCCTTTTTCCTCACTGTCCCTACCGTCCTCATTAAGTTGTCAGATGGTGCTTACAGTCTTTTATAGAAGATGCCTGGTCCATTTCTCTCTGCAGAAACAGGCCACACAGCAGCCCTCAAACAGTCCAGGCCTTCCTCCTTAGTTCAGGACTGCCAATCATTCATCAAAAATAAAATGACATACAAATAATTCAAACTTCAGCCATTTGTGACAACAAATGGGGACATGATAGCCATGTTTAAATATTTGAAAGGATGTCATGTTGAGGAGGGAGCAGGCTTGTTCTCTGCCACTCCAGAGACTAGGACAAGGAGCAATGGATTGAAGCTGCAGGAAAGAAGATTCCACTTGAACCTCAGGAAGAACTTCCTGACAGTCAGAGCTGTCCGGCAGTGGGATATGCTGCCTCAGAGTGTGGTGGAGTCTCCTTCTTTGGAGGTTTTTAAGCAGAGGCTGGATGGCCATCTGTTGAGAATGGGTGTTCCTGCATAGCAGGGGGTTGGACTCGATGGACCCTGGGGTCTCTTCCAACTCTATGATTCTATGATTCAGTAGCATTAGTCATTGCAACTAGAAGTGTGATGTGTGGGTGATTCTATTTTCAGGTTTCTGTCTGTTTTTAAAAGACATCAAAACAATACCTCAGAACTGCATTTCGAATGATACAATATTACTGTGTGTTAACTTGCTTAACTGTGGGGTACATTTTCATTAAAATCTGGTTGCTTGACACTGAAGTGCTTTCATGAGCATTTGGGGTATGATATAAGCATAGGAAACAAAATATATTAGAATTGTTGCTAAAAGCACCTTTAAAGTTCATTTTTACTGTCAGTCTACCTAGCTTTCTGCATTAAACCAAAACAGTAGTGTAAAGTGCTTCGGAATGTTGTGGCCTTCCAGACTTTGTTGAACTACAACTCATATGCCTCACTATCACAGTCTTACAGCATCTAGAGAGCCACATAATTCCTCCAATAGCATACAGAACGGAGGATAATATAGACATCACCAGATTTGGCAATGCCAGGGATGGAGTTGCCAAGACTGTATTTCCATTACCAGGACAGAAGATGTCTAAAGATAAATTGCAGCTCATATTTTAGGGGAATTCTGAAACTTTCATTTTCCTGTATTGTTCAGATCTTGTAGCATTTGCTGAAGATAATCAGAAGCAGTGCTAAAATAGAACAGTCAACCTTCTGAAGAGAAAGTTGATCTCCCAGGCCCTTCTTTAGAATAAAGAAAGCTTGTGCAGTTGAACTAGAATTTGTATTTTTGAGAGGCCAAATAATTTACACTTCTCTGTGTGGGATGTTTTCTATCAATCACAGAGTTCTTTTTACATATGCAGGTGGCAGAAATGGCTGGTGAGAAGAACAAAACACCATGATCATTGGGAACATTGATCCCAGGGATAGTAGAACCAGTCCTACTACTCTTATGCCATTTCCGCACTACACTAGTACAGTGCTATTATTCCACTTTCAACAACCTGTGGAATCCTGGGGTTTGCAGTTTAGGGAAGGGCATTTAGAATTCTCAGCCAGAGAGCTCTTTGGCCTCAGTAAACTCAGTAAACTACAAAGCCCAGAATTCCACAGGATGTTAAAAGTGGAATAATAGCACTGTAACAGTGTAGTGTGGAAATGGCCTTAGTAGAAGACAGCAGGGATGGGATTCATGTAGGCTGTAGCAACATGCACCCCCAAGATGTCTTATGGAGTTTATGGGCCTCTCTGTTTCATGGCTCCATGCAGGAAAAAAAAAGTCAGAGAAATGAAAGAATTGCTACTTTTGAAAGCCTCTAGGAGTAAAAGTTCTCCTTTCAAACCAACTAAAAGAAGTTGATCACTTTTTCAAAAGTTAGAAAATTTCCTTCCCCCTCCCATGCTTTTCTTCTTCTGGTTTTATTTTCTTTTATATTTTTCCTTCTCTCCCCCACCCCTTTTTGCAGTCTGTGTCTCTTACAGAGGAGAAAATTGACCTCTCAACCCTCACTGTGTGGCCACATTGGACCTACAGGTTTAGGACATGTGTGTTTTGTTTTGTTTTTTTGATTGAGACACTTATTTACAAAAAGAGAGAGAGAGAGAGAGAGAAGAGAGAGTCTAAAATCCATTCTATGGTAATAGACTTATGCACCTTTCTCTCATTGGGCCTCATATTGTATAGATGGGAATATACTGGTTTGGAGAGGTGTTTTGTACCTTCAAATAGAGGAGCCAAACTTTATTACATGTTATAGTGCCTTTAGTTACACTTAGGCCCTTTCTGCACCTTACCTTCTTCCGGCACTGGGGTGCAGAGATCGCGCTAGCAGCCTCCAGCAAGAGGCTCTCATGTCTGGGGTCCTTCAGCTCTGCATGAACTGCCTGCTCGCACGAGAGCCCCGCCTCTTCCTTCCGCAGTGCACGCCAGATAAGTGCGCACGGGGCCCGGTAGCAATGTGCGATCACACACCATTTTCAGCTTCCAGTCAAAAATGAAAAGGTGCGTGATCGGCACCTGCCGGCCCCTGGAGCATTGCACTATTGTAAGTGTGTCATGCAGATCACTCCTCACAATCGCACAATGCTACAGGCCCTCTTTTGCATGGTAAATGCCGTGCAGAAAGGGCCATAGTTTGCAACCATAATGCAGTCTCAATTTTCATCTAAATCAGGGAAGACAATGAAGTTATCATAACTGGATGGATTTTGGATTTGAGGAGGATTTTTTTTCCTCCAACATGGCTATCCTTGAAACATTTTCCATGTTCATTTAAAGCTTGTATATAGACCCACAGAATTTTTTCAGTCTCAGAAAAAGCACTCATCAAAGACAGCAGGAGTTTGAGCAAGATCCCCTTGCTATTTTGTACATCTAGTGTGACTGTGCAAACAGACTTTGGAAAAACAATTCATAATTTCACCATGAAACAGACAAGAAACACAGATGCTTAAAATGAAGTGGAAACAACAAAAAAGACAAGTATTTGTAAGGAATAGCACAATAGAAATAGTACCAGAGGTGCCAAAAACCAGAGGAGCAAACAAGTTTAATAAACTCTGGGTTGTATGTTTACTCACTGGTTAGTATTGTTCTATAAAAAGTACAACTTTCATGCTTGGTTACTTTTCTCTTCTTATTTTGCAGGTGCTTTCTGAGTAATTAATTACTGTGTAATTTTCAAATACCTTTGGTATTCTATCATTGTATTATTTACGTAACAGCCCATCTTGTAAGAATATTGCTTCCAGTTAGATGATTAGGGGAGGTTTATGTATTATTGAGGTAAAAGTTTGCTTTCAGAACTGTTTGCTGTAAACATTTTTCATACTCTGAAGAAAATCCTTTTGATCAAAACAGATATTATCTGGAAGTCCATCTGTACATATATTCTGAAAATAATATTCCATATATTGCATACGTTTTGAACACATTATCCCATTTATGTAATTTGCATCTATTAGCAGAATGTATTTACAATCCACCCTGCTTTTGGTTTTCGGCACCTCTGGCACTTGTTCTATTGTGCTAAAATGAAGTGGTCCATTTATAAAATATTTGCAGCTATGCTAAGTCATGAAAACATGAATATTTTTAAAACAATAAAAACATGCTGTTACTGGGACCTAACAAAAACTTAGAAAAATAGCAAGAAGGATTGGTAGGACTCCATTACAGACTAGACATTACACTAAACAAGAACAGCAAAGTATTGCGGGGGGATAGAAACATGATAGAAAAGTCCAGTGTGGCAATGAGTATTTCAGAAATGCACAAAAGGGAATTTAAGAATTAAAACAGATTTTTTTACGGAATGTACATAAGAGGACAGGACCACATTACAAATTTGTACTGCAGATACACACTCACACACGCGCGCGCGCACACAATGTCTGGGCTATGCTGTAAACATCCTGTTTGTTAAATCCTTAACACTGTTGAATTCATCTTTCTGTGCAAGTGTGAGACTCTGGAATTGCCTGACTCACAAACCTCCTCCATATTTTGCAGTAAACAAATAGGTTGTGTAAGTGTTGATTTTAACTCTTCTGACTTGAATTTTCAGACAAAACAAGGTCAAAGCACAAATAATGCTCCAGATAAACTAAGAGCAAAGGTCAATGGTTTTTAATGCTGGGTGATCGATATGCAAAGCTTTGCAATTTTGTTGGGATGGGGTAGAGGCACGAAACACACATCTTGTACTCAGGATATTTCCAAAGAGAAATGTTTTAAACTATTTCTTTCAACAGATGAACACCTCCAAAACAACAGAGCCCTTGAAGTCTGTGACACCAGAGACATGCAAAAGTCATTAAGGTTTCTCCCAAGAGACCTTTCTGGAGTTGTTTCACATTGGAGTGGGTGTAAGTCTGCTTAAAATTAAATTACTTCAAAATAAAGTTAGAGCGCTAAGCAATATCCTGCCTTCAACTCAGCACAGTTTCCCGTGAGAAAACAGAGCCGGCAAAGAGAGCTTAGACAGACAGACAAACATATTTACCCCTAGGTGGAAGGTACAAATTAAATTAGCCTGCCACAAAAGGGGGATGTTTTCTCCTTCTGTTCAGATGTCATGGTAGTGAGGAAACATAGTCTTGGGGCCAAGAAAAATGGCACAAATGCATTCATCTCAGCCACCATTCATCCTGTTCCAAGGTCTAAACAGTGCACATAAAAGAACAGCGCTGTCGAACCACTTCCTTTCCTTAGTTACCAAGTGGAGGCTTGCAAAAGAATATGGGAGCAGAGGATGGTGATTTTTCCAGGTTTCTGTGTCATGATCAAGAGTGATTGAAGAGGTTATCAACCTGATGAGACTTGGAGTGAGACTATCATAAGGAAATCTCAAATTTATACCTCAAGTTTCTTTTCCCACCTCTGCCCTTCCTTCCCCTGTTTCTTCTCTTTTCTTGATCTGTGTGGTTACATTTCAATGTGCACTGTAAATCTTCTCTTTCTCTCTCTACAGCTGGAAAACAATGCATGCACTTCCTGAGTCAAGTATATCTTTTATTGTGCCTCATTAATATGCATGTTTTTGGCACTCAGTTGGGTTCAGCTGGTATGCTTTCCAGTATCTCATTCTTTATTTATATGAGACTGGGAGGTGTGACCTATGGAGCCAGTTGGCTGTCATGAATTGGAATATTCATTAAGCCTTGTGAATTATGCATCTGACTGCTTATAATACTGTGATCAACACTGGATGCTGCCAGAACTCTCAGCTACTTCCTGTTTGGTGGAATGCTCCACAACTCCATTGCAAAGTACATGCAATACATTACATGCATTTTGGAAATAAAACTGATCAGCTGTGTATTCCCAGCACTGAAAAGCCTTGGGGATTTTGGGACTTAGACATGAGAAAATATTACCGAAGACATTTCTCTACCGACAGATCACAAGGAAACAGTCATTTAATATTTCTGCAATTCCAGGCAACCATGCCCCTCTCTGAGTTTTTCTGCAGTATGTATAGTAATTTTCTTATTGTTTAAAGAAGTAAGTTAGACATAGCAACAGAATTCTCTTTATTGAAATTTCAGTTTGCGTTTTCTGTAAAAACTGCTCTGTTGTGACAGCACAAGTATAGTATCCAACCACTGTACCACTAAAGAATGATATAGCCAGTCTAGATTTTTGATAGCCAGTTTGGTGAATTAAAGTGTTTTGACTAAGGCCATTTCCACAGTAGACTGTTATAGTGCTATTATTCCATTTCCAACATCCTATGGAAGTGCAGAAATGGCCTAAGAGTGGGGAGACTCAGCATCACATCACCCATCATCAGCCATCAAGTTCCTTTCACATCCTTTCATCAGTCACTACCTTTCAACTTTACTTAAGTCATAGGAATTTGGTGATAAAATATGGGTATGTATAATTCTTGGATGAAAGGCAAAACATATAAATGTAAATTTATAAAAAACATTCTGGCCTAAATTCTCCTATTAGTTGGAATTAGCATTAGAGTCAATGAATTAATAAAATTAACACATTGACTCTGGGAAGTTAAACTAGTGTTTTTCAAACATTCTACAAGAAAGAAAAATCAAGGCAAGTTCTCTCACAAGGCTAAGAACAATCAGGTCAAACACAACTCAAGAAGGAAGATGTTTGCCAGTTACTAAATTTCTGAGGCATTCTGAATTCATGCCAACTGATATTTGCTGGTGCAAAGCTGCCTGGTGGAATGGCTACCGGAAAGTCTGCCTCTGGTGAAATAATTTTGAGTTAGGCACATTTTATGATTTTGTTGTTATGTACCTTCAAGTCATTTCAGACTTTTGGCAAACCTAAGGTGAACCTATCACAGGGCTTTCTGAAGCTGAAAGTAGGTGATGCACTCAAGGTCACTCAGTGGGTTTCCATGGCTGAAGGGGAAATTGAACCCTGGTCTCAAGGGTCATAGTCTAATGCTCAAACCACTACACCACACTGGCTCTTGGGGCCAATTTAGAGATCCATGGGCCTTTTGTACAAAGTAATTCAAGTACAATACAGTGCATAATGCATTCCTGGGCATTACACACAGAACTTCTTTGAAAAAGCCAAAATCTCATTGATCATCTGTATGATAGGGAGGCCTGAATCTGATATCTCTTGGTAAAAGAGATGATCCACAGAATTTTAGGTCTTGCTTGCTTGCTTGCTTATTTTTTGTTTGTGTGCTTGTTTGTTTGTTTTTGAACATGTATGCAATCTTAAATGCCAGACATAGGAGGGGAGATCTTTGCACAACTCCTGTGCCTTCCCATCTAGATAAAGATTTGTGTTAGGAGGAACTGTAACATAATAGCAGAAAGCATGCATTGCATTCAATTAGTCCTAGGTTCAATGCCTTGCAACTCAAAGAAAACGAAACTACACCTAAAAGCCAGAGAATTGCTGCCATTCAGAGCAGACAAAACTGGGCTAGATGGACAAATAACCTGACATAATATTAAGTTCCTCCTATGCCCACAGGATCTAGATCAGGATGAGTAACTGTGAAGAATACCAGTGCTTTATGGTAAACCAGTTTATTTTGTAATGTCTGTATTTCAAAATGTGACTTTTCTGCTCACGATACCACTACAAATTGATTTTGAGCAATCAGATTACCACCTTACCCTACAGACAGCTATTAAATCACTCTGAATGCATTGCATGCTTCAGGACAATTGGGATATTGTGAATCAGTTCTCAGACTGAAAGCTGTCTCATTCCATGTTTGTTGCTTTTCTCCTCTGCGTAAACATATGACCTTCATATAAACATTGGTTTTCAGAGGCTGCTTGAGAAAATTCCACTCATAACTAGGCTATGTGCCCTGACTCCACAGTATCTCTTTACTAATTTGTCATTAAAAGCCACAAGTTAGTTAATTTGTTTATTGTGCTAAATAAATACACTACAAGTGGGATATCCTTAAAAAGCTGCTTTGAAATCTAGTGCTTCCCAGATCTTTAAAATAGCTTAAAATGGAAGGAGATTAATGCCATAGAAAGATTAATGAAGAAACTTAATAGCTTTAGAAATCACATATAGCAAGACCAGTTTTAAAGTCCAGCCTTCCCTTGCCACCTTATGACCTGAGGTTTATAGTTTCAAGATGATTCCATGCAAGCTAAAACTGGGAAATGATTCTTTCACAAAATTAAACAAAACAAAACACCCTTACTTGGTTTTAGAACGAACTTAGAAGTCAGTATTATTAGTACCAATAGAAAACAACAACCCTTCCTGTGCTACATTTCTGCCAGGGATAAATACACAAACAAACGCACACATATACCCAAAAATGTTGGTGAAATAAAAATATGAAAAGTACAGCATAATCTATCTTTATTGTGTTCGGTAAGTCCTATGGCAAGGCCTGACCTAGAAGAGGATAGACTGACCTCTATAAAGGTCATGGGTGAGCCCTATGTAAAATGGCATTGTTTACAGGTTTTTTAGTAGAGAGATTAGCTGTCACTTATTTTTGCATACCTAACTGAAGAGCTTTAAAGGTTCCCAGTGAGAGCATGCTCTCTTCTCTTTCTCAGCCTGTCACATCCTTGTCAGTTTCAATAAAATTACTTACCTGAATTATGCAGATGAGCTTTTGTTGGGTCCAGCACCCATCATTGTTCCTCTCCACTACAGCTGAAACTTCTAGCAGGCTTCTTGCTTTTACTGTCTGATTCTAGCACTCCTTGGGTCAAGACCTTTCAACCTCAGGGCTTGACTTATGCCACAACCATTTGACAAATCGCCCAGGCCCTTACAAAAGCTGGTTGAGCTCCAGAGTGAGTGCTCTCTATGCACCACTGTTTCACAGTTTTGACATTTCCTTCTCACTTTGCCCTTCGGTAATTAGACAAAAGAAGAAAAAGACATTTGTGTCCAAGGAATGCTTTCATTTGAGAAGTGATAAATGGCCACCCTTTCCAATAAGTTGTGGTCTAGTTATATGACAGAAGAGTTTGAGGCTGTTAAAAATGTTACCTTTTAAAAGCCACTTTCTACCCCTGATTTTAGCTAAAACCTGAAGTCTAAAAGATGAATGAATTATTAACTGGATTACTTCCACTTCCTCCACCACATACTGACTGTGCAATAGCTTCAAATCACCATCAATATTTGGAATCATACAGTGGAAATAACTTGACAAACAATGGAGACACTGAAGCCTTAGTGCATTTCGGTGACCATTCCCTAATGATTCCTGGGAGAGTATCCCAGGCATCATAGGACAGTTTGTATCCTCCTTCCAAAGGTCTAGAAAGAGGTCTACGTTCTGAGGGAGAAATCTGACTTTGAGATGCCCTCTCGTAGTTCTCACATAAACAGCCATGGCCCTTCCATTTCTCAAGCTGAAGCTCCTACACTGATAGAGGCAAATGGGGACAAATGAGGGAATGCCATGGGTAAAGCAGGGGAGGCTTTGGATATGCAGGATTTCCTGACATGACCCTGACTTGGCTGTGGGGGGATAGGTGCACCATCCCTGGAGGCAGCAAACAGAAAATCCCCCCTGGGTCTGTGCTAATAGAAATAAAATCACTAGAAAAAGAAAGAAATGGGGATCCTGCAACAACAACAACAACAAAAACAAGCAAACAGAAAAAGGGAGGGAGGGAGGGAGGGAGGGAGGGAGGATCTTCCAGAACTGGAACTCTGCCATAAATAGGCATACTTGAAAGTGGCCTGCCAGAGTTGACCAAATGCCACCCACCACCACCACCACCACCAGCTTTCTGTTTCCAGAAGCAGTCAGGCATGTATTTCAGGGAAACCCACAGACAAACCATTACAGCAAACCACAATCTGCCAGGCAGTCTGCGGTGACTAATATCTAGAGATATACTGCATCTGAACATCATACCCATTGATAAGCCTAACCTTCAAATGGAAGAAATCATACATGAAAATAAAATATAAATGGTAAAAACCATTTAAGTGGTGCCATAGATAATTATCTCTTCAGTAATCTGTCTAGGAACCAAAAAGGAACGTGAAGCCAAGATCAGAGACTAAAACACTCAGGAAATTCTTTCAATCATTTTGCACTCTTCCATCTCAACAAAGCTTTGCATGCTTCAGATTGTGCTAAAAAGCAAATGTGTACTACGTATCTAATTCCAAACACAGAAAAATGAGTGTGCATCTGATTTTAGTGAGTCATACTCTTTCAATGGCTAATCTATCTCTTCTGTTTGTGGTGCTGTGTTAACTGGAGTTTTGCCAAATCACACTACTGAATACCTCAAATTACTTTTAGGAGTTAATACCGCTTCATAAAGAAAAAAAGCTAAAAATCTACCTAAGAACCAGACGTTATGCATGATATTTAAAACCCCTCAGAACTATGAACCTGCATCAGGACCAATAGAACAGCAACACCATCACCTGGTCTCTGGTGCTCAGTCATTTGATTAAAGAGGTGCCACAGTCCTTATCAGAACTCTCTGGTTCTAAACACTACATTTCTCTAACATATATTTTTAACCATCATTCACTACACATTCACACTGATGGGAAAAAATAATTACACTTAAATGGTAGCATTTCGTTCTGTCTGTTTTTCTCACTATTACTGCTTTTCCTAGTATGTGGTAAAAACTGGAAAACATCAGAGTTAGTCCTAAAACAACAAAGAAACTCATTTAACTGATCATGCTTCAAAGTCTTTCTAAGAACAATGAGTCTTTAGGAGTACTGCAGGCATATGGAATAGACCAACATCCTGATGCTTGCAATAAGGTACCCATAGGCCAAATATCCTGGACACGTTCCATTGGACAGTTCCTTTCCATTAAACACAAATGCATCTGGGAGAGATTGAAACCATGGGAACACAATTGGTCAACCTTTACCTCATATACTATATTGCTAGATTATTGTTTCACTTAACTGGCAAGAGCCAAGCATGTCTGAACATGTGGGAAATAAACAACTACCTATTAAATTGGCAACCAGCAGTAACACCTTAAAGTCCTTTCCCAGGCCATCAACAATACTAATGCCATTGAAAGACCTGATTGATTTTCAAGTTTATAGGTTACTCTTCTCTTTTGACTGTTTGTGCTGCTCATTAAAATGAAGTATCACTTAACAATGTAAAGTATCTAAAAGTGATATTAGTGACTTTTTTTATTGCATCATCTGGCATGGACTTCTAGTGTACCTCAACCACGGATTAATTGACTTCATTTTTTTTTTTTTCTTTTTTTTTTTATTAATTATATAACTAAATCACAAATACAAAACAAGAAAAAAAAATTAAACACCATGTGATATACATAATAGTGAATTAAAAAAAATTTTTTTTCTTTTTCTTTTTTTCTCTTCTCTTAAGCAATACTAACTTTCATTGTTATTTTGCACCTTTACCCTTAAATTTATAAATCTGTTCAACTGTTATAATTTCACATTTAATTCAATATTTTTCACATCCCCTTTAATCTATTTCTATTGTTAATTCTTTTAACTTTTTTTTTAAAAAAAACATTGACATCACTTATCCATTTAAATCTATAAATCACAAGTTTAACACACACACCTACTAAGAATTACAAAATATACAACACAAAAGAAAAACAAAACTAAATCTAAAAAATACCCACCCCCCAGAGCCAACTTTTTATTTAATCCACTTTCCAAAATTGTCATTCTTCTTTTGACAGGGTAGTATTACTATCTCTTTTCAGAACTTTATCCAAAAATATTTTCCAAATTTCTTCAAAATCATTCCCTTTAACCAAACCTTTCATAAACCTAATTCTACATGTTAGTTTATCATTAATTGCAATTTTCCACACTTCGTTATACCATTCCTCTATTTGAAATTTTTCATTTGCTTTCCATTTTTTTGCTATTATTAATCTCGCTGCAGTTAACAAATTTGTTATTAATTCTTTCTTTACTTGAGTACACTCAACCTTATCATATATAGACAACAATGCAATATTTGGACATACTGGTATATCTGCTCCTATAATCTCTTTTATCTCTTTAAAAACCTTTTGCCAAAACTCCATTATCTTATTGCAATTCCACCACATATGCATATATGTACCAATTTCTTGACATCCTCTCCAACATAATCTTGAATATTTCTCATCTATTTGATTTAATTTCACTGGAGTCAAGTACCATTTCCACACTAATTTATAATAATTCTCTTTTATTCTTATTGATAATTTTTTTAAATGACGTTGTTTCCAAATTTTTCTCCATTCTTGTATATCTATATTTTGTACTATCTCTTCCTCCCACATTTTTCTAAGAAAATCCTCTTCTTGTTCTTTTGCTAATATTTTATATATTTCACTTGTAATACCTTTTAGTATTTCATTTTCTTGCATATTTTCTCTTTGAATAATAATTTGTTCAAATTTAGTATAGTCTTTAAAATCCTTAACATATCTTTTCATACTCTTTGTCCATTGCTCTAATTGTATATAATTTAACCAGGATATTTTAGTTTCCTGCAATCTCTCTTTCATTCTATCTTTATTTATCATTATTTTCATCCATTCTTTTAATCTATAAATTTTTTGTTTTTTTATTTCTTTCTCTATTATTTCTCTTAAATTTATTGGAAATTTTTCCATCATCACTATCGGAGTTAATATTGATATATTCGGTAATAATTTTCTTTTATTTTTTTTCCATATTTCTATTATATTTTTTATAAAAGGATTTTCTACCTTCTCCATTTCTTTCTTTGAAAAATTCCTAAAAAATATATTTTCTAATTTTGTCTCAATATTCATATCTTCTATCTCTAACCAATCTAAATCACCCTTTCCTGAAACCCCCTCTATGATATATCTCAATTGATTTGCATAATAATACCATTTTAAATTTGGAAGTCCCAGGCCACCTTCTTTTTGACTTTTATACCAATATTTCTTGTTAATCCTCGATTTTTTATTTCCATTACAAAAATTATTTAATATCTTTTGCCACTCCTTTAATTCTTCCTCTGATATTTTTATTGGTAACATTCTAAACAAAAAGTTAATTTTAGGTAAAATTTTCATTTTTACCACTGCTATTCTACCAAACCACGATAGCTTTATATTTTTGTAGTCCTCTAATTTCCTTTTTGTTTCTAATCTTAATTTCTTGAAATTTTTTTCCTGTAATTCTTGTAAATTTTTTGTAATCTCTATTCCTAAATATTTAATTGATTCTTTTATTTTAAGTAATCCTCTTTTACTACTTATAAATTTTTGTACTTCTTCTTTAGTATAATTAAATAACATTATTTCTGATTTGGCGAGAACATTCAAGAAGAAACTGCTCTAGGGGAAGTATGGAAGTAACACAGGGTGGAAAGGGATATAATATATTTTAGACTCCATACTTAGAAACTTAATTGAATTTGTCATATGAGGCAGGGTCTATACAATAGAACTTGTATATTTTATTAGTGTAATTATGTACGTTGTGAAAAGCAAACTTAGTAAGCAATGTTAAATTGAGATTATTTTAGCTCTTTCTTTTTTAGTTGTGTATAAGTTTGCAATAAAAATAATTTTAAAAAGATGATGTTCTTTAAAATGAATTTATCTGAATATTCTTCAATTTTGAAAGAGCAATACATTAACAAACATTTCTTTAACAAACATTATTTCAATATACGTGCAAGTTTTACTTACTTTTTAAAAAAATATCACCAGAGGCAAATACATTGAAAATATAATGGATCAAAATCTCTCTAGGTTTATTCAGGTGTTTAGGATGAGATTAACCATGGAGAGCAACAGCCGCAAAAATTGAACATCTGTGTTTATGAACACATGGGGACTCTCCACACAATCCAGAGCCCTGCTATATCTGGGTTTCTGATTGCATGGAGAAGTTTTATAGAAGACACTGTCCTTTTCAGATGTATCTTCCCCATGTGGGAAGCGCAATGGTTGATGGAGCTAGCCTGCTCCCTTTCCTCACATTTTTTTTTATGTTAAACCTATTCTGAATGCTCAAACAGGGCTTGAGCAGGGCTTTTATCTATAGTAGCCACAAATACTATTGATTTTAGTAAGACTTTTGCAGATCCGTTTCAGAAAACACATATCATGTACCAGGAATGTGAACAATCTTTCCAAGAAATTGTCCTTGAAATTAAGACATTTCTAACTTGCAATGATTCTAATTTGCACATATTTTTTGTCTATTGTAAGCAATTGACATACTTTGTCAACACCCCACCCCAAGTATTTGTAGCATGAGGCCAGTTAAAATTTGGCTGCTGTTAACAAAAGGCCTATTTATTTATTCATTCTCTTCATTTAAAGTAGTCTCTTTATCTAAGAAGACCAACAGAATGGTAAGTGGGTACAATACATATTGTAATAGACTGTATACTGTTAAGGACAGGAATGTAAGAAGCTGCTTCACACTTATTCAGACCATTGGTCCATCTGTTACAAACGGGTGAATCCAAATGGGGTGAATGTACCTCTAATTATTCCTTGAAAATATACTTGTGTTCACACATTTAAATTATCTATTCATATGACACAAGTACACATTTGAAGTAGTGGGCAACATGACACCATGAGTGTAATGTTTTCCTTAGAACCATAAAAAGTGACCATTTTAATTTGTTCTGGTTACAGTTGTTTACATGAGGCATGTCTTTTGCCGTTTCAGCCTTCCTTCAATTTGAGCCCCTCACCTATTGATTACATTCTGGACTCAGTAACAAATTCCTTTCTCTCCTATTTCCTCAGGCCCCATTTTCAGCCATTTTTTTCTGGCTAACTTATGTTGATTATGGGAGAAGTGTGTACACACATTCCTCCACACTACATCATGAGGAAGCACAGCAGTAGAAGCACCCGGTTTTCCCACAATAATCCCGTCGTAAGCTACCTTGGTCCTTCCCTCTCTCTAACTCTCTTCCTTCTTCTTTCTTTCTTTCTTTCTTTCTTTCTTTCTTTCCTTCATGAACATTTCCAAACTTGGCATAAGGGATCTTTGCCTATTCTGAAGTCATTCCACAGAAAAGAAGAGAATTAGAGGAATGGAATAAAATGGGACATGACAAAGGGTAAAGATTTTAAAAGATGTGAAGTACACATGGGTAGGTATACAGAAACGAGAGACAAAACCAGTTCTGCCTCTTTCTGTCTGCACAACCTGGGAACAGCAAGGTTAGCAAGTTCCAAACCCAATCCCAAGGTGTGTTTCTCCATAGCAAAGAACTCACTGAATCGGATTTGGATTTGGGATGGCAGCAAGACAGCAAGATGCCTCTCCACACATACACACATCTACAAACCTGGTTCTTTATGTCTTAGCAAACTGTATACTGTAACACATCAAAGCCTGACAGGTTTTTACTTTGCATAATCTTTTGTGAGCCGCAGTCTAATTCATCAGATGCAAGTGGGCTTGTGTCCAAGAAAGTTTATGCCAAATTTGTGTGGGTCCTGGCTGGACTTCCTTTTCTGAACTCCTGGCAGGCACCCACTGACTGCTGAGGCACAAAAGGGAGGATCTTAGGTTTTGTGTATTTTTATTTTCCCTTCTCTTCTCTCCCCTTTGGAGAGGTGGTTGTTGGCCTTCTGGAAGGCAAATTAGGAAAGCTAAATAACTAGGTGTCATGCATCCATATATTTCCTTACCTTTCTGGTAAGATAGATGTTGTGACCTGCTCCTTTCCAAGAGGGGAGAGACAGCTAAATTCCTCAAGAACATATTTGGAGCTGTGGAAAAAGAAAGCCCATCACCTTTTCTTTTCTTTTTTTTTCGGGGCAGAGGAAAAGTTAGAAAAAAGAGAAGACCTAGCCAACCAAGAGTTCCATGATCCTACCCCATGCCCTCTCCCTCCTTTTTCCCTGTGGGAAAGAGCATTAAGAGGATGCTGAAGTAAACCCATTTCCCCCTCCTATCTTAATGGGGGAAATGTAGTCAAAACACTAACAAGGTTCAATAGGGAAGTATGCAATGAATTTTTTTATTATTATTTAAATAAGACGGATGCCATCAGGCTAGGGAAGCACTGTACATCTTGCAGGCCATGATGACTTGGGTGAGAAAGGCGGGCACTGTTAAGCCTGGCATTTCCACAAGGCCATCATACAGGATTTTTCATACCCCCACCTATTCCCACTTTGAGGCAAAAGCAAAAAAAAAAGGTGTACAAAATATTAGAATCCACAGGGAAAAAAGGGAGATACGTTTCCAAGTGCTCAGTGGATGGCTGGTGGGTGGAGGGGTGTTTGTTTTATTTCCTTTTGTTTGTTTGTTTTTAATTTTGGAAAAAGTCCTATATATTTCAGGGGGGGCCCCCATATATATATATATTTCAATGGCCTTCTTCAAGAGCCACATATAAACATGAAAACAAATACAAATGTAAATGTAAAAATGAAAATGGACAAAAAAAGGGAGACATAAATCACTTGTCTCCCCGCATCCCCCATTGATTCTATTGGGTACTCTCCAGTATTTGCCTTTTCTGAAATATTAAAGACCATGCCATAGGAACAAAGAGAAGTTATGTGAATAGCTGCATCAATTTAACACAAAGCAATTATAAAAACTGCTGAGCATTCACAACTATGGGAATATATATCTGTGTGTGGATTCACCCCCTGACTGACTGGCAGTGAAATTTATTTAATTCATTAGAAACATATACATCCAAGTACCTCTCTGAGTCAATGTTTT
Source organism: Ctenosaura bakeri (assembly GCA_948474755.1). Lineage (NCBI taxonomy): Eukaryota > Metazoa > Chordata > Lepidosauria > Squamata > Iguanidae > Ctenosaura > Ctenosaura bakeri. The sequence goes on along the minus strand of CAOLHI010003481.1, from coordinate 75,434 downwards.
CAAATCCAGAAGCTGCATCTTTCAAAAGAGGAGGAGATCCTCTTCAGTAGGAGGAATATGCTGCCTGAGAACAGCAGCTCATTTGATCAGACTGCAAGATACTCCATCTTGATCACACCAGGACATCCAGGGTCAATCAGTCTAAGTGCATTTTAAAGTGCTTCTCTTTTTCCTCTTTTCTGTTTTAGGCCGAGATTCAAATGGCTTTTTGTTATGATCTGCAATGATAGTGCTGGGAACTCGGTACACAAATGAAACACTGGAATTGACTTTTGGTTCAAAGCTGGTTCACTAACACCAAGCGGTTGTGCATTTTTGAAGTACAGCCAGTTTCTACTTGTATTTCTAGTTTGTCCTCCAGCACTGGTAAAAAAGAATATTGACAAAACGGCAGAAGTAATGGTTATAGTCTCTCTTTGTCATTGTTGCTTGGATAATTAAAAGCCATAAGAAGGCCAAGAAAACATAATGATTTTTTTTCTGGAGTTTACAAAGTGAATGAGCTACTTCTCTAACAGACGAAAAGGGCAAAGGGTTTCCAAAAGTTTACAAAACAGAAAGAGAGAGAGAGAGAGAGACAGAGACAGAAGTCATGTTCATTTTCAGTTGCATGCAGAGCATGGAAAAGTTACTTTCTGACTGCAACTCTTGGCATACCTTAGTCAGTGGCCATGCTAGGGTGAATAGACTATCTGGGTTAGTGAGTCAAAATAAGTAACATTTTTTCTAAGCTCTGCTTCTGATGGCCATTTCAGCTGAATCTAGAGCAGGAAGAATCTTGTCTCAATACCACTAGAAGCAATTTAGGGTTTAAAAAAAAAAAGTTTAAAAACTTCAAACATGAATCTTCCAAAAATGTTTTTACTTGGTTTAACAGTAAAATTGTAATGTTAAACAACAGATATATTCTTGTGCAAGTAGATTAAGCAGAGGCTGGATGGCCATCTGTCGGGATTGCTTTGAGGGTGTTCCTGCATGGCAGGGGGTTGGACTGGATGGCCTGTGTGGTCTCTTCCAACTCTAGATTTCTATGATTCTATGATTTCCCATCTCCCTATGGCAGCCCCCTGAAAATGCTTCATAGAGGGCTGAGGGACCCTACTGAATGAGATGGTGAAAGGGAGGTGGGAATCCCCAAAAATCAGGTGTGGACACCTTTTAGGAGTGAAACTCTTCCATGTATGTAAGGAAGATATCTGGTCTGACCCATGATGAGTGAGATGGTCCTGTCCCATCTTTTAACTAACTGTGAGAGAAATTATTACAAAGTATTACAAAGTATCACAGATTGGTGATGCAAATACACAGACATAGAATAATTTGCATCACCAATCTGTGATACTTTGTAATACTCGAAATTCTGTTCATTTTTTTTACACAAGATTTAGCATGGAAAATATTGCATGTGCAAGAATACCAAGACTATATGTGCTGAATAGTGTTCTGACAAAAAATTTCCACACTAATTGCAGCACCCGTTATGCCCACTTATGCCGTCACCCCTCTTATTCTAGTAATAGAAGCTGAAGATTGCCAGCCATTAAACGCTGTTAGCAACTGTGGCTAATGCAAAAGCATTTTTATTAGTTACACTCAAGTCCCATCAAATCTTTAATTTGTATAGCTGGTTTTCCCCCCTTTGATCTCATGCTGAATTTCTGAGGGAGGGTGGTGGTAACATGGAGCAGAAAGAAGCAAAAGAAATAGGAGGGGTGAGAGAGAATTAATACTGAGTGAAACAACAAGCAGGAGAATTCAAAATAATAAGTGGAAAGTTTATATGCCATTTCCAGAATGGAGGGAAACAACCACATATGCAAGAATAAACTAGGGATGTACTTTTTTGCAAATATTGCTTTTGAAGAAACCAACAAGCAAGTTGAACAATTTTCCTTCTGCTAGAAGAAAATCTTTGAAAACTGCTGTTTTTGAAGACTATTTGCAGTTTAGAACTTATTTTACAGAAAATTCTGACCTTTTCTTTTTTTTACAGAAAACAGCATTTTCTACACAGAAAATTCCTGCACAGACAATAAAGCAGAAAAACTGCAAAGATTCTCATCAGCCCAGGATTTTTCTTGTCAGTGTTCCCTGATACTCCAGCAGATGTGTATCTAGCATACACAGTGGCTAGGACAAGTGTGGAAGTTGTACCCCTACCTCCAGGCCACTTCCTTCTCCACCACCTCCTCCTCCTCTGCCACTTCTGGCATTGCTTCTTTGCACACCCCTGGCATTGGTACCCTGGGCACATACCCTACATGCCCCACCCTAGATGTGCCTCTGTACTCCAGACCATTTTCAACCATTTTTGAATATTTTTTAAGCATTCTTTCCATCCCTAGTATGAACAGAAATGGTACAAGAAAGACAATAGCAGGATACAGATAAATATTACATATATATTATTCACACCCAAATGTAGTTCTCTTAGTCATTTCAGCAGAGAATGAGCTCACTTGTCCTAAGGGGTCACATGCTCTAAGCAAGTTATTGAAAATGCTCCAACTCTCAAAAAATGGTTATAGTGTTATAATTATGTTCTGTAGTAAATTTCATTAATCTCAAGGAGACTCCCCGTTTAATATGTATAGGATTACAGTCTAGTAGTTACATACAGCTGATTGACCTTTCAGTCTTACAAGGACATTAGGGGTCAAATGTTCTCAACTTTTTTCTAGTGTTGGTGGCCCACAGAAACAGATACAGGTAAACAGATACAGGTAAAAATACATTCAGATACAAATATAAAAAATGAAAATGTAATTAAACTATCCCTAGAACTAAAAAAAAAAAGCACTTAAGTGCACTCAGTAAAGGGCAATAAATAAAAAATAGTATAGCACACTAATAAAAGCCCTTTTCTTATAAAAGTTCCCCAAAGCCTGTCAGAATAAAAAGGTCCACAAAGAGCCCACTCAAACTACACAGTGATAGTGCTATTATTTCCCTTTAACTGTCATGGTTTCTTCCAATGGAATCTTGGACGTTGTCGTTCAGTAAGACATTGGGGTGCGCTTGCTGAGAATTTTAAATATCCCTCCCTAAACTGGTAATCCTTAGTATGGACTCATGGAAGTTACAATGAAATAATGGCACTAGAATTCTGTAATGTAAATGGGGCCCTGCTGACAGAAGGACAAAACACAGGGAGCCAATCTAGCTTAGCTAGGGTGGGAGTTCCAGGGCCTGGGAGTAACTAGGCCTTTCCCCACATTCCACCAGACATGCCAGTGAAGGTGGCAGGACTAAAAAAGGGGATCCTCTCCCATCCTTCAGATACAGTCCTCTAGATAGTATGGACTCAAAGTCATATATGGCTTTATAGGCCATAATCGTAACTTTGAATTGTGCCTGGAAGTAGACTGGTATCCAGTGGAACTAGTAAAACAGAGTTATGTGCTCTTGTAACTTCCCCAGTTGAGTATGGCTGCAGCTCACTGAACCAGCTGAAGTCTCTGAGCACACTTTCAAATAAAGTGTGTGTAATCCAAGTGGAATTGAAGTAAGACATGCATCACTGTGGCAAAATCAGACCTCTCCAGGAATGAATGTAATTGACACAATAGTTTAACTGTTCAAACTGACCCCTGGCCACCATAGAAAGCCAAACATCTAGTTTCAGAACTAAATCTAGGAGTATCACCAAGCTGCAAAGTTGTGTCTTCAGGGAGAATGCGGCCCAGATCTGCCTTTTGAGATGTGGGTAATCTTCATAGAGAAACACATGGAACACTGCTGGCTGAGCCTGTGTCCCAAGAGGTAATCTCACTGATTTCAGTGGAATGTGCTGTATGCACTTTCTGCTTAGTAAATGTGGTTTCCATTCATGAGCTGAGTGGGACTGGCTGAGTGAATAGTTCCCATCAATCTCTGATTAATTTGCTACAGTCAGAGCCCCATGAATGGTGGTGTTGTATTTAAAGAATTTATTTCATATTCTGTTAAAATTTTCTCATGCTTTTGTCCTGAGAAATTTCTGAAAGAGAAAACAACAATATTTAAATGACATATCATGGGATTTGAAGATCACTTTTCTGAGAAAAACATTATAGATGGAATTCCCATTTTGATCTACACTGGGACTGGTTATGATGAAACCCAGGTCACAACCACATGCTTCGTTCATTTCTCATGGCCTACCAGTTGTCCCCTTTAGTTTTCTGATCACTGAAAATTAGTACTGTTGTGGCGAATAATCTGATCCTAATGCATTGTGAAATTTCCAGCAAAGCAAACAGCTGTTTGTTTCACTATGGTATTCACAGAACCACTCTGTATGTGTAGCAAGGCAAAAAGGCCAAGTAATTTGTTTCTGCTATTCTGAAAAGGAAATATTTATTTAATTAAGCCAGTTTCTACTAATCTGATGATCTCCAGATATTTTGGACTCCCATGAGCCCCCATGATCAATGGAAAGGGATCATGGGAGATGAAGTACAAGCATGGAGGACACCAGTTTAAGGAAAGCTGTTTTAAATCAAAGGATATGAATAAGGCTTCATACAGCCTTCCAGAGGCTTCCAAAGACCCATTGGGCACTGAGAAAGTGGATTATAATGCACAGATTTCTTACATTGCCCCCTTTTCATTATACTGTTGGATGCTACCACATTAATACTAGCAATGGAGGTAAGAGTGAGTCCTGGCAGGAAAAAAAATATGGCAGTTCAAAATTAAATGTCTTAAATGTGATCATCAACATTGGACCACATTCTTAAGCTGATAAATACAAAACAGAGCTAGGAAAATATACCTTTTAAACTATACTTTTTCTCCCAAAGTGGCCCTGCTGGCTAGGGGATTCTGGAAGTCACAGTATTCAAAAAATAACTTTTCCAAGCTCTGGTACAAGGAAAACAAAGTCAATGAAAGGAAAATTGACTTGGTAGAATATAAATATAATAATAAAGCTAACTTTATGGTTTCTGCCTCTCCTACTATAAACTGACAAGTAAACTATATTAAATGATTAGTATAATACAATAGGGTAGCTTTAAAACTAATTCACCAAGGTAATTTTAAAATATCTTTTTAAAAAGTAACTTTTGTTATGTCATTTATTATAAAATCACTACACAATGATGGCTATGCTATTTAAATGGAAAGTTCACCGAGTAAAAGCACCACATGATGTATAAGGGCCAAAACAGCTGAATAAATCTACAGGCTAAATCTGTTCAGGAGATGGGAAAGAACTGTTTTTGAGTGATTGGTTGGGAGAAGGAATTAACACAAACTGTGTTCCATCACTATTGTCTTTAGGTTTTCCTTTTCCCTTAGTACTTCCTCTGTTTTATTTGGCATACATAGATTGTAGGATATTGAAACTTTTCACAGGGAGGACAAAGACCAGGTGTACCATAACAATATACTGTATGTACACATTTTACAATCCTTTTCTCACCCACCAAATTGTCTCTTGAAATTGTGGATTAACATTTGAACTTACACATGCACAGGACTGTGGGGCTTTTAAAATTTTTTTTTTTAAAAAGCTCCATATTTCCAACTATATTAACATAAAAACTAAAAGGATTTAAAACTTTCACTCTTAGATTGGCATGATTAAAACAATCATGGGAAGTGTTTTGATTAGAAATCTAATTTTGCTGTAATTTACACAGGATAAATCACTACAAAATTAATTAAATCAAATCTTAATTAAAATTATTTCCCTCTAGCAGACTTTTTACTTCTTTTACTTTTGTCCCCTTAGTCAGTTTTGATCTGTGTTTTCTCATACATCTGCTCCCTGGTCCAAGAATGCTCCCTCCTCCTCTTTCTCTGCAGAAGCAGTCCCGTAAAATGTGGCAGACTGCAGAATTAAAGTGCTCCGAGATGTGAAGTAAAACAGCTGCCTGTAATCACTTGCACAACTGAGGACTTCAGGGCTTTAGTTTCAACTCTCATCTGCCTGGAATCTTGCATTTCCTGTGTCCTGATCAAGTGTCAGACAACGCCTTTGATATATGGACACCATTTTCTTAGGTTCACTGCGTTAAGCTTTTTTTAATAATCTCTGCATGCTTTTTCATAAGATATGAATTTTCCTTTTTTTTTCCTTCTTTTTTTTTTTTGGAACTTTGTTCAAATTCAAGGTAAGTATTCTCTGCTCCTTGGAAAAAGGTATAAAATGCACTATGCATGCTTAGGAACCATTTTTCAAATCAAAGGTAGGGTTGATTAATGGAGAAGTTGCATTGCTCACCAATAGGGAGGAACAAGCCCCTTGGAATGTCAAGTATATGGCTGCTCACAGCAAACAGAATTTCATTCACCTCATTTCCTTAATGCACCTTGACCGTCACCTAATGAGAACATCCGTCTCTCACAATTCTATTGTATACTTCACTTAGGCAGACTTGCTTTATTGAACTGTCACTGAACTGAACAGGCAGTCCTTTGCAGACACAGACACCTTGGCACAGAAGACAGCAAGAGGAGACAACAAATACTGGATGTTATGTCCCCAGGCAGTTCTCTCTGAGGACAGTGATTAGCTACACAGATGACAAAAAAATCCTTACTTCCTTTCAAGACCCATAACAAAAACATGCATGGTCTCGGACAGAACTCTTTTATACTCCAGAAATATGTGAAACAGTGGGGAAAGGAACAGAAATCAATGATCTCGAATTGACTATTCACTATAATGTATGGCTTGGCTCATTTGAGTCAAGTGAAGCTGTGTACTGTTCTGCACAATTAATACAGGTAGGTGCATTGTTTAGTCGGGTTTTTTTTTTAAAAAAAAAAGTTTCATTTCTATGCCACCATTCCTCTAATGTTAATATGTCTCCCCTCCTTTCCTATCCATTCTCTTGTGCAATCTGTGAGGTAGGACAGACTAGAAAGAATGATTGGACCAACATCAGCTAGTGAGTTCCATGGCTCAGAGAGGGCAATGTGAACCTGGATCCCAAAATATGAGTCCACTGCCACATTGGTTCTCATTGGCTTGTTTGCCATACCTGTAACACAGATGGTATTAGAGCAAACAATGGGTTTCAATCATGCTCCAGGTTATAGATGAGTCTGAAAAAACAAAAGTACCTTATTTGCTGGCATATAAGACGTATCCCATTTTTAAAAAAAAAAAAAAATTTGGCGGGGGGAACTGGTTAAAAAAAATAGCATAACTTCTCCTGTCCCCCTTCTCCTCCGTTTTGCAGAGGAAAGGAAAGGAGGAAGCTCCATAGGCAGGGAAAGGAAGTTCCTAGGACCTTTCTTTCCCCTCTGGTTTGCAGGGGAAGAAAAAGGAGAGAGCACCAGAGGCAGGGAAAGAGAGTTCCTAGGATCTTTCTTCCCCTTTCTTTTCCCCTCTGATTTGCAGGGGAAAGGAAAGGAAGGCGCTTTGGAGGGGCAAGAAGAAAGCTGCACAAACTTTCTTTTTCCCCCTCTGCAGCTACCTCTTTTCTCTTCCCATTCAAAACAGAAGGTAAAGTGAGGTGGAGGAAGCCACAAGGGTTCCTTTCCCCTCTGGGGCTTCCCCTTGCTTTCTAGTGCATTTTGCCTCTGTGCTGAGAACTTGCACAGTAGCAAAATGCTTAGGGAAAAAAGACCAGGCATATAAGACACACCCTATTTTTAAAAGTTATTTTTCAGGGGGGAAAAGTGCATCTTATATGCCAGAAAATACAGTAAACTTTTACCTTTCATTTGGATATCCATTAAAGAAAGGAGAGATGTGGCACCTCATTCATAGAATTATGGAATCATAGAGCTGGAAGTGGCCACAAGGGCTATCTCGTCCAACCCCTGCTACCATGCAGGAATATACAACTAAAACCACTATCAACAGATCACCATCCAACCCTAATGTCAGAGGGCAACCACAGGATGCAATGCCACAGGAGAAAGGGCTGAAAGTGTTTTGACATCAAGCAGGTTGCTAATTTGCCAGTCAGTCATTCACCATGGCTCTCTTGGGAGGGTAAAGATGTGCCCAGACATGATCCACATACCTTTCTTAAGAGGGCAGTATACTGAGCTATTTCTTTCTTTCTTTTCCCTGACTTCCATAAAATCAAAAGACAGGGTTCATTATGCTTCTTGCTCTTCTGTTAACTACATGTTGCAGATGTGTGGATAAACTGTACAGGACTCCCAAGGAGAGGGAAAGAAGCATGGCCTCTTCATTGGTCTGAGATAAAAAGAAGGGTGCATCCCTCTTACCCACACAGTATGTAAATCTGCTCAATGGGCGAAAGGGGGAAGCAGCTCGAGGACAAACAAGAGTCAAGGGAAGCAGATGGTTCAATGACAGCAGTTTGTAACTATACCAGTTCACACACACATCCATCTCCAACTGTGTTTGTTTTTCTTCCTTAGCAGCATGGAACAAAATGGGAGAACAGTAGCTCATTAACACATTTTTACATCTTTATTGGATATAGAGTAGAGATTGGAATGGCCATGTGGCTTGGGGGATTCTAGGACTGTAATCCAAAGAAGTAACTTTTCTAAGTGCTAATATTGACAGTCCATGGTAGAATCTGATATTACAGGCTGGAACTTAGGAAGGACAGAGGAAAAGAACAATTTCATACATTCACTGGTGCCTTACCAGAGCTGTCTTCTCCATTAGGCATTTTAGGGACAGTGCCTAGGGCCTAAAAAAAATTAGGGCCTACTAAAACAGGATTTTAGGGCCTACAAATATGTCTCTAGTCGTACATCAAGGCAAAGTGGGGAGTCAAATACAAGAGTGGCTAGGGCTTACTTTTTATTATTATTATTATTTATTTGTATCCCACCTCTCCATATGGATTGAGGCGGCGAACAACTTACAAATAGCATGTATTTTGAAACATTTCTATACATGCCCCCAACAAGCTGGGTACTCATTTTACCGACCTGCAAAAGGATGGAAGGCTGAGTCAACCTTGGAGCCAGGCAGGATCAAACTCACAACCTTGTGGCTTGCAGTACTGGCATTTAACCACTGCGCCACCAGGGTAGTACCTTAAGGCAGCCCTGTGCCTTACTATAAACTCCCAGTGCTTTTCATATTAAAAAGAAGCAAAACATTTAGGTCAGAATCCTGTTGCCATCCCTCATGGCCCCTAATGACTGTAGGAAGCAATTTTTCAGTATTTAAAAATGTTTTTCAAATGGAGCATGAGGAAAGCTGGAGAGCCACATGCAGCCCATGGTCTGCACTTTACCCATCTGTGGTTAAGAAGTGCAAGATCAGAGATAGTAACTTAATTACAATGAATTAAGTTAGCAGTTGAGTAAGAATTTTTCTAACAAAAGGGGTGAGTTAAGTGATTTTATTTTTAACTTAATTCATTAAGTCAGATTTTCCAGCATTATCTCCATTCCAGAAGCAAGTTATTAATTAATTAATTAATTGAATGAGAGACTATGCTAAAGAGCCAAAATACTTACATTTCCCAGCTGGTTAGTTAATAAATGCAAAACGCTATAGCAAGCTTTGTTTATTTCTGGTCATGCTTTGAGCATGATAATTCATTACTTTCAAGGTTTAAAGAGTTTAGACCCAAAAGTAGGGCTGGTACTTTAAGAAGGGAAGAAGCTGTTTCTTGCCTCAGGGTAGTCCTCCTATATTCTTCTTATATCCAAATGGTCCTCCAGAGCCAGACACTGCATGGAGACTCCTTATCTGCCCCAGGAAACTCAATTTTGAAACTCCTGTCTCACAGACGTTTGCTGTGATCCTCATGGAAGTAAAAAAAAGGGTGAGGTTATGGAGAGGAGACAATAAGAAAGAGAGAAAGGGAGAGTAAGTGAAAGATTTGTGAGAGAACAGGTGAGAAACTGAGTTTTCAAAAATTTACACAGTTCTCTTCTTTCCCAAGCTGAAAATGGGAACGCAGGGGTAGTGTGATTTAGTGACGTCACAGATGACATTTTCAGATTCATTCTAGTAAAGAGTTTAGTAGAGAGGCACAGAACAACAAAAATGCATTACTCCTTTTCTACTAAGGCCCTTTCCACACACGGGTGGAGAAATGGGGTAAGCCACGCTGAAACGGAGCTTACCTCAGTCCGTCGCCGTGTGGAGCAGCGCGTTTCACTGCTCCACACTCGTCGGCATCCCGCGGCGTCCGGCAGCACCCAAAATGGTGGCTGATGACTGGTGGAGGCTCTCCACCAACCGGAGAACCTTGCCAGCCAGAAATCCTGCCCCGGCAGATCTGCAGGCACGCCCTTGCACGTGCCTGCAAATCCACACTGGGCATTGGGACGTGGCTGCATGGGGCTGCACACCCCGTGCCTTTTAAAAACCACATAAAAAGTGGTTTTTAAAAAGCATGCGGTGCCGCCACTTCCGGGCGCCCTAGCGTGGATTGGGGTGTGGAATTACTCTAAGTATTCCACCCCAATCCACTTTACTGTGTAGATGACCTCCCACAATCCTCCAGGAGTTCAGCAGGAAGGACTTGGGATGCTCACTGCTTTCCCCCAGCAACTGGTTCTTGAAACAGTTCCCTCTCTTTGCCTGATGGTTAGGCCGACATTTTCAAGCCCACTGGTTTGGTTGGCTAGGTTAAGTGTGTGCTTAAATATGTCCTACTGAAACGGGCAATCTTTAGTTAGACTTTGCCCCTTAGTGTGTGTCATATAGACACACAAAAAATCTATTAATAATCTTTTTGCATTAATATTCTCAACTTTTTGTTATATGAGCAACACCTCCTAATAACATTAGAACATCTGAGAGTTATGGCCTCAATACAAAGGTGGCTTCAATATCTGAATTCCAGTTCAGATGAATCCCACAATGTTATGACTCTGTAAGTGAAGTAATTTTCAAACACCATGGGGAACTAGGCTACAGTGAAAGGGGAACAGGAGCATCTTCTTACTCATCTTTTTGATCAAACTGGGTCCTCAATGTAGCTTACAAAAATATCAAATAACAGTGATTAAAATTAGGAAATATCCTAACACTGCATGTTTCATAGGTCTCCAGAGCAAATAAAACATTGAATTTTATTCAGAACCAGTTCTTAGCATACTTATTAAGAAATACATTTCCAATGAACTTGGCAAGACTTATAACTAAATCTACTTAGGATCAGACTGCCAGTCAATGAGGGAGCATTTTGGAGTATTTCAAGCATCTTTGGGGAATCACATGATAAATGACAGTACAAGTGCTTCTAGGACATGAAGTTACTGCTACAATCCATGGAGACAGTACTTCAGTTGTTGGGTGTAACACTGGGGAACATACGGCATATGAATGATCATGGTAAGAAGCAGCCACATGAGGAAAGACTGGAATGTGAAGTAGATAGTATTTTTAAACAAAAAAAAATGTTGAAATGTATAGGAACCTCAGAGTCTCATCTTATTCAGTGCTACATCTCCTTCCAGGCTTATTGAAATTTGCTGATTATAGGAAACTGACAATGAAACATGCACTGCAATCCTATCCATGTCTACTCAGAAGTAAGCTGTTTGTATTCAGCAAAACTTACTCCCAGATAAGTGTTTATAGGAGTGCTGCTTAAATTGTTAAAATAAATCTTGTTAGTAGCACAGGATTGCTTTCTGGTATCAGCGATCATTTTAAAAAGAAACTATTTGCTGTCAACGTTATTTTCATCTTCTTTTTGCACGGTATGGAAATCACTTGACTTATGAATTGTTCGATATAAGCTCGTCTACAACATTTTTACAAACAACATTCTGATCAGCAAAGCTTTGAAATATGTGTCGTATGATAATACTGGATGTTCATCACTTTCAAATCCAGCCTTCTATTTACTACGCATAAAGACAGGCACTGACTAAAGTACTTCCACTTATACACCTCTCTTCTTCCAGAGCAGGGATAATTACCTCCTTCAATTTTTAATGGTCTAATCCTAAACAGACACTGGTACAAGTGCAGGCCATAGTCCCATTAATGTGCCGTTAATTTCCAAGCTTACAGGCTAGAATGGACTATAGAGTTACTGAAAATGAGAAGAAGTGCATTTCCCTAAGGTAAAATGCACTCAGAAATCTCTGTATAATGGGATTAAATCTGTTTCCCTCCATAGTTCTGCTTAATGGGTTAAATCAGTTCATTCCACCACATTCATCCACGTTCATAAATAGGTCTTCTTCTCTAAGATCCACATCACTTTCATTGTGATAAATCTTAGGCCTAGCAGAATTAAACTGGGTGGGGTCATCTCCCTTCCCAAGTGTTTGTGTTTTCCACTTCCATTCAATTGGCATCTGGGATTATAACAGTTATTGTGAAAATCAGGCACACGCGCACACACCACCCCAGTTCCATTTCTACAGCAAAGTATCACTTAATGCAAATGTGATGTTGGGCAGGACTGAAATGTTGGGCTTTGGGTAGAAAATACAGCTTTCTCAGTTGTATGAATCAAGCAGATCTAGGGATATCAGTTGTAATTACATGCAAAATAAATATGATGCCTTGTATGGGGGATAAGTGAGGCTAGGGAAATCCTAACATTCACTGTAATACCACTAAATTGCAGGGAAGTATTTGTTTATAGATGTTTACCCTATACTTTCTCCTGCAATGTACATACTCCCTTCTTTATTTTTACAACTACCCTATGAAGTATACTGGGCTAAGACATAGTGATGGGCACATGTTCACCAAAGCTGAGTGGGCATTTCAAGCTAAATATCCGAAAGCCAGTGTAATTTAGTGGTTTGAGTGTTGGACTACAACCCTAGAGACCAAAGCTGAGCTATGGAAACCCACTGGATGACCTTGGGCACAGCACACCCTCCCAGCCCCAGAAAACCCTATGATAGGTTTGCCTTAAGGTCTCCATAAGTCAGAAATGACTTGAAGGCACACAACAACACTTGGTCTTGAACCTAGTTCTAGTCTTAGACCTAAACTGTATCCCTGTTTTGTATTATAATGAGTCCCTCTAGAATACTGTCATTTCAAAAACTGAATATCCTGTTGGCCATTCCATTTCTTACATATATAGGCTGTGCTTTACTCTATGGAAAGGCCAGGCCAATTTTCAGGAGTCAGCAGAATGGCGATGAAATAAACACAGCTAAATCTAAATAATCAGTTGCCCCAGAACACTTTATCAGAGCCAACCCAAGAAAGCTTGCTTCATAGGCCCTTTCTGCACTATACCTCAATAGCACATTGTTCCGTTACAATCCCAGCATTGCATTTTCCATGATGCTGTCAGGTTAAGAACACTCTCTACTACACCCTTTTGCTTTAAGCAGATGAATAGCGTTATTGCCACCAGTATTCCCTCTGCTCTACAGTGTCACTGGCCAGTCCCTTTCCCTGCCTTTTCCCCACTCCACAGCTCTGGATTGTTTGTTTGTTTGTTTGTTTGTTTGTAAGCCATACTAGCACAGCCACATTGTAACATCATGGCATGCCAGTACACTATTACAGTTTTGTGCTATAATGCTAAAAAATGTATTTTAAAAAAACTTAACTCAAAGGAGAAATTTAAAATAAACAGGGAGAGGTGGTAGATTCCAAACTTGCCACATCATGAGAGTAGCTGAGGGAGGGACAAGCCCACATCCCACCCACTCCTGAATCTCCAAAGACAGGAAGTGTTATCGAGCGCTATTACGAAATTGCACTGACCCAGCTGACAGGATTGTAGTGCTAAAGGAGACTCTTAATGGAATTTTTCTGGAAACAAAATAGGGCTGATTTGCAATGCTTGGGAACAAGATAGCAGCTGGATAGCAACAACATTATGTGGTAACACGTCTCCTGGACTAGGAACAATCCATTGCTGTGGCAAGATGACAATGTCATGTGGAAAGAGCCATAATGTATTAGCATCTTTCAGTCTGAGAATTCCTTGAATGTATTCTTTATATATAGTTTTGGCTATTCACAAGAATCTGAGGGGATGGGATTGCCTGGCTGTTTTGTTTTCATAGAATCATAGAGTTGGAAGAGACCACAGGGGCCGTTGAGTCCAACCCCCTGCTGTGCAGGAACACCCATCAAAGCATTCCCAACAGATGGCCATCCAGCCTCTGCTTAAAAATCTCCAAAGAAGGAGACTCTATCACACTCTGAGGCAGCATATTCCACTGCTGGACAGCTCTGACCATCAGGAAGTTGTTCCTGAGGTTCAAGTGGAATCTCCTTTCCTGCAGCTTGAATCCATTGCTCATTGTCTAGTCTCTGGACAGCAGAAAACAAGCCCACTCCCTCCTCGGCATGACATCCCTTCAAATATTTAAACATGGCTATCATGTCCCCCCTTAACCTTCTCTTCTGCAGACTAAACATACCCAGCTCCCTAAGCCATTCCTCATAGGGCATGGCTTCCAGACCCTTCACCATTTTGGTCACTCTCCTCTGAACACATTTTGTTTTTTAAAGTTGAGCAGTAGGTCAATTGATTTGGCAGTAAATGTTTCAAAGCAGAGCAGGTGTAGGGCATCCCACTTCCTAATTGGGAGGTGGAGTACCACAAAGAATCATGCATTAGTGGTCTCTAAAAGGCTGTCTGGCTTGAGAGGCAACTCACAAATCCACATCTAAGTGGTACATGGGTCCATGTGATGAAGGCAGACATAAATTGGTGGGCCCAGAAAGCCTAGGACCCATCCACCAGCTTCCTCCATGAGCTGTGCAGAGGGAATGATCAGGTAGGAAGTGGACTAGCCAATGCCTGAATCACCATACTAAGTGTGAATATAGGGATACATTTCACAGGCAAGAACACATAATATTACCCATTTTCTGCTCACTTCCAGAAAGTGGATAAAAACTGCAGAGTTTTTGAAGATTATTCACACTTCACTGCAAAGTGTGTGTGGTTTTCTTCCACAGAAAATGGTATCTTTTGCATACAAAACAACGGCCCTTTCCACACCGGCCTATTAAAACGGTGCAGAGCGACCTCCAACGGAGGTCTTCTGCACCATGGAGTGGACTGGGGAGGACTACTTTTTGTAGTTCCGCACCTCAGTCCACTCTGGAGCAACCAGAACTGGTCACACAGCATGCTTTTTAAAAACCTCTTTTAAGAGGTTTTTAAAAAGTACGGAGTGCATGACCCCATGTCGCTCCATCGCTGTGCTCCAGTGCAGATTTGCAGGCGCGCTCTAGTGCGTGCCTGCAGATCTGCCAGGGGTGGGCTTTAGGCTGGCAAGTTTCTCTGGTTGGTGGAGAGCCTCCACCAACCGGAAGCCACCATTTTGGACACCGGAGCAGTGCGGAGCGACAAGCTCGCACTGCTCCTCATTCCGACAGACTCACCCGGACCCACCCAAAAGCCGGTGAGTAGCAGCAGGGAGCGTTTCCCTCGCCACATGCGGAAAGGGCCAACATTTCTGTGCAAGCTATTTGCAGCTTTCTGTGCAGCTTTCTGTTAAAAAAAAAAAATCCTGCATGCATTTTTTTTTTTCACAGAATAAGTCTCACAGGGCAAAAAAATTTCATCTATTTATGATTCTTCTTGTCAGGGTTCCACAACATTCAGATATCCATTTTTCAATATTTTTTTCAAATATTTTTGAATATTTCTATTTCGAGTTCTATGTCATGTCAGAATAATGCAAATTGTAGCTAACCAGAGGGCTGACCTGTTTACTGTATAGATTATTTTGTGTTTATTTAGCTCTCCCCCTATACTGTTTTGTGATGCTACAGATGTTATTCTGAAAGCAGGTTCCCCTTAAATAATGCATTCTGTACATTATGTCACTAAAAAACACGTTTGTGCAGATTTCTCCCTAATATATGTATTTTTTGGGTCCTCTGCTGGTTGAAAGGTGGGTTGCAAATTAAATAAATAAATAAATAAATAGTGTGGTGCATCTAACTTTAACATGTTGATTAAATTGAAGAACATGAAATCTGGGGAGGAGAGGAAGACTATCAGAAATATTTCAATGAATTGTACAGTTATATTTTATATGATATTTTATATGATGGAATTTCAATAAAATTATACAAAGTAAGTAAGTAAATAAATAAATAGATAAATAAATCCCAGTGCTTTGTTTGGACAGCTGTATCACAAAATTCAGAAAAGTACCAATTGCATCATAAAATTCAGAAAAGTACAGATCTCTAAATATTTCAGTTCATGGATTGGTTCAGAAAGCACAAATTGCTTAGTTCCTATTAAAATGCAAATTGAACAAATTTCTTTCCCATCCATATTTTGTACTATATATTGAATTAAACTTACAAAGGAATGTAAGTCTGATGTTTTACTACTAGCCTACATAGGACTCTTCTCACTACTTGGCTATATTAAAGCTGATTTACATATTCAGCAAAATCATGCAATATAATCCTTCATGGACTGTTACCACTTGAGACTGCATGCAAGTGATCATATTTTAAACGCTTCTCTCATATGAGAAACTCCTTGCAAGCAGAGAAGTAGAATACCATGTAGGAAATTTTGGTCCATCACTTTCCATGATGCATAAGAGCAGAAAGTTAATTAATGTTGTTAATAAAAAGATAAACCCCATACTCAATCAGATGGTTGTGTAAAAGGCATTCAAAAACAAAACTGTCTACCTACCATTTAAAAGCAATGGGGATTAATATGTGTTTTTGCCTTTGAAAATTTTGCATATATTTGCCAAGCAAAATTCTGAATGGTCAGCCTCATCCCATCGAATTCACAATCTTGAATGTGACCTGTAAAGATGGTTTCCCTGTACTCTCATTTTTGCTGTCTTGCTTTTAACTCAATTTAATAAAGATATGGGCTGTAGTTCAATGTATAACTTGTACTAAACTGCATGTTTTAGTACTTTTGTTTTATAATAATAATTCAAATTGTTTACTCCAGTTACTTTTGTGGGGGGGAAATACTATATATTGGAATCTGAAATACCAACTCGATTAGAATGAGGTCCCCAAGAAGACATTCATTGCAGCTCATGAAGCCAAAATTCAGTGCTTTGTCTGCTCCTCCTATATATCCCAAGCAGATAACACAGGGATAAAACCCATTTTCACATTAAAATGCAAAGCTCAGCTGCAAATCTGATTATTTAAAGCCTTATTCTATACAAGCTATTAAAGTATATGTTCCACATTGCCAGATTTTTAAGGTTGCTCCGTGTTCTTCATTAGTCTCTCTAAGTTCCACTGTAGCTCTTAGAAGGCTAATTAAATATTAAAGGTAATATTAATGGAAAAGAAAAAAGCATAATGAATATTCGTCAGTTTATTAGGAAAGGTAATGAAGATTGATGTGTCTATTCCAAAGTATTTTGATAAGGGATAAAAAGTTAGACTACATTAAACGACTCTCTCTTGTTTTGCACCATAGAATGACTGTGATATAATACTGATTTTAGCACTACTTTTCATTACATTCTCCTTTACTCTGCAGTTCTATGTGTGTTCATTCTGAAGTCTCACAGTATACAATGGGACTCGTTCTCTAGTAGGTGTGCTTAGAATTGCAGGTCTTCAGGTCTTTAAAATGAGTGTAGGAGAAAGCAGAATCAGGAAACAGAGAGAAAAATAGTCAAAGAACAAAGAACTAACTCTTCAAAGCTCATTCTCAATTTGTGCAATTCAGTCTTTCATCTGACCATAGTAATCATGGGATACATTTGGGTACTTTCTGTGAATTCTTTCCCCCAAGTTTGGAAGGTTCCTTTTAAGGCCACAACTGTAATGATAAGCTAAAGCCATTCATAAATGAGTAATAGTAGAATGACATCCTGGGAGCCATATTTTCAGGATACTGATTTGAGGACATGACTGGGTAGGATAGTAGTTGTGGAGGGGAGAATTAACTGCATATTTGAATATTATTTTGTTTAGAAGAATATTGTAGGGGATAACAAATAGTGATTTGTTAATTCATTATTTTAGTGATAATTAATAGAAGGTGAATTGATATGAAGTTGGTTTGGGGTAATCTGACACTGCCATGAAAATGAACTGAATTCAAGAATATTTAGAGAAAAAAATGATTTGTTTTCCCTCTGTGAAATTTAAAATCTGTGTCTGCACATTCTAGCACATTAAAATATTATCTGAATTTGTACATACGATCACTTCTTTAATTCTAGGTAGAAGTTGATTTGAAGTTATTTATATATAACCCACAGCCCCCAACCCTCAACTCCAGAATCAATTCACGGTACTTTCTCAATGGCTCCTGAACTCAAATGTAGAAGAAAAAGCAGTGATCCTAAATTAACCAATTTGTTCCATCACCGGTAGAGGCTACCCAGTCCACAACCTAATTAAGTAGAAATTAATTGACTGCTATCCATTTTATCTACTTTAAACATGTAACATCAATACCATAACAATTTTGTTTTTAACATTCAAGCCTTCATGAATTGTTACAACAATAGAATCTCATGAATTAGACAAACTGTGACCTAACATCTTCATTGCTGCTGTTGTTGTTTCCCTTGTTTTTACACCTGTTGGTTGACAGCTCTTGACGTAGTTTACAACAAAAGATAGCTTGCAATTCCTACAGAATTTTAATATTAAAAATAGCTATAGCATCCCAATTTGAATCTAGTTTTAGAATGCAATCAAATCAAGACAATTTCTCCATGAATTGAAAAACTTTTATGATAGTGAAACATGATGCTTCAGTTCTGTCAATCCTCAATCCATCAATCAATGCAACAAAAAAAAATTCAAAGTGTTGATAGGACATTAAGATGTCAATAATATATATAATGTGACACAATTGTCATAGCACAACTGTCACTGCATGTCCAAATCCTCTTTCACTAGCCAACTGTGAGGGGAAAATGGTGTGTGCAGCTGTTCATTATCCAGCCACTGTAGGAAGATCACTAATGTCTATGCTTAAGCTTCTCCCATAATCTGTCCGTTATGCCAATGCAGTGGTAAGCTGATCAGTCATGTACTTTTGATGAACCACTTCTACTCTCAAGAAGGGTAATATGATACAGGCAAAACATAAAAAAAGAAGCACCTGCTAATGGCCAATGGGTGAGTGCCACAGAACAAGTAATGGTTCTTCTATGCTGCCTGTGAGGACAGATGGTTTCTTAGCTAGAAATCAATTTCTTGGCCCAGACAATGGCCTGGGGATTTAAATTCTGCTAAAGGCTACAACAAACTGGTAGAGTTTTTTCCTGCTCCAAAAAATGAAAACTGTCATGTCTTCTTTCCACATGAATGGAAAACAGAAACTCTTTTCCTCATCTTTTGTTTCTATTTCATTGAAAGCAATGTGCTAGTGTATTTTTTCCCAGTGTTGGGAGGAAAATATTCCTGAGGTTTACCCATACTGCATAGTTATAGCAGTTTGAGGTCACTTTAACTGCCATGGCTCCCTCCTATGGAAACTTAGGATTTGCAGGAGAGTGGATTGGGACTCTCTAAGAGAGAAGTCTAAATTCTTCATCCATCTACAAATCCAGGATTCCACAGGATGAAGCCATTGCAATTAAAGCTGTATGCAACTGAGATAATGGTGTAATATGGGATCATTCCAGGACTGGGTGGACTTTAACATTCATGGATCTAAGATCTCTCCAAATCTGCCAGTGTCACACCTCCTATCCAGCCACTTCTCACATTTCCAGATACCAGAGTTCCACTGCCAAGGATGTAGAACTTGCAGAACTTTCAGGCAAGGATGGTGATCTAACATCAGATTTCTCCTTCAGAGGTTAGAGCTCTCTCTGTCAGCTCTCTCTTCAAAATGAAGAGCTGATCAGTCCTATGGTACCCAAGAGTATAGAAATGCAGCCTAACAGAATCATACAGTTCATATTTATTGCTCTTTTTAAAAACGGCAGAAAGGTACATATTCAAATCAATGTGGTACAGCTAGACAGAATGGCTATAAAAACAGGATCTCATATTTCATCTCAGTTCAGCACATCAAATAACTGCAACCCCACAAAGATCTCTCCATTTAACCTCTCATATTGCATTGCTTAAAGTAATATACCTGAAGTAGAAACTGTAGTGCACTTTCTGTAATAAAAGATGGCCCATCAATAATTAAAACTAACTTTAAAGAATTAATCATATCAAATGCAATTAGAATATATTGATGTCAAATATCCTGAGATATTATTGTCAAGGATATTGTTCTCTGGTAGTATAAAGTCATGTAATCAATGCCCAAGAAATGACTTCATTACATTATAAGTTAGTCAAGGCTAATCCCATTGAAAGCAACTGAATTTTAAGTTGAGAGTCTTGGCTGAAGACAAGCTGAATCTAGCTTGTTCAATTTGTTCAGTGGTGCTTAGGGTGATTATGGTGATCACAGGCTGATTAGCAACTATACATTTAAATGCCATATCAATTTTAATTCTTCTGCCCTGGGTTGTTCCTTGCTTTTGCAACAGGAAAAAGACTAGAGCCTTGGAGGAAGCTAGAAATAAGTTATTACACCTGCATCTGAGGTTACTATTGAATTTTAAAAAGCCTGAGCTATTGTGCATCAACTCACATTGTTGTAGAAGCTCATATTGTTGAATGCTCCACATTAAAAAAAGGGGGGGGAAACTACATGCAAAAACTAAGCGCTGTGGAAAAGAATTCTAATCTAGCCATCTTAGTTGTGTAAATATAGGTAATGGGAGGGAAAGGGGCATTTACTCATGTGCACTCCCTTCCCACCAAGTGTCTAAAGTGGAATATTCAATGCACACATTTACCATTTCAGTAAGAATGGGGGCCTTCTTTCAGGTGTAACTCAACAGTCATAAATATGCAGCTAATTCTTTTTAGAAAAGACCTAAGTCTAGAATGGCAGGTGATCTTGGAGAGAGACCAGCACGCCAGAGTTTGAGGAAGACTGCATAATTCTGCCTTGTTCCCTTGTATCCGATAGACAGAATGCTTTTGTTCCAAGTTTCATTCACAAAAAGATCAAGAGGCACCCTTCTCACACATTTCAACACCTCACATTGCTGCCAATGATTATCAGTGGTAATATTTAGAGCAGTATACCATGTACATGGGGAAAAGGAAACCCCAGACCTTGGATCTTTGAGCATTGGGTAAAAATATTGATTTTCATTTTGTTCAAAGGGCTTCAGTGAGTGATTTAAGAGCTTAACATCTATATAAGTTTGGCTGTGTCCACAAAATAATTCATTACATGGTGGTTATTATTCTGCATTTGCAATTAATCAGCTTGGTAAAGTGCTTCATTTGGTGGGTATGTATTGTTTAAATAAATCTGGAAACACTAACCTTGTCACGTTCAGGGGTCGAGTGTGGGAATGAATCTTCAGAATACAGAGGGTAAAATACTTAAAGGCATAGCCACAAGAGATTTCATCTGGACAATCAGAATTTATTTTCTAAGCGGATGGTGTACCCAGCCAGCGCCATGGCATGTTTTAAGATCTCCTTAACCTGTCTGAGCAAATTGTATAAATCACAGCAATAAAATCTTCCCATTCAAAATGCTGGTGCTGAAGAGCACTGACCAGCTTTTGACCTCCTATTCTGGGCCCCAAATGACCCTAACTTAGAAGTTCAAATGGTCAATAGCAGGTCACAGAGGGCAGTTACACAGCCATTTTAATTTCAATTTGATTGTAGGGTTAAAACCATGCAATGCAGGTATGTTGTTCAGCCTTCTCTACTTATTTCCGTTCACAGCAGAGCATGTGGATCTCATGAAGCAGCCAACTGCTAAGCACTATTCCTCACTCACTCCTCCTTTCCCGTAAAATAAATGTAAGATGTTTGGGGGAGGGAATACAAACAGGTTGCTTTCCTTCTGGCATAAACCAAAGTTGGTCATTTATCAGTATAATAGATCTATGGACAACCTTAAACAATTGTCAAACATTCTTTTAAAGGCCATTAATTTTTCAACTAATATATATCTGTTTTGTGCATTGGTTGAACCCTTCACTTGTCATTGGAAAGGGCCTGTAAAACTAAGCAGAGGCCTGATCAGTTTTCAGTGAGCTCTGAGCCTCAGAGTTCGCCTGGGTCAGCCACAAGATTTATGAGACTTAGTCCCAACATCTGATTGGAACTGTTAGGCCTAGAGAAAGCTGACGCTCTCTCCCTGCCTGCGGAGTCCAGTAACTCCACTCATACATTCCCAGTGGCTGTCAAAGAGGCAGCAAAATTGATGGCCTGTACAGATACCAAAGTGGACATCAATAAAAGGAGATGGATGTGAACCAGTCGAGTGACATACCTCACCGCTGGGGTGGCTGGGGAGAGGGGGGAACAGGTTAAAACAACACTGGAAAGTTATTTATATAAGCTTCAAGGACAAGGATTTTGTCACTACTTGCTCAAGGATTTAATCTTCAAATGCCTTGTATTCTGGATTTCATCATTCTCTAGTTAACACACACAAAAAGTCAAATTCTTGCAGTGGCCATATGTCACAGCAGTTTGCTGTAGCATAGGAAATCTTTTTTAAACTTAAAGAAATAAAAAGGACTGCAAGACTTGTTAAAACACATGTAATTTTTACCAAAAAAAAAATGATGTTGAAATCGAAGTATACAAGCCATTTTGGTGACAGAGGAAATGAGTATACCATTGTTAACAGTAATAGGTAATAGCCCTCAAAAAGGCTAAGGAGCTCTATCATTTCAATCTCCAATGAAACTTCACTAACGTAATCCCTTTAATAAAATGTGTGGACTTGTGTTTTCATTTGAGGTCATCTTTATTTGAAGCAGTTTGTCATCTTCAATTAATCTAACTTCATTTCTTTGCCTCTGTATTTCATGTCATTTATAGTCCAAGAAGACAAAAAGGAAAGCAAAGAAGAAAACACCAAATAAGTTCCAAGAACTAGTGTTTCAGAAGCTTTTTAAAAATCAGTTTATCAAATGCTGTCTGGTTCCATATAATAGATGGTCAACCAATATCAAACTGCACAGTTGTCATCAAATTTAGAACTGAAAATTGTTTCAACTTTTTTATCTCATAGTACTGGCCATTTTACCACCACCACCATCATCAGTATCATCCTCATCATTATTACTCTCATCATCTTTGTTAATTAATTTCATCCCTCACCAACTGGTGGCTGAGGCATCATGCATAAAGTTCTATTAAAATAGTTCTTGACTCCTGCAAAGATGTTTTTAAAAATTACAAATCAAGATGCAACCTACATTAGAAAAGAAGGAAATGACTTTTGTGCATGTCTAATGGAGGTGGCTAAACATTCAAATGCTTTAGCTACAGGTTATCTGAAATCTTAAACTCGCAGAAGGACTTTTCATATGTCTTAACTCTACCCCACATATATTGATTGCCTAGAGAAGAAGCAGGGTTGCATTGATTGAAATGCCCACCCCATCAGCATTTAAACTGACTGTATCTCCCACCTTCTCTACATGTAGAGTCATATAGTGATTCACATGGAGATCTTCCATTTACTTGCAACACATGTATGGCTTTTGAGCACTTTGATGATCTGTATGTAAACCACTGTCTTATAGGCACATTTCACACTGCTTAACATAAGGAAAGGCAAAATGGAAAGTATGCCAGCAAATGCATTTCTGCTTTACCTTCTTGTATTTAATATATGTCTGAGGGGACAAATATTTGCAGAAAACTATTGGAGAAAATGAGAGGAATAAGGCACATTTACATAAGCAGTTAGAATGTCCCCAAAGTAATAAAATGAAATATTATTTTTGGAATGCTCAAATATAACTAGGTCAGAACAGTTGAAGTCCTAGTACCTCACCATTGATCCTCTTGAACACATATGAGAAATAGGAACATCTAAGGTACTGAGAAGAAGAATGATTGGAACTCATGAGTGAATAATTGCTGCACCAACTGCAGGACCTCCTTCTCAGCCATCAGATAAAAAAATCAGTCTTGCTAAAGATGTCCTTTTAACATAGCATTCTTTTCGAGCTTACACAGAAACTAATTAAGTACTCATAAGTAATCACCTGATCTGTTTCATTCATATTATCACAATCCTCCCTCCACATTTACAAGTTTGACCTTTACGAATTTGATTATTCACAAAGCACATGTGTGCCTCCCCACTATCTAATCTCCCATTTCCTTTTGTTTTGCTGGACACAGAGAAGGAAGGCAAGTGCCTAGACAAAAGGTATAGGAGTGGAGGAGCAGGAGGCATGCATGCACCTTCCTTTTCCGCCTGGAAATCCCCCTTCCCCTTCCCTTTCATCTGATCCTGGTACACAAAAGGCAAGGGAATGAGAAGATAAACCCCAAAAGGGATTTGGAGAGAGATTATAGGGGGGAATTATTCCACTTTCACAGGGGTTCTGTGCCCTGAACCCTCACAAAAGTGGAGGGACCACTGTAGACTGAAAATCTGTCCACCATTTTAGAGTTTTTTTCATGTGTCCTCACCTTTGAATCTCAGACAGGTGATTATTAGAGAAAGAGGTATTGGTTGTTTTGTGTTGTTTGTTGTGATGTGGCCAACATTTCAGAAGTCCTGTAAACTCCTAGGTATTTTCACGGCTAATTTTTATAGCCCAATTGAAGTTCATTCTGTTCTCACAGACTTTTGATGGTGTTCAGGATCTTCTTTTGATAACAGTTGTTTTTATTTTAATAATAATAAATAATAATAAATTTTATTTAGTTACCCAACTGTCCTCAAAGCTCAAGGCAGGGTACAACAAAGATTAAAATACAATTAAACCCAGCATACCAACTAAAAACACATTATAATTAAAATACATGAAAACATAAAACCAATCAATACAAATACGTCATAATTAAAATCATAATTAAAAATAGACTGGGTATTTGATATTTGTTCTGCTCCAGTTTTGAGGGAATAGTTGATGTTTATATATGGCTTTGTTTTGTAAATCACTCTAAGGATACCTGTTGAAACACAAGACATAAAACTTGCAAATAAATAAATAAACTAACAAAATTTGAATGATGCTTCCTGGGAGCAATAAAACTGCTATCGTCCCTAGGGGAGTATAGCAACAGCTATACTGTATTGAGCACTCAATAGCTGTAGTTCACATTATCCCTTACCATTGGTTGTGCTGATTAGGGCTAATGGAGGCTGCAATCCAATGGCATCTAGGGAGACACAGGTTGCTTGTCCTGCTTTACATTAATAAATATAGGAAGTTTTTCAGTGGTAGTATGTTCTGCTCCTCCTGAGGCATGGGATCTCAAGCCTCTTGCAGCTAATCAAGCATCTATGCATTCATAGGTTCCTAGAAGGTGCTCAAAGAATTACATTTTAACACACATCTGTTGGAGAAATCCTTCAAGGGGCTACTAAACCAAGCAGCTTTCATATCTATCCCAGCTTCCATTTAAAAAGGACAATGACAATATACTTCAGATTATGCTGGCGAAAGTGATAGTGTTGTACAATCCTGATGACTATCTCAGTGTTTTTAGAAAATGTTAAAAGAAACCAAGAAAGAAATGATTTCCAAGACTTCGTCCATGTTATGCTCAAAGTGTTTATTTGCCCTCTGGGACATTTTCTGCATTCTTATGTATTATGTAAATGAGATCTAAATCTAAAATGTGATCTGTGTACTAGGAAGCATTATGCATTCAACCATGTAAAAAGAAATGGCAGATTCTCTAGATCATGATGTTTACAAAGGACTTTTTTTTCCCTGTGTACTTACAGTACTCTGGCTTGATAGAGTTTTTCCAGTGAAGAAACAAATGGTCTGA
This sequence comes from Ctenosaura bakeri, assembly GCA_948474755.1. NCBI lineage: Eukaryota > Metazoa > Chordata > Lepidosauria > Squamata > Iguanidae > Ctenosaura > Ctenosaura bakeri. Next base: position 49,828 of record CAOLHI010003481.1, on the reverse strand, counting down.
GGCAGTGCAACTAACAAACGTAGAGATAACAGAGTAGAAAATATACCCATGAAATATTAAATATATTCTGTTGATCGAGCTCAGCAACGAATGCCAAACTATACAAATACTAATGCAGAGACCCAGGAATGGAATGTTTGAATATCCTTCCCAAGACTGCTGGAATGGAGAATCGTTTTATAAAAGTATAACCAATCATCCTTCAGCACCATACAAATGTGGCCAAATGACAACAGAATCTGGAACAGAACACTTTTATGACATGTCCATAACAAATTCTCTTCCTCTCCACTGAGGGAAGACAAAGGAGTAGACTGAAGGCAGAAAGATGATTAATAGAGAAAAGTGTGCTGTGGAAGAAACACAACATGGCCATATACTGATGCCAGCATGAAGACCTGTAATGAGGACTGGGTGGCATTCCCAATCTTGTTTAACTCTAAACTCACTGAGTTGGCTATGTTATCTAGGGATAATGGAAGTTGCAGACCAACAGCATCTCAAAGTCCACATATTCTACAGCCTGATGTAGATTTCATGTTCATTCTGTAATAGTCCCTGTCCAAGTCCAGTCCCAAGTTCTGCTCAGGGCAGGCCATTTTTGTAACTGTGGAAAGTTTTAAAAGCAGTTGGGGACATGTAGAACTAGTCTATTTTCAAAGCAAAAACATTTTAAAATCCCATTGGGCTTGCACATATAAATGCAATCAACTCACCTGAAGCATCCCTTTAGATACCAGCTCATATCTTTAAATAGTGTCACTAATATACATTCCCTGTGTCTCCCTCTCAGGTGTAAACATAGCTTGCCTCTTTCCACCTGACCCTCCTCACACTAATTTGTCTCCCTCATGCTCCTTAATTACTTAGATATGCTTTCAGTGCCACCTGTTTCCTGGCATTTGAACACCACCTGCAACATAAAAATGAAATCTTTCCGCACGTTGGCTTCATATTATACCCCTGGCCATGACTATCATTTTATTGTTTCTACCTCCTTAGATACCTCTTTCCTAACATAAAAGAAATAGCCACTCTGTTTTGCAACATTTCTGCATCATAATGGTCCTTTTGGTGACAACTGCAAAACTGCAGAACTGCTTTTTTTATATTAAAAAAAGGAAAGGAACTCATCTTAATGCAAATATATATCCATTTGTATTTTTCAGTGCAGTTAGGCCACGATAAAGATTCTTATAAGCCTGATTTAAGATTAACTCACCCCAGTGATAGGAATAAGGAAGAAAAGACTGCTTTCCTGTCCCTTTTTGTACAAGCAATATCTGCACAATCAGTGATGTCTGCCAAACAGTTCCCTCTTACCAAGTACGTTGAACCCTGGATATTAATCAGAAACCAGTTTCTGTTTTTGTTTCAAGCATTCTTATTCTGGAACATAATCAAAAGCAAAAAGTGGGATTTTTGAAATCTTACAGTATTTCTTGCTAAGAGAAGGAAATGGTGGAAATATCTGAAAAAGCACACACAATCTGCACACATCCATACCCCTAATGAGATTAGAAATTAGCATCTCAAGAGGAGGTATATATATCTGTTAATGGATATCACACCCCACAAATATATGTTTAATGCATGTGCAGATATTGCCCTTGGATGTTTCCTTTGCTAGAAAAGCTCTCAACTGGTGCTGAACAATTTTTATGTCTCCTGCTTTTACTAAGATTCTGCTATTAAAATGGCCTATGAGCGAGAAAGATTGGTTTATTTATTTATTTTCCCTATATCACGCCTTTCTCCCTGTGCCAGGAGCCAAGGTGACTCACAACTTGAAAAGGAGATATTAACTAAAAACACAACAAGTTATGATATTAAACACAACTGAACAGACTATACAACAGAACTATAATCAAGCAGTTTAAAAACTGATTTTAAATAAAATGCATCAGGAACAAAACAGAAAGTACACCATCCCCTATTAAAAGCCCTTTCATTAGCAGCAAATCAGTTGCCAAAAATCTGAACAAATAAAAACATCTTTGCTCCACAAACTGGGAACCATCACTGAGATGTTCCTCTCTAGTTTCAACATCAAACATGCCTGTTAGGGTGGGGGTATCAAAAGAAAAACTTCTCTGGAGATCTTAAAGACTGCATAGGGCCATATAGAGAAAGATAGTGTATGAGTATATTTCTACTACATTTTACGTGCGTTCCATTGAATATTAGATATTCTGTTGGATACAAAGTAATCACCACCACCATTTCATCAATAGCAATGGAAAGACGGGTTGGTCATGATGCACCTTTGCTGAATTATACCTATTAGATAGCTGATAAGGTCTTTCCAAAAAAAAAAAAAAAGAATAACAACAAAACGAAAGCTGATCATTTTTTATTGGAAGATTGTACATGGAGTACACCACAAACTATAGTTGTGAGACTAACCACACTACACAGCACATCTTGTTAAAATCAATGGGGCTTACTTGATGCAATACATCTAGATTTTGACTAAAATCTCTCTTGTGCTTATCTGTGTGATTTGTCAGTGGCACAAGGCCAAGTACTGTCAGAGGTTTAAGAGCTATTTACTTTGGCTGCCCAGTCAAGTATTTGCAGTTGATACATTAATTTCCAAGCGTGTGCTAAGGTACAAGTTTCCAAGGATGTGCATTCCATTTATCTTTGCTTTAGTGAGATTGACACAGTGAATTATGAAGTCAAACCCTAGGCTACAAGATGCCTATAAAGATTAAGGCATTTCCTCCTTTCCTTAACAATTAGCAACACTAGGCTTCTAAGAAGAGATCAATTGTAATTGGGAAACTGAAAGAAGACAATAAACAAATTACTTGTGTTTTCACTGAAGCCTGTTGGTTTACAAGACCAACTGTTATTTAATCCCAAAGCCTTGTTGTAGGCTGTAAATTACCCATTACAGTTGTCACTAGACCCTGAACAAGAGTTACTTACTACTACAGGGGGTGGGTGGGAAGGAAGCAATCTGATTCTTTACTTGAGGTGAAACTGAATAACCACAAATCATTAATGACTTTAAAAAGTTTGCTGCTTATGTCCACAAGATTCAAAAATACAGGTGCCTGTAAGAATGATATATCCTGAATTTTGCTGTATATTCAAGGTAGCCATCAGGAGACTTTGTGTTAGCTTGAAATAATTTGGATGGGTTAAAATGTATTGTGATGTTTCAGGAGTATCTTAATCTAAAATATGGCAAATGTTTATAAGGGGAGCAGCATTTTCCTCTGTAACATCCCTCTTATAATATTTGGGTTACCATGATCTCGATTTTGGTCTTGAGATGAAGTAACAGCATCAGTTGAGGCTCCAGGTAAAGTAACAAAACAGCAGTATTGTACGTTGTATTCATTGTACAATGTATATTTATAAACTGTAATTGTAGTGAAAATGAGTGGTTATCTAGGAAGTTGTCACCATATAAACTGCTGGCATCTTGAAACTTCAAAAAAATAAAAGAGCATTAAAATGCTGTTGAGATTTCTTCAGAAAAGAAATATCTAAGGATATTTGGTGATGGAGCATGTGCTTTGAAAGTCCCAGGTTCATTTATCCATATTTCCTGGCAAAGCGGAGAGTCCAAAACCCAGGAGATCAGTTGTCAGCTAGCCATAAGAGATTGTTGATCTAGATGGAACAACAGTCTGATTCAATATAGGACAACTTGCCATGTTCCTGAGAATCTGCTGTGTCTGTGCTTGGTTCTACGGCTTGCAATGAGCTCAGGGAGGGGAAGGGAAGGGAAGGGAAGAGAGCGGAGCATCTTATCCTCCCTCAGCCAGTAGTGAGTGAAACATAGGCCATTTCTGGACTACACTGTTATACTGCTATTATTCCACTTTTAGCATCTTGTGCAATTCTGGGGTTTGTAGTTTACTGAGGCCAAAGAGCTCTCTGGCTGAGAAGTCTAAATGTCCCTCCCTAAACTGCAAGCCTCAGGATTCTATAGGATGTTGAAAGTGGAATAACATCACCGTAATAGCGTAGTGAAGAAATGGGCATCGAAACAGAAGATTTCTAATGAGATACAGACTTTAGATCACTGCATTGCATCTACATGCATCTACAATTTTACCATTAAAAAGACTGCATGTGAGGAAAAGCCTGAGAAAACAAACTAGGGCCCTTTCCACACGTGGGCGAAGAAACAGGGGAAACCACGCTGAAACGGAGCTTACCTGAGTCTGTCACCACATGGAGCAGCGCGTTTTCACTGCTCCACACTCCTCGGCATCCCGCAGCATCCTGCAGGGCCCAAAATGGCAGCTTACAACTGGCAGAGGCTCTCCACCAACCGGAGAAGCTCGCCAGCCGGAAAGCCCGCCCCCGCAGATCTGCAGGCATGCCCTTGCGTGTGCCTGCAAATCCACACCGGGCGCTGCGATGGGGCTGCACGCGGCTGCACAATCGTGCTTTTTAAAAACCACTTGAAAAGTCATTTTCAAAAAGCACACGGCGCCGCCACTTCCGGGTGCCCTAGCATGGATTGGGGTGTGGAACTATGCAAAAGTAGTCCACCCCAATCCACTTTACAGTGTAGACGACCTCTGTCAGAGGTCACTCTACACCGTTTTTAAACCCCCGTGTGGAAAGGGCCTAGGTCACAAGTGAATTCTGGGTTAGAGGGATTGTTTCAATAAGGTCAGGAGAAGTTAGTGGACAGCAGTGAAAGGCCTCTAGGAATCAATGCCATTCACTTGGCAGATTATCCCAAAAATGAATTAGGCTTTAGTTCCCTGTATCTAGTTCAGTGACAGGAAGTGGATTATCAGTGTTTATTTTCTTAGTTTATCTGAAGAAACCTAATTTGATCACGCTTTAATATTTACTGTTATCTCCTTAAAGACGTTCTTGTTGCTGGTGATAATAAAGTAACCTACCTCAGAATGAGGTCAAACACCTTCAGAACCAAGATATAAAATGAAGGACAGATATGAAACTTAAAACAACAGCAAAGATCAGATCAGTGGTCATACACCCTAGTCAATGGGAAATAACTACAAATACAATAAAGATATATGCTATCATTTACAGTTTAGTGGAAATACTTGAAGTTGAATATGAAAGCAATGTGAATTTATAGTGAATTTATAATGAGAAAAGTTGTAAAATCTTGTCATTAAAAAGGCTTTTAGGAAAAGAAAGGTAAAAGAAACAGCAACTACTCAAGAAGATAATTCTCATTCAGAGAATGCCAACATAAGACTGCAAGACTTTGAATTTACTGACGTTGGAAGATTTCTCAGTCCTGTCATTACTTGTTTCTCATAATATTGTACTAATGAAAAGAAGATTTTATTTTGGCACTTTGCACATTTGGGCAAATTTCCTACTAGCTTTGCCAAGATATAACATAATATTTGACTTTTTCAGTAAATGATTGGAGAATATCATCCCAGTTACAGTAGTAAATCAGTCAGCTGGGCAGAGCAAAAGCTACTGTATCGTTTGGATCCCAAGCAGTTGTCTATGAACAGATGGAGTCCTTGCATTCCTAGATAAAACCAAGAAGATCATGCTGGCCAGCAGTGGGATAGCAACTTTAGGGGATATTTCTCAGTCCCTGTAATACCCATTGTTAAAGAGATACTCCATCCCTCCATAGCACTTTTGAGGGGCACAAAAATGGGGTGGAAGAATTGGTAAAAGATGCCTCCATCCCTTCCACATGGAAGAACAGCTTTGAGCTGAACTTTGCTCAATAGGTGAACAAACTCAAGATCTTGGTAATAACATCAGCACCACAAAGCCAGTTAAACTAGCATTTAAAAAAAGCACATACTCCTATTTGTTCAATTGGATGCAGCCTGACAACCAGCATGGCAGATCATTTGTCCCACACAGTAAGCTGCCCTATATAGCATCAGACCTTTGGACCATCTGTCTCAATATGGCCTACAAAGATTGGCAGAAGCTCTCCAGAGGTAAATAAAAGGTCTTTGCCACAATGACTTGGAGATAGTAAGAACTGAATGTGGAACCTTTGAAACAACAAATATGTACTCTGTTACTAATCTACATCTTTTGAAGTCTGTTAGATATGTTTGTGTGTGTGTGTGTGTGTGTGTGTGTTTTAAGACTGGAGTCTTAGGAAGTTCCAATATAAAGAAAGAAACCACAAATTCATATGACAGGTAGAACAAGCTGCATGCCGCATTGGTTGGGATACAAACAAAGTGCTTATCAGCAGATGTTCCTGTCATAGTTAAGTATAGCCACTTAAGTCTTATCATTGCTAACCCTCCCACTGAGGCTCAAGGAAATATTAGGAGTATGCCACAAGTTTGTAAATCTTTCTCTATGATAAAGTGAAAATATAAGAAAAAGTGTTAAGATGTTCACAATTTTAGCAGGTGGATAATCAGAGATAACTGCCAGCCTTATTAGAACAGAAAGACAAGCCAACCACTGGATTATTTTAGCAGCTAGTAATAATGGACTGCCACAGTTTGAATACACGTCTCTCAGAAACCGTGGCATGAAAAATGGTATCCTTTAATTGTCCATACGTATGGAGGATGCATTAGGCCACAAAGTAAATAGTTTAGTAGTATTCCTTGCCTAAGAAAGCCCTGTGAAATTCATGGGGTTGCTGTAAGTCAACAGGAGACATGAAGGCACACATAGTTGGCTACCAGATACCAAAAAATGAGGCAACTATTACACTACTATAGAATTAAAAGGTAATCCCTAGGCTTATGTAATTTTATGATCTATATATGGCTGAATAATCAACTAGACATCTAATCAATTATTTCAGATAAAATAAGACTTAAAAGTGTGCCCTCCCAATTGCACACCTATCTAGAAATAATAGGCATCAAAACAATCATTGGACTTCACTTTGGAAATTAAAAGGAAATTGATATCTTTTTTGTTGTTGTTACAGTGAGTTGTTCATATTATGGAATAGAATGCTCACTACCAATGAATGCTGGCTTGGAAGTATAAAATGCCATCAGTATTATCCTTAGAATTAGAATACTTCCATAAGTAAGTTAGACATTTTATCTGAATATAATACTAACTATTAAATAAGGCTTTAAAATCACAACTCCAGTCAGTCAGTAAACAGGATTATTGCTTCTGTTTCAGATTCCAAATCCAAGGTTTCATTTCATTTTCCTAGCAGAATAATGCATATAGATGAGGAAGTCACATTTGCAAATAAGCCACATTAAAATTGTGTTTACTGTGCTTATGGTAAGTAATCAACATTATTGACTTAGTTCAGGCATATAAGATGTAGAAAAACACTAAGAATTAATTAATGGGAAGAATGGAGAAACCATCACTTTTGTTAAAGATCTGAAATCAAAGTAAGGCCCATTACTTTAGTTTCTAATTTAGATATGCGTATGCAAGGCATGTAGAAATATATGGATAAATGTATATGACATTGATTCTAATTTTCAGGGGTGGGGGTGGTAACAAAAGAATGCTGACTTCGGTGTGAATAGTTACTCTGGGATTCATTATTAACATGCTAAAATACAAATGCTTGCATACATACTATGGATTTATGGTTCCCATTTAACTTCTTCCATTAGTGGCTAATGACCATCTATGTTTTTAATTTTATATCATAAAGGATCATTGTGATCAAATATGCTATTACGTCACTGTGGACCAGATCATTTAAAAAAAAATAAAGATGACATTCAAACTACACATCTCCAAATGCCTAAGCGAAAAATTTGACTTTGTTAATAGCAGAACCTCCAACATTTCACAAATTAGAACCAGAACATGTGGGTCCAAGCACCACCAGAATATAGTCAAGATGGCAAAAGGAAGAGCAAACAAGCCAGGAGAGGCTTCAGGAGTTTGGTTTTACCTGAACCTGTGGGGAATGGCAAGGTTCCTCCCCTCCTCTCCTCCACTGGCTTAACTGAGCAAAACTACTTTTGTACTTTGAATTCAGTTTGCAGAAAGTGAAGGAAGCAGAGGACAAAGAGTGAAAATGGGAGGGAAAGACAGAAGCTGGGACATTTTAAAAGCAGCTGAAAAAGAAGGATGATAGAGAATTAATCAGGACTGTCCCTGCCAAATCAAGACAGTTGGAGTGCATGTAAAGGCATCTTCTCACATTTTTGTTTGTCATTCCTTCACTGTTGAGTGGAGCATCTGATATGGCATAAGCCTGCCAAACTACTCACTTTCTATGAGGCAACATCTTCTTGGAGGAAACCTGCTGGACCTACTCCAAGAAATGGTACCATGGATTCATCTCCATGTCTACTAGGGGAAGGGGACTGATAATACAACAGTACATTGAGTGAGGTTGCCAGGTTGGCAACTGATTGGATTTATAGTTCTTCTTTGTGGTCTCTGTGCCTCACACAATGGGAATCTTCATGCATGTGCAGTAGCTTTTCAGAAAGTTCCAGAGCTGAGCAGCTTGACAGGAACCCCTCCCCCATCCGGTACTGAGCATGTTCAGTCCCGCCAAGCTAACGGTCTCTCCTCAGTTTCTTTTCATCCACTAACCTGTTAGCAGCTCAGAAAGCCTTCTTCGCTGAGCAGTTTGCTTCATTTTGCTGTTTCTTCGTTCTTCTACTATTCTTTTGCTGTTTCCAACCAAAAAGTCTGTAAGAACTCTTCCTCCTTTCTATGTTGTCATTGTTTAAATTGTGTGTCTTGTGGTCGCAAGGTCTCCTTGTCCGATGGCCACTCCAAGTGTTTGTTCTGCCTCGGAGAGGCCCATAATGTTCGGGCATGTTCCATCTGTAAAGACTTCACCTCTCAAACCTTGAAAAACAGAGCCTCCTGGTTGAAGTCTCATTGTTGGGAGCAAGCCCTTTGGATAAAGGAGCGGGCAGCTTCGAATACCGCCCTTTTCACCTCCTCCATGGCTCATCCTTCTTCTCAGGCCCTCTCGACTTTGAGACCTTCGTTGACGCCCTCTTCCACGACAGCGATTTTCCCTCCGGCATCAACCTCATCAGTACCGATCTCATCAATACCAATACCATTATTGTCTTTGATGACTTTGCCTCCCACTTCCTCATTACTGAGGATTCTGAAGCTCTCCAGAACACCGATTATCACCTCCTCCTCTGGGGAAGCTTCTTCTGGCTCTCAACTGACTTCTACTCAGCCTCGCAAGGTCCCTACGGTTGTTCAGCATAAGCGAGCTTCTTCCCATCTTGCTGACTCCTCCGTTAAGGAGAAGAAGAAGAAGGAGAAGGAGAAGCACCGCTCTCCTTCTCCTCCAGGCTGCCAGTCAGCCCCCTTGCCAACACCCCCTCTGAAGCAGCTTTCGATGGCTACCCTGGAGGAGGAGGACACTCTTAACTCTTCACAGGAGCATGACAATGTCCAGCTCCCAGTGCTCTCGGTCCCAGTGCCTGTAGACTTAGCTTCAGACTCTGAATGTCAACCCTTGCCACCGGTGCCTCCACCGCTCATGTTGGCCCAGGCAAGAGTAGCAGCTATACAAACCCCTCATCCTCTGATACTTACTCCTGCTGGCCCCGAGTTGGACTGTCCATCCCATTCGGACACTCCTTGGGCTCCTTCCCGTGATCGCCCTAGATCTAACATGATGTGCTCTCTGGGACATGGCGATAGAGGTAGATCCCCACGTCGTTGGGATTTCCATGCAGAACGTGACTCTTCACAAGCAAGACTCAATTCTCCCTTTTCTTCAGCCTCTTACATTGCTCGATACAGCCATGAGCATCTGTGGAGAGAACAACCAGGTTCATATTATTCTTATTCACTGGCCTATCATGATCGATACCATCCAGACATTCATCGTTGGTCTCCCTATCACCTGCGGCATTCCCGCTATCCGTCACACTCCTCCACGTCTCACTACCGACCCCTCTTGATACCGACGTTCGAGGACATGTTCTCAGTCCTATTCTCTTTATTGCCGATGCTCTCCAGCCCACCACCGGTCCCGTGACCAGTCGCCTCGTATAGGACTGATATCACCGCCTCCTCGGGTGATGGCAATGGTTTCTCGGCCTCCGCTGGAAACCCACTTTGCACCTACGTTACCGACTTCTCTAACAGCCTCAGTACCAATGCAATCTGTCGTCGCCCCGATCCCAGCACTTATTCTGGTGTCCTCGGCATTGATGTCAGTAATGGCATCCATACCGCCTCCAGTAACAGCTACGACACCGGTGCCAGTGGCTTCTCCAGTCTCCACCAGTGCTCCACCAGCTGCTCCCTCCATTCCAGTACCAAAACCGCCTCGGTCATGTCAGCCCCCATCTCAGTCCTCGGCCTCTTATGATTCCGACAGTGATTCCACGGACTCCACACCTGACTCCCATACCTCTCTGCTGCTGGCTTTTGGAGATCCGACCCGAATTCAGCTCCGGAGGATGTCAAGCAATTTTCCAACATCCTGGTCAGGATGGCCAATGCTCTTGGCCTCGACATTTTGGGACCCACTCCGACAGTGCAAGACCCAGTGTTCCATTATGTCGACACGCAGCCTGCTTCCACAGCTCCGATGCCGTTCTTCTCTGTCTTGCAGGAAGTGTTAAAATATCCCTTGGCCCAGCTGGCCTCGCTCCAGCCGATACCTCACCGCTTGGAGCATCTTTATAGGATCCAAAAAAAGGACATTGACTTCCTTTTTAACCATCCTACACCGGTCTTGATAGTTGTCAAATCCTCTCAGACTAAAGGGGGCAAGAGGACTCACACGACACCTCCAGACCGTGAGGGCCGCTGCTTGGATACCTTTGGTCAACGTTTCTACTCTGCATCCTCCCTGATCACCAGGATCTCATGTTAAGGGATGGTGGATGATGGGAACCACACAAAAACCATGATAGCACTTCCCTCCTGCACTGAGCACTGGCAAAAAAAGATTACCAGAGTCAAGTGTTTCAAAAACCACCATATACAGAGACTGTACACACAGCTTAGAAGCGTGCCCAGCAGAGTATAAACACTAGCAGCAAATGCTCTGAAGCCACAAAATATGCCCACACAATATTATCTTCCAACAGGAGGCTTTTACTCTTCAGTTATGATACATACATATATATAGTACTCCAACGGCGTTTCAGCATTCCACAGCAAGTGAAGATATGCATCCAACATAGACTCTGGCCGCTCCATCAGACAATTGAGAGGGCACAGTTGGCTAGAACACACCCCCTTATATACATACATTTCTGATGCAACTCTGGCCAACCTTGCATTTTCCCATGTATGATGCAACCCTCTGCCCTGGTTACATATTATAATGTCTCAGCAAGAGTTACATGGGATTACATCATTCACTGTCATTCCCAAGTGCAAACCTCAATGCACATCATATATATTTTATTGGTCTACAGGTCATGTCCAACCTTTCCTCACATCTCGAATACACAGGCGTGCCTGGCAGCCTATCAGAGGAATATCTGGGACAGATTCTATCCTATTTTCTCATCTGCCAGACAACCATAGAACTAGTGCCATTCAGTTCTACAATGAGTCTGTGGCCCTCTCTAACCAGCAGACCTTGTCTTCTCGCCACACTGTCGAGGGCGTAGCGCGGGTGATGGTTGGGGCCGTCACCCTTCATCGCTTTGTGTGGCTTCACTCCGCTGGGCTTGCAGAGGACAGTAGGAAGAGGATTGAGGACCTGCCTTTGATGGTCAAGGGCTCTTCCATGCGACCACGGATGAGGCCATGGACCACCTAGTGAAGGCTCGTCTCATGGCTAAGAAGATGAGCCTCCATCCCACTCCTCAGTCCAGGAGACCATCTTTGTCACACTCCTCATGGAGGCACTCTGCCTATTCCTATAGGTCACACTGAGTGCGTCCACTCAGGCCTCTCTTCCAGCTTCCTCAAGACGCTCCTCCAGACAGGACCAACCATCCTCTAAGAAGTCCTCCTCTACTGCTAAATCTCGCTTTTGACTTCCCTTGCAGGTCATCACCTCTACCATTGTTTCATCTGCCCATCCACCTTTCCAGAACCCCTGGTCTGGCTCACCACTTCAACATCTGGCGCAAGATCACTACGGACTCCTGGGTTCTTTCCATCGTCCATCTTGGTTACAACATCAAGTTTCAAAATATTCCACCTCTAGGCGTCTTCTACTCCACCCCCGCCAGTCCAGCCCTCCTCAAGGAGATCAAGTCCCTCCTCCTCAAAGAGGCCATAGAGCAGGTGCCACCCTCAGCCAGTTCCACTGGCTTCTTCTCCCAGTACTTCTCAGTACCCAAATCAGATGGCACTCTCCAACCTATCCTGGACCTGAGGGGGTGAATTCTTACATTCTCCCCCAGAAATTCAAGATGGTCACTCTGTCTTCCATCCTGCCTTTCCTGAGGCGTTGAGACTGGTTTGCCTCCATCCTACAAGATGCCTACTTCCATATCGCAATTTGGCTCCAACACAGGAGGTACCTCCGATTCGCAGTCGACGGTGTCTGCTACCAGTACAAGGTCCTGCCTTTCGGCCTGTCTACTGCACCCAGGGTCTTCACCAAATGCCTAGCCCCTGTGGTATCATACCGCCGCACAAAATGCATTATGGTATATTCCTACCTGGATGACTGGTTACTGGTGGTGCCCTGCAAGCAAAAGTTGTACAAGGACATTCACTTCGTCCTTTCTCTTCTCTAAGATCTCGGCCTCAGGGTGAACCCCAAGAAGTCACACTTGGAGCCTTCGCGCACTCTGGACTTTATTGGCACCACCCTGGGCTCCGCTTCTGCCAGAGCCTTTCTCCCTGTGAAGCAGGCCTGGATATTATGCGAAGCCACCAGCGCTATCCTATGCGCCCTGGCCATTTCTGCTCGGAGAATCCAACAGCTCTTGGGCTGCATGGCAGCCACGACAGCAGTAACTTACCTCTCCCATCTCCGTGCCTGCCCTCTACAGCATTGGTTTCTCTGAATTTTTGATCCTCTTCTAAATGACCAATGTCGCCTTCTGCAGGTCCCTCACCCAGTGAAGGAATCCCTCCGCTGGTGGCTCTTGCCTCGCCACCTACTAGCGGGAATGCCATTTGTCAAACCCCGCCGGACTCTCACTATCATGACAGATGCCTCCCTCCTCGGCTGGGGAGCCCACTGGGGATGTTTTGCCATACAGGGACATCGGGCCGGCTTGGAGACGTGCCTCCATATCAATGCATTGGAGCTCTTTGCCATCCTGAAAGCCCTGCAGGCCTTCCAGAACCTGATCATTGGACAGACAGCCCAGATCTTGTGGGACAATACGACAGCTGTCTGTTACATGAACAGATAAAGAGGCACTCACTCCTCCACTCTACTCTACCTGGCTCTACGCCTCTGAGACTGGTGTGTCCCGCTGCGCGTGCACCCCTTGGCGGTGCACAGGCAATGTCATGGCGGACACGCTGAGCAGAGACACAGCGTTTCACCATGAATGGTCCCTCTCCGATACTGCCTTCAAGCAGATAGTGTCCCATTGGGGCACACCGTCCATCAATCTCTTTGTGAGTGATCGGAACAAGAAGTGTCCCTGCTACTGCTCGAGAGGCGACCTGGGCCACGGCTCTCTCAGCCACATGTTCCAATTCCCTTGGAACAACGAATTTTTTTATATCTTTCCTCCGTTTCCACTCCTGGGCCGAGTGGTGGCCAAGCTTATAACGGACAAGGTGAACACCGTTCTCGTAGCCCCGTACTGGCTGAGGCAGCATTGGTTTGGCCCTCTTCTCACTGCTGTTCGGGACCGCAGGATGCGACTTCATTGCACACCAGACCTCCTCTCTCATTCGGATGGTCACGTCCTTCATCCAGACCTTCCCCTCCTGCATCTCCACACCGAAAGGATAACCTTCCAGACTCCCCTGCCATCCAAGCTGTCCTCATGGCTGCCAGGAAGGAGTCCACTCATAGATCGTACGATTACAAGTGGCGGAAATTCGTGGCCTTTGCGGACACCCAGAATGAGACATCGTCTCCAGCTTCATTATCAACTGTACTGCATTTCCTCTTGCAGCTCCATGAACAGGGCCTTGCGTTCTCTTCCCTGAAGGTCTACCTGTCGGCCATCATAGCCTACCAGTCGTGTGACACTCTTTCCGCAGCCCTCTTTCAGGATGCTACAGTCAAGCAATTTCTCAAAGGCCTTCAACACCTCTACCCACCACTCCCGCCTTGGTCATTGTTGCTTGTTCTCTCTCAACTTATGCGACACTCCTTTGAACCGATGGCAACATCTGATGACTGTCTCCTTAGCTTAAAGACAGCCTTCCAGGTCGCTGTCACTTCGGCCAGGCGGGCAGAGGAATTGACTGCACTACGGTCAGATGAACCCTTCCTGGTGTTCCACTATGACAAAGTGGTCTTGCATCCAGATTTGTCCTTCCTTCCTAAGGTTGTCTCAGACTTCCATCTCAATCAAGACATCATTTTACCTACCTTCTATCCTGACCCAGCTTCGCCCCTCGAGCACTTGCTTCATTCGCTTGACGTACGATGGGCTTTAGCATTCTACCTACAGAGGACCTCGACCTACCGCCCTTGACTGCCACTACCGCCTTGACTGCCGGGCCCGGCTTGACGCTCGCTTTGGCTGTGTGGTGCTGTCTTCGATCCCATTGTGTGAGGCACAGAGACCACAAAGAAAAAGAACGGGTTGCTTACCTGTCATTGTGGTTCTTCAAGTGGTCATCTGTGCCCTCACACACACCCGCCCAGCCTCTCCTCTTTCAGGTCCTTGCTTCAGCGGACTTCAAAACTGAGGAGAGACCGTTAGCTTGGAAGGAATAAGCATGCTCAGTAATGGGTGGGGGAGGGGTTCCTGCCAAGCTGCTCAGCTCTGGAACTTTCCAAAAAGCTACTGTGCATGCGCAAAGATTCCCATTGTGCGGGGGCACAGATGACCACACGAAGAACCACAGTTACAGGTAAGCAATCTGTTCTTTCCCCATTTAATTTTGCTGTTATGTAATAGGCAATCACATCCCACAGTAATGGTGGGCTGGCTCTGGGGCATTACAACAGCTTGTGTCCAGTTTCCTCTGAATCTGGTGACTCCTAGAATTCCAAAGTCAAACAGATTTATACAGATGATAGGATTTATTTGGTTATTTGGTTCAAGCTTCAAAATGTATTTCTGGTGCCAGGAAGGAGCTCAGAAGAAGGTGAAGTAAAGAATGTTCCTCTGAGCATGAGTTGAATATTTTTCTCTCATTAAAAAGTAATCAAAACCCCAAATGAGGCATGACCTTATGCATATGAATGCAATTTGCAAACATCCTTTTTTCTTTTGCAAAGAGCTGCTGTCGGGGAAGCTCAAATAGCTACAAAACCACGCAGAAGTGAGATTTAACTTTTGCCTTTCCTGCAACAGTTCTGATAAAGATGGCTGCTTTAAAGCTGCTTAGAAGATAATTCTTTTGGTACTAAAGGTTAACTGCCCCTCCCAAAAATTTCTGCTGAAAGCAGTTTCCTCAGAACCTCAGTAGCAGAAAAAGAAGTTAATCACCCTTGCTTGATCTCATCACATTAAATACTGGCTTCCTGGCTATAGCCATTTCCACACTACAGTGTTAAACTGCTGCTATTCCACTTTCAATGCCCTGTGGAATTCTGGGGTTTGTAGTTTCCTGAGACCAAAGAGCTCTTTGGCTGAGAATTTGAAGTGCCCTTCCCTAAACTACAAGCCCCAGAATTCAATAGGAGGTTGAAAGTGGAATAGCAGCACTTTAACATTGTAGTGCGGAAATGGCCTATATTTCAGAGGCAGGAACTGGCAAAACCACTTCTGAGTATCCCTTGTCTAAGAAAACCTGTGGTCACTTTAAGTCAACAGGCAACTTAAAAGCACAAACACAGAGATGCACATATCTTATACCCTCCAACTGTCCTGATTTGGCAAGGACAGTCCTGATTAATTTTGCCATATAAAATAGGCAATCACACCCTGCCATAATGATGGGCTGGCTCTGGGGCATTACAACAGTTTGTGTCTCATTCTGCTTTTAAAGTGTCCCAGTTTCTTTCTCACTGCATCTCTCCCTGGTCTTCACCATACTTCAGTTGGTGAAAATGAAACTCAAACTGTAGAAGTCACTTCTGTTCAATTAACTTAGCAGAAGGGAAAGGAGAAGTGGTGACAGAATCTTGCCCTTCCTAGTAGAAAAAAGCAAACTGCTGCAACCTCCCCTAATTTGTGCGTCCTTCCTTACAATAACTTCTTAATGAGGAAGAACACATGTTACTTGACCACATGTGTCCTGATTTTCATCTCTAAATGTTGGAGGACATACCATTCAGTTTTTAACAATAAAACTGTTTTATTGTTGAAAGTGATAAGATGTATTTTGGCATTTGAAGAGGGATTAAAATAAATGCATGAGCAGAAGGTGGCTAGCCCTGTGCTCTTCCACTGCCTTCTCTCTTGACATGGAAAGCAATAGTGTGAAAAGAAGAGATTCGCATATAACCTCTCCACATGACCAAGAACCCTGATTGTGGATTGTATGGTGAGGCCATGCTTGGCAGAGGTTCTGCTTTTCAGACTGTTGCTCTGCTTGAAAAGAGAATGACAACAAAGGGAAAGTGTGTTACCCTGTATGTTGGGGGTCCCGGGAGGGGGGCTCAAATTACCAAATAAAACACAAGATGGGGGAAATTAGACTCAAGCACTCTCTCAAGCTAACAAGAGGCAGGGTAAGTTTAGCTGGGATCTTTTACCCTATGTCTACAGCGTCAGGTCAGAGAGTGGTTAGACAAGTTCTAAAGCAACAAATAATATTTTTATTAGGAATAAACAACCCAAAAGACACGACATACACTAACTAACTGAGAAATAGAAATGGAGAGTTTCGGGGAATGAATAATATGACACCTGTTCACGTAGTCCTGGACAGAAGAGGAGGTTGAGGGGAGGGGAGGAAATTCAGCGTGGTCCACTGAGGGGAACTCTTCAGATGAACCAACAGCAAGGCGGGATGGAAGTCCAGAGCGATCCTGAGTGTTTCAAGGAGGACTCAGAATTGGGGACCTTTTATAGGGTGGATTTTACCTACAGGCCATGCCATGCTTGGTGAGAACAAAGGAAATTTAGAGCGGGACAAAGGCGTTGGAAAAGGTCAGGTTTTACATGATGAGCTTAGTGCTGGATGACAATAGTATGGCCAGTATGCAAATGGCCCAACATAAAAGACTGACTCGGCACTCGGCCGGGTGTCTTTGTGTAAAGTCGCAAGGCTGGTTTGCAAGAAGGAGTGGTCCCTAAAGCATCGGAGAGGCATTAAGTTGCCTGCCTGAATGAGGTTTGGAATGTACAACCATTAACGACCATGCCTATTACGTGCTTGTCCGGTGGCCCTTGCAAACATGTGGAGTAGGGTGGCAGAAAAAGGTCAAATAGAGGCCAAATAAGTTTGATATCAAGAGATATCTAGTGCTCTCACCAGACATATCATATCCGTGGTAACAGGTGGAGATCATCTGCTTCCTCTCTTCACATATTCAGGTTTAACACCATCCTGAATAGGGTGTATTCCCATCTACTTTGGCCCTGAATTATCTCTCTTGCAATTCTAAAATGGAGTGTCCTTTTTTTCTCTTGTATTTTACCCAACAACTTAGTGGGAGTATTTGTAAGAATATTCATATGCAGGCAAAGAAAGCACTAGGATCTTTTCAGGTGGGCAGATGTCTCATGGAACTCTTCCCAATAACATTTAGAAAAATAGACAGCTTGGTTTCCTGGAAAAAGCCCTTTCCCCTTGTAGCTTTCCTTGAAGAGGGAAGTTCACACCCCTTTTTACAATAAAATATTGTTTTTATGGATCCATTATTTTAGTTGCATCTCATTGTCATTGCATATTCATGCTTTCATGACATTATGTCATTGTTATGAATGTATATAAAAATACTATATAAATCATCCTAATGAGATAAACAATCAGTAGGGCTGCCTCTTTATCATCCAAGGTGTTACTTGTGACCTGGATAAACACACAATATAGATTGCACAGAAATTTATTCAACGATATAAATGCTCACAAACTCCATCAGTGTTATTCTTGTCATGACTTAATATCAAGACCAGGGGTCACTTCAGTGAAACATCCTCCAAGCAGTATCCTGTCGTTGTGTAGGTAAGGTCAGTAAAATTCCAAAGAGGCCTCCTTATTTATTGATAACTACTTTATTTCCCTTCCTTGCATCCTCAGTAGACAGCATTAATTCTGTTTCTAATTAGAATTGCACAATTTAATTCTTCTGCTCTGGGCTATACAGAAGATACGGTTCATGTAACAGCAGCTTGGAGCGTATACACTCCTTGTAATCTATTTGTAACTTGTGCTGCAGATGCTCAAAGAAGCAGCACTTCTGATGTTACAAACTGCAGTTGGGCATACACCAGGGATCATTTCCTCAGCATGCTGGAGGATCACTCTGTGAACCTCCCGCTGTGTTTCTCCAGTTGAAACCAATCTCACTGCTGCTGTAACACGCTATGCTTCTGTTAGCAATGATGACTCAGTACATTATTGTAGATGCTTCTCCTTCTGTGAGTCAAGTGTCATATACAACAGTTAGTGGGAATTTCTGTTCTGTTTATTGTTCATCTTCTTGTAACTAGTGGTTATCTTTTACAACATATATTGAAGAATTGTATCATATTAAGGGTCCTTCAGGCCAACTCCTGGAATGGGGTGACTTTATTTTAATAAGTGCTAAAGAAATGTGAGAATAAATGCTTTTTACAAGGCTGAACAAATATACAGAAAGTAGTACAATATGTTCACTAAGAGAATTGCATGCACATACTACATGCACAGGAACAAATAGACCACTCCAGAGATCCAAAGATCCAGATATCTGGCACATGCAGGCTTCCTAGTTCATTTCAATGGGAAATTATTTCTCAGAGGCTCTTGATAACACCTATTAAAGTTCAGTGTTAAAACATGTGCCTTTTATGTCCTTTGTAAAGGAACTGTGAGATACTCTATTTTGTGTGTTGGCCAACTGGAATAGAGTTGGTCAGCTACTATAAATCTCAGAATATATGCAAAAGGCACATTCTGATGAGACCAATCACCAATATTCCTATTAACTGAGCTGATTTAAAGGATATACATAGCTGCTTCATGACAACAAGCAGAAGATTCATACACAGGCACTTTCATGTGTTACTTCAAATCTATCCTTCAATACTATTACAACTTTTCCTTCGCCTACCACTGCCTGGCTGATCTCAGGTTCTGGAACTCTTTCTATAGGAAGCTAGATTGGGCCCCTCTCTGCTCTCCTTTTGCCTAGAGTCAAAGATATTTTTATTTAGACAGATCTTTGGCTATTATTGATTGTTGCAGAAGGGTAATTTAGTGAGGGATGCTGTGCTTTTATTTTATAATTTAAGTTTTAAATGCCTTTGATCTGCTTTAAATCAGTGCTTTTAATAGGATGCTTTATTTAATTGTGTTTTTTTAAAAACTCTCTCTTTACAATAATTGGTTTTAGCTGTGTTTTGTTTCAATCTACACTGTGAGTTACCTTGGGAAAGGTGGAATATAAATAAATAAATAAATAAATAAATAAATAAATAAATAAATAAAATTCAATGGATTTTATTTTTTTTTCCAAAGCAATCCTGTTTATGTTTACTTTGAATTAAGCCCTATTTCTTCAATTTATATTCAACCTTTTGGTTTAAAAAATGTCACTCAAAGCAGCCAACAATAATAAAATTCAGACCAAAAAAATTGCTAAGAGGTGCATTAAGTCACAAGAGATTCAAAACAATTAAGGGCACATCAAATAAAATACAAAAACACAAGAAAGATACAAAAAGTATCAATCCACTATTCTCACATGTGAGAGAAAAGTGAAATGTAAACTAAATAAATAAATAAAACCATCCAACAACAGTCTAGCTTAAATGCCAAATGTTTGTCCGAGTGAAAAGGTCTTGCTGCCTGCACTGAGATGGGAGCAGCCTAGTCTCCCTTGGACTTACTCCCAATGAAAGGTACACCAGATTACAGTCTTAGGCCATTTCTGCACTACAGTGCTATAGCCCTATTATTCCATTTTCAACATCAGCCATTTCTGCACTACACTGTTATAGTTCTATTATTCCAGTTTCAACATCCTGAGGAACTTTGGGGTTTGTAGTTTTCTGAGACCAAAGAGTTCTCTGGCTGAGAATTCTAAATGCCCCTCCCTAAACTGCAAACTCCAGGATTCCACAGAATGTTGAAAGTGGAATAATAGCACTATAACAGTGTAATGCATGAACTGCCTTAATTTACTACCCAGCCTAAGCCATTGCTGAAAGTTGTTTTGCACACTAGCAAGCAAGCATTTGTTAAAGCTTACAAGTACGCTCATTTAGCAATCAATCATACAGTGTTCATTCAATGTCTTCATATGCTGCTGTTCTGACTGGGGATAAAAAACCTGTTTGATGCAGACTTGTGCTTTAAAAGATAGAGCTAAGCTAATTGCAAGATAAATTTTGATTGTAGGGACCACTTGTAATTGACAGCAAGAATCCTTTTGCAACAAGTGTAATCAAAAGATATCAAGCTATTGTTCCATTGAAGGAGTGTATGCAAAGGTCACAATACAGTGGAAAAATATAAAAGGATGGTGCAGTTGTTTATTCTGCATCACCAGCGTTTGGTAAAGTTACTTTTTAGATTACAGTCACCAAAACCCTCAGCCAGCATGGCCACCAGGATTCTGGGAGCTGTAGTTCAAAAAAGTAAAAATTTCAAACTCTACCAACCACATTGTACAATGGATACATCCCTTGGTGCACATCGTAGTGATGTGCATAGGGAGTTTTCTGCTTATAATGAAGAACATTGGAACACATGCAGTGCACTGGGCTGGAAACTCTTTTCGCCATAACAATGCTATCAATTGGTGATATTTTACTATCTGCATCTTTTCACTAAACAGGAAAGATTACGCACAACCAGTCACAGTGTTCATAAAATCCAAAGCAAGGACTTGAGTTCACCAGCAATTTCTTAAAGGTATTTAACAGAAAACAAGCATTCTAACTATAACTAAGTGTCTCTGTAGGAAGACACACAAAGAGTTTAATTTAGCAACAGTCTGCACCATAAAATATTAGTCAAGTGCTAACATAGCCATTAATACTCTTTTTTAACAGAAGGCAATTTCACAGACTCATTTACCAACTGGAATCTCCCAAGTCTAGTTGGTAATTGTGCTTTTTATTCATCTCTGTAAATTCCATTTAGTGCTTTTTAGCTGTTTCTTAGCATAAATGCATTGAATGTTGTTAAATTGGATTAATAGCTTTTATATGTAATATATATTATGTATTCATTTAACTGGAGGTGTTTCAACTCATATTGCTGCAATCTCTTTTTTAAAATGCTGCTTTATTTTGCAGATTTTATTTTATGGACTTTTTTCCGTTTGGAAATACTTTTCACAGTATACATTTATGATACATGCCTTATAAATGAAGACTATAGGAAGATGAACTTGTGGTCATCTTTAGTTCAAGTCATGTTGTTCCGAAACAAACCTGGGGAAAAAATTAATTCAGATGGGTTACAACATGTATAATAAATCACAAAAATCTTGAAGGAGGATTTAACACAATCATGCTGACATTTGCACTTGAAAGAGAGGCAAAATTAACTCATTATATTCTAGCCGAATAACTCTAAACTCTAATCTGTGTGGCACAGTAACAGTCTATTGTTTCTGAATCTAAGATTCTCCATGATACAAAAAAGAACTCACCTCACAAAACTGAAATTAGGTTTTTGATGCTGGATTTCATTTCATTGACTATTGTAAAGTTACCATGAAAAGGATGCTTGAAGGTCCTGAGCTATCAGCTACTGACCTGGAACCCAAAAGCAGGGCCACATTAAGGTTAATATAGGCATTCTTGTATTTGACTCCCTGCCTGGCCTCAACATACCACTAGGGATGCTTTCATAGAACCTAAAATCCTGTTTTCATAGACCCTAAAATTTTCATAGACCATAGACCAGAACTTTCCAAACTTTTCATGTTGGTGACATACTCTTTAGACATGCATCATTTTGCAACACAGTAATCCAGTAAGTAGAGGCAGCCCCTCACCTGAGCCTGGCCCACCATTGCCACTTTCACCAAAGTCTTCCTTGGCCTGGCGTAGGAGAGGCAACCCCTCTACCCATTACATTCACGTGACACACTTACACACTGCAGCCAACATGCTAATGTGTTGTGACACACAGTTTGGAAAGCTCTGCTGTAGGCACTGTGCCTAAAGTGCCTAATGGATAAGGCGACCCTACGCAGAAGCACTCAAAAGTTCATAAAGTTAATTTAGAATAAAAGTTATTTTAAAAAAATAAGATTAAAGAAGTTTATTTACAATAAGGTAGAAGTTTAGAGTTTTAAAAATTAAAATTTGAGATAAAAGAAAATAAATAGATCCCCAAACATACCAAGCAATTTTAAGTATTTAAACAACATTGTCAGGGATAGGTCCTAACAACAGGTGGTCTTCTAGAATCACTTCAAAGGGCATATCCAATACTTCTAAAATCTGAGAGATATGACACCCAATGGCCTGAGAAAACGTTATTCAGCTCCAATAGTCTTAATGACATCACGTTACCAAGGCTAAAATCTAAATAACTGTGGCAAAATCTAAATGATGAGTCTTTAAGTAATACTCTTAGTTATGACTACTCTCTCAAACCTTCTCCTCTATGGTTAATTATTGCAAAGTTTATTGGAGTTTAAGCCAGTGTATCACAAACAGAACATCTAATCTATAGATAAGAAAAAATGCACTAGTACATCTGAAAAACAACCCATCAACTTCCCTGTTCTTTTAGCTATCTGCATGCCAGCTTTCCACTGCAAATCACAAAAACAGACTATTTAGAACCTGTTTGCAAGAAACAAATCAACAGATCAGCAAATTATGATTTTGCCTTAAATGTTTAATGATATAGAGGTCTGTGTTGGCCATTGTTTATTAGACCAGTCCTCTGACATAAGAATTGGAATGTCAAATTCGAAAGCTATAAAACCTGTACTTTAAGGGTTTTTTTTAAAAAAAGAAAGAAATAGATTAATATTTTCTGTTGAATCAACACCTCCATGCATTTGACCAAATTAAAGTTCACTACATGCCTTAGTTCTTCAAATATCCCTTTAACTTTACAAAAGAAAGAAAGAAAGAAAGGAAATTCAGTCCACAACTCATTCATTGTCATAAATAGAAGTAAATGAAATGAGATCTCATCAAAAATACAGTGCTTTGCTCCATATTACCTCATGAACTTTGCTAACCATTGACTCCCCATCTATGTCCCATACATTTATTTCACCATGCAAAAAATTCAAAGCTAGGACACACTCTGCAAAGTACTCACAGAGACTCTTATATTTTAAATTTTGGGTTATTTTTAAAAGATAATTTGCTTTAAAGATAGCCATTCGCACATTCAAGTCTGGAAGACTGGAAGTTTCAACATGCAGCCTGAATATCTGTTTTGGTCCCTATCCAGCTGAAATTATTCCTATCAGGCCCAATGAAAACCAGCAGAATGAAAAATCAACTAACTTAAGTCTTGCTGCTTTCAGTGGAAATTAGATTGTAGTCTAATGAGTGCTAATAAAGTAAGTGAGGTTTACTCTGAAGAAAATCTGCACACAATTGGATTGCATTCAACAACAAACTTTAGCTGGATTGGAATCCTTACATTGACTACACGTTCCATTTTATAACCAAATATGTTAATGAAGTCTTATTCTTAGAAGATAGATAATTAATGCTTACCACCCAACCCTGCCCACCTTCTGAGTATCTTCCTTGCTTCCTTCTTCCATGTAGGAAACAACGTCCTTTACATTCTTTATTGTGGTTTTCAGGCTTGACATCGTAGAGAACAGAGAGATACTGTGTAGTTCTAAGAATTATCACCAGCATAGCTCCCAGCATGAATTGTCCTGTTCCCCTGTTATTGCCGCACACTAATAAAAGCTGAACAATATTTGCAGGTTTTGTGAGACAGAAACAAGTGATTCATATTTAATCCTACTGTTGTTCACCCTGGAAACTAGTTTCAGTCTTCCATCTGATGCAAAATGTGTTCTTGTCATTTGCATGCAAGATATATTTTATTCAGATGTTTTTATCTCTGAAATCTATATCATTCTTTCGTTCTTGGGACAAATGTTGTCAGTGAGATGTTAATATACCCTGGCTGAGTGTAGATTTGGTAGAAAACCCTCCCCCACCCAAAATATCCCTCATAAAATAGTACGGATGTTGTAGATTGTCAGTTCCAGGCACCATAGATCAGTGGCTTTATAATAAGAAGCACTTCCTTGACAAAATGTTGTACAGTAGCCTTCTTTTTAAAAAATGTATGATTCCTTAATTTTGTTTGCAAGGTTTTTTAAAAAAATATTCTTTTTTAATTTATTTCAAAGTTGCACGTTTGTATTACAGTCAAATTAACTTTTGACTTCCATTTCTGATCATTTTTAATATGGTCCTTATATTCAGCAGGTTTTCAGGCCTCACAATATGTTAAAATATCAGCTACATGTTTTGTCGCACCTTTATGAGAAGAGCTAGTGGTTGCAGAGGGAAGAAGGAATCAGCAAAAATTGAGCCCCCTTTTTACTTTGCTCACCTACTAATTTCATGGGGGAAAAACAATCAAACTAAGTAATCCCACAATTAGTGTTGTGCAAAATCCCCTCTCCAATTTTCTGAAAGTTTTCTTCCTCTATAAAACAGGCTTCTGTTTTCCTCCCTTAATAATAAGCACCTAAAATACCTTTAAGCATTTCTTTTGGTGGTGTTTTTGTCTCTCCTTTATTATTGCAAAATAAAGAAATGTGCTCTTCTTCCTTTCGTTCTCTGATTCCTTAGAAGTAAGCCTCAATGATGCTAGAGTAAGTGGACCCTGGTGACATCACAATAATGAGCTCTGGTGACACTATTAAGCATCATGCATTGAGTATCAACTACAGTTGCTCAAATCATATCATTCAAACAAATGAAGCACATGTAGTCTAAGAAATGAGAAAATGTTTACCTAATTGGACATTAAGATTTTTAACCTTAAAAGGAAAAAAAAAACATTATTTTTTCAGAGCTCTTTTTTAACACCTGTGCAAATACTGCTTTTGAGAACATGTGGAAGTTGTAGTTCAATCTAAGGAAGTTTTACACATGCCACTTTGAATAGAAATTATTTCTCCCAGCTCTGTTATTACCATTTTTGCATCACTGATTTCAGTATACCATGGGAATTGTCATGAAGCTAAAGAAATTTTTCCTTTTAAGTCCTTCCTTCCATTAACCAGTGTCCTCAGTGATCTGTCTATCTATCTTTCTTTCCTTGCTTGCTCACTTGCTTGCTTGCTTTCCTTCTTTCCTTGGAAGAATCATCATCATCATCATCATCATCATCTGATCATCATATTCATACTAATGCTGTTAATAATCTTTGAATATTTTCAGGAGGAGAGAGATGATGGTGGTGAAGGTAAGAAACATACTTCTAATTCTAAAACAATAGAACAATAAGGTAATAGAGAGCAACAAGACAATTATATATAAATGCGTATCTACTCAGGAACCAGTCCTATTGAGTTTGTGTGACTTACAACTTCAAAATGGTGAGACTCTAGCATATCCCACTCATTATTTCAAGGATTTGTTTGGGGAGGTGGGGAAATGGAGAGTTGGAGAAGGGGAACAGTGGAGGTAAACAGGGAGAAAAAGAGGATAAGAAGGAAAGAGAAGAGAATAGAGAAGGAGAAAAAAGACAAATGTAGACAGGATAACTGGAGCAAGGAGGAGAAAAAGGATGAGGGAAGGAGGGAGACTAGAAAAAGAGAGCAGATGAGTGCAATGAGGAGATGTGGGGAAAAGGAATAGAAGAAAAGAAGATGTTTACATAGGAGCTGCAGACTGGGAGGGGAGAAGGAGTAAGAGAGAGTGAAGGAAAGGAGAAGATTATTTAGCTAGGAGCTGTGGAAACCAGAAGAAAGAGGACAAGAAAGAAATAGGAGACTTGAGGAACGAGAAAGAGATGAGTGTAGCAAGAGTTGAAGTTGCAGAAATAAAAAGAGAACAAGGGGGAGAAGATGGCCCTTTTTGCACCTTACCTTGATAGCGCAATGAACTAGAGCCCTCATGATATTGCCAATATCGCAAGAGGCCCAGTAGAGAACCCCTTGCAGTCTGCACACGGTAGGGCATTTGTGAAAGAGCACCAGTCCCCATCTGGTGCCTTGTCCGCATGTCAGCATCCTAGGCCACGCCCAGGTCCCGGCCTGTCCCCTCCCCACCACCTCTGATTGGTCAGTGGTTTTTCTTTCTTTTTTTAAATTGTTTCGTCAACTATTGTGCTAACATTAGCACGATAGATCCTGCCAACAGGCTGTTTCATACTACGTTGGTAACGTGCTAACGTGCTAACGATAGCACCAGGTTTGAAAAAAAACACACAGTCGGCCGGACCCCGGGGGCTGCTGTCGTCTCAAGTGTGAGTAGCCCCAGGGTGGCCTCTCATGGTGATCTGTCGTGCAGTGTTCCTGGCTGCGATGGGGGCAGCGGCCAGCCTGCTGCTGGGCGGAGCGTCCCCGGGAGCTGCAGTGTGAGGGACAGGCAGCAGGGACTGCCCACACTCCGCCCACTCCTGGGCCCTTCCCGGAAGCACACTGGACGACGGCTCCGCAGCCCCTCTGGTTGCACGACCGATGCATGAAAGGGAGGTTATTTTCGCCTTTCAAGCGCTATCAGCACTATCCGTGGCTGTGATAGTACCTGGTTTGCCAGAACGTCATGCGGTACGGTGGCTCGTGAAGGGGGGAGGGAGCGTGCTTAATACACTTTAAGAATGCCATGCGAAAAGGGCCGATGTTTAGTCAGGAGCTGAAGGGGAACAAGAGAAAAAGAAAAAAGACAGAGAGACCTAAAAGCAAGTATAAATAGAAAAAGGAATCAAACATCTAAGCAGTGGTGAAGGAAAAAGACATTCATAGTATGCCAACCATGGAATAACAAGACCAGACATGGAAGACTGTGTCACTTAATAAGGGCCATTTAATTTGATCTAACAAACAGGTTAGGTCAAACAGGTTAGGTTAAGTTGTATTGGTCTGGAAGTGAAGCAAGAGGGGAGAACAACCTGATGTGGGTCCAGCTGAGGGCAAGTGTCAACTCCTTGACAACCTCCTGAGACTTCCCTTGAGCAAAAGATCTCCACCCCAAGGACAATCCAAATACTATGGTTTGTACCCCAACTAGCCATAATTGGAATATAACCCAAGGGACTCTCATCCAAGTCCCATAACTCTGTATGTAAGAGCCCAGATCCTGGTATAACCTCAAGTGTAGCCTTCATCCTCAGTCCTCCAGGCATCTGCATATTCCCCTATGTCAGTGGCTCTTAATCTGGTGTCCAGGGACCCCTGGGAGACCATGGAACCCTCACACAGGGTCCGTGAAGCCCTGCTGCTGGACACCAACAGCAATGGCAGCAACAGGGACATGACAGAGGAGGCGGATTGCAGGTGCTGAAATTGTTACCTTATTTGCAAATGAAGAAGCAGTTTGGGTGCA
This sequence comes from Ctenosaura bakeri, assembly GCA_948474755.1. Lineage (NCBI taxonomy): Eukaryota > Metazoa > Chordata > Lepidosauria > Squamata > Iguanidae > Ctenosaura > Ctenosaura bakeri. The sequence continues at coordinate 22,283 of CAOLHI010003481.1, read as the reverse complement.
AGCACATGGTACCCCTGCTGTCATATCCCTAATGAAAAGGACACAGCAGCAAGTTTGTGTGCATCCCCAAACTATGCCTCTGGAGACCAGGGTTTGAATCCTCACTTGGCCATAAAAACCCACTCAGTGACCGCAGGCAAATCACATTCTCTCAGCCTCAGAAAAAGACAAAGGCAACAAATCTCTCCAAGAAAACTCTCATGATAAGTTTTCTTATGGTCACATAAGTTAGTTTTCAAAGGAGAGATTAATGATGGCTATAAAGAATATCCCCATGTCAGTGGTACTTTCTTTTTGTGAGCTTCAAGTCATTTCTGACTTACAGCAATGCTAAAGTAAACCTATCACAGGGTTTGGTTTGTTTGTTTTTCTTTTGGCAAGGTTTGTTCAGAGAGGAGTTACATTTGCCTTCCTCTGAGGCTGAGAGAATGTGACTTGCCCAGTGTCTGATTCAGATTTGAATCCTAGTCTCCAGAAGCCTTTAATAAATAAATCAATATCTGATATTGAAATACATATTTGAATATTTAAATCTAAATTTAAATATTTAAATCTTGAGTTAAGTTTTGGGGGACCCTGGCAACAAATTATATTTGCAGGGGGTCTCACTGTCCTATGCTGCTAATCTCTGCGGGCTTTTCACACTTTACAATTATAACACTATTATGATTCCACAGCAACATCCAATGGCAGTCTTGATTCTTGAGGCCAGAACACTCACTCTCTCTCAATCTCTCTCTCTCTTACACACACACACACTCACATACCACTATCTTGGCCACCAAGTACCTAAGATAAACAGTATACTTATACAAAATTCACCAAATGTTTGTCTTGAATTTTTTTAAAAAGTTATTTCTTTTCTAACAAATTGTATCAGAATGATTGAAAAATTCAGCACATTCTTTTCAAAGCTGCTACTATTACTTATCCTACTGAGCTGTGAGCATAACAGTGATCACAAGAGGAGAAAAACAAACTGATGTTGCCACCAAGAAATGACAAGCCTGAACTGAGTTTCAAACACGATATATAGATCAAACTTGGCAAATAAAAACTGTTCTATTTCCTACACCAAATTTGATATGACTGACATAAAACACTGATAAAGAAAGCCAGTTTCACTGATAAACTCCATTCATAGTGGTTCTCCCTGTAAGAGAAATTGTCCTTGACTTTCAGATATAGTATCTTCTTCTGTGCTTCCAAAAATAGGTGACTGGTGAAGCTTTGCTCATTCAGATAAAGGGGAACAGTGACATGATTTTTTATCTGACTGACTTTTGAACCCTTTTGGCAAAGATGCAAAAGTCTAGGTGCCGCCACAGATCCCAGTCACACAGTAACCAGTGCGGAGGTGTAGAGAAGGGCAAACAAGGAGATTTTCCCTTGTGGTTTGGCCACCAATTTAAAGGAACTTCTCTAATCATGTGAGGAGAAAAAACAGTCAACCACACCCTTCCTTGTTTAATCTCAGAGCACTGGCATATCCTCCAACATTTTGAAAGAGGGAACTTTCTTAATCTGCATATTTCTAACACTCCTATCCCTCACCAAAAAAATCACAGACTGTATGCACTACAGTTTTTTCTCCTTTTCTCTCCCCTCTCTTTCTAAGGAGTCAGCTGGAAATTACAGTTAGAGCGAAATAATAAAATGTTGAATACATGTATATCAAATATATCTAAAGTAGGAATAAATGGAATTTCATTGGCATAATTTACATTAATTTAATGTAATAATTTAAATTTAATGACTTAATTTGAATGAAATTGAGTAGAAATTTGGGGATTCCTCTTTAACTGCCCTGGCAAAATCCTATGGAAACCTGGAGTTTGCAGTTTGGTGAGGAACTAAAAGTTTTGGCTGAGAATTCTAAGTACTCTTCCCTAAACTATTAATGGAACTATCGGAGTTAAAACGGAATCATAGCACTATAATTCTATAGTGTGAAAGGGCCCTTTGTTCTGGTTGTAATCTGGTAAAATTCAGGAGAACAGTGAGGAGGTGGCCTGGTGGAGTTCTTGAGAGTCCACAGTAGTCACTTTGAAGCAGCTTGCAACTGTGGGGACCAGAAGCAATACAAATAAATAATATAAATATAAATAAATATATAGTGAGTGGGCTGCTTTGGAAACAATTATCAACTATATAAAAGTCAAAGTTTGTCTGTGAGTTTGTCTGTTTGGCTGTGTCACTGATGGCAGGCGAAGACCTCATATGATTGGCTGTGTCAGGTGAGAAGACCTCATATGACTAGCTGACTGTGAAGATTCTATGGAATCCTGGGGTTGGCAGTTCAGGCAGGGGCCTTTAGAATTCTCAGCCAGAGAGCTCTGAATAGGCCAGTTGCTATGGAGATGAGGCCTACCAACAAGAAGGAGGGCAGTGTATTCCCTCAGGAACCCAACTTCTGTATGTTAATAACTCTGAATACAGATTGGATTGGGGAATATGGGGGAAAGTTACAGATGCCGGACAAAACAGTTTGGGGAATTAGACACACAAGATCTCAAATCTTTCTAACTAGTATTACCTGATGAGAAAATAAAATCCTGAGTAATGCCGGCATATATGCTAGTTCTATATGTTCTTTATCCTATATCCTACATCCTTATCCTATATATTCTTTCAAATATTGGATTGGAGAATTTGGGGAAAAGTTAAACATACTGGACACACAGGATCTCAAATCTGTGTATTTCAACTGCATCTAATTCCTAAGGTAAGGTAAGGTAATTCCTAAAGTATTTCTAAAAAGTATTACCCATGAGAAAATAAAATCCTGGGCAACACCAGGTAAATACATTAGTATCTAGTATATAAAAGTCAAAGTTTGTCTGTTTATCTGTGTCAGGTGAAGAGTTCATATGACTGGCTGCCTAGGAAGATTCTATGGAATCCTGGGGTTTGCAGTTTAGGGAGAGGCCTTTAGAGTTCTCAACCAGAGAGCTCTTGGGCCTCAATCAACTGTGTCTGTCTTGTAGGCCAGTTGCTATGGAGATGAGGCCTAGCAGCAAGGAGGAAGGCAGTGTATTCCCTCAGGAACCCAACCTCTGTATATTAATAAGTCTGAATACCAATTGGATTGGGGAATATGAGGGAAAGTTACAGTTGCTGAACAAGACAGTTTGGGGAATTAGAGACACAAGATCTCAAATCTTTGTAACAAGTATTACCTATGAGAAAATAAAATCCCAAGCAATGCTGGGCATGTATGCTAGTTCTATATATTCTTTATCCTATATATTCTTTGAAAAGCAGTGCGTTCAGACACACACACAATTGTACATTACTGAAGGTGTTCATCTGCAATTAAGTTTATTCTATCATATCCTGTTTCATAATAGAATATGCATCAGATGTAACTCTAAACTAATTGTAACAGCATCCCCTATTATTCTGACATTCATATCTCATTCTTCAGCCATCTGGAGCTGAGGTAGGCAACTGTTGTTGCTCAGATGTTCTTGGATTCCATTCCCCATGGTCTGCTGTCATTGCTTCTACTGGATAGGGCAGATGGGAGTGACAATCCAACAACGTGTAGAAGGCCACAGTTGCCCAACAAGCGCTGCTGTTCAAGTGTCTAAAAAATCAAGAATGTTTTATGGAATATTTAATCTCAAAAGGTTCTGCTTGTAATGATTATAGAATACCCACAATTTATGCACCTTTTCCTACAGCTGCCTCCTGCAGAAGTGATATGGAAAAAATGGTTGACAGAAATCTAGTTAACCATGGTGGACATATGTGTCACCTTCTATGTGCTTGAGAAGGACAGTTTTTACTGAGAAACAGGCAAATGACCAGACATTTCTTGGTTCAAAGGCTAAAAGCCAGATTTATTCAGATACAAAAGTGTAAAAAGTTATAAAAGTTATAAAAGTCTGCTTCACAGCAAGGTGCCAGGAGGTTCAGAACAAAAGCAAGAGATTTGGCAAGACCTTTTTATCCATGTCTACATTATACACTCCCACTGCAGCATTTTCCCTCCAATCACAAACTACCTTCCATATAAGATAATGTCCAGGGGGACAGCTTAGGTGAGGTAAAGCCATGAGTCAGCTGACGGGAGGGGCTAACACTCCTTTATGGACGTGACTACTTCACTAGCTTGAAGTGGCGATTGTCCAGCTTTTGCTCACATATGCCTGTACTAAAATGTTTAAGAGACATTCCAAAATCAGTATAAAGCTAAAACGGATGCCAAGAGCCAAACTGGATGTTACAATGGAGTCGTACAAAAAGGGCAGCCATACTTGCTTTGCAGAGTACATACTATTTGTAGAGTGACAAGAAAACATTTCTTTCTGTATTTGCACATTCACACACACACGTCCACACACTTGCATGCACAGTCCCAGATACATTAGTTAACATTAACTCACATGCAATATAATTTGATTTAAAGATATTTCAAACACCATTCCCCAAATTTCCACTCAATTTCATTTAAATTAAGTCATTCAATTTGAATTATTAAATTAAATTAATATAAACTATGACAACTAAATTCCATTAAACTTGTTTATTCCCACTTCAGATACATTTGATATATATGTACTTCATAGTTGGTTATTTTCTTCTACTCCACCTACAAGATTGCCAGCTCACTCTTTGACTGCACTGCCACCGCTCTTCCCAATAGCACCAGCAACACCAACTGAAGCCATAAAAAGGGTTTAGAGCCTTTTAACTATGACCATCAGAGTGTCCCTCTGGAGATGCTGTGGTTTTTGGCACTCAGAGGACAACCCTTTTGAAACCAGGTATTAGAGTGTTACTTGGAAACAGTATTTGCTCAAAAATGGAGTTGATTCAAAAAGGATTGACACTGAGGGACAAGGAGTTATAGGACCTTTCTGCACTATACTGTTATAGTGCTATTATTCTACTTTCTACCTCCCATGGAATCCCAGGGTTTGCAGTTTAGGAAGGGGCATTTAGAATTCTCAGCCAGAGAGCTTTTTGGCCTCAGTATATTACAAACCCCAGAATTCCACAGGATGTTGAAAGTGGAATAACAGCACTATTACAGTGTAGTACAAAAATGCCCATAGACAGCATTGTCAGGGGAGATATATTTATTAGCCTCAAATTGTCAGCAAAGGGGAGGCAATACATGACGCATCTGGGGGAGGAAGCAAGCAACTTATTGGTGGCAATTTTGTTAGTGGGGAAGGGCAAATATGAGGGGAGTCAACAATGGTTCACAGGCCATGCCTCCCCCTTCCCTACATTCTCTATATAAAGGTGTATCCAGTCCAAATTTGGTTTAAAAACTAAAACAAGAAGAAGAAAGAGCTTGGGACTTGAAGAGATCCATCATCACCTAGTATCTGGACAGTAGAAAGGCCACGACCACAGATGACGTAGTCTTCTCTTCCTTACTATGGGTGAGATGGGTTGTATTCCTTGGGTCTCTCCTTCAAGCTACATCTATGCATAAATGAGAAAATGTGCATCCTCATTTGTTGGTGACAGAGGTGATGGTGATGATGATGATGACGCAAAACAAAACAAGACATTCCTATGTAGAGAGGCTCCTCTTCCCACTCTCAAATAATAGCCAGGGAATTCTAATCCAAACTGGGCTCATACCATGAAGGAGTTCAAAGTCATAGCTGTATCTGAATCAGTATGCAAAGAGATCTTGTAGCACCTTTGAGACAGACTTGGTTAGTTTCAAAGGTGCAACCATTGCATACCATGGAGGAGGAGATTAATTCTGTTGTTTTCCATTGTTTTCCTTACGAAAATGGACCCCAAGCTGCTATTTGTCCTACTGGGAAAAATATATATGCCTGGGTTTTGTTGTTGTTGTGTGCCTTCAAGTAATTTCTGACTTATGGTGACCCAAAGGTGAGCCTATCATAGGGTTTTCTGTCATGGGCCAGGACTTGGCTTCCCCAGGTGAACAGCAGCCTCAAAGAAGGACAAACAGACACAAGCACACCAGGAGCTAATCAGGCTGGGATGAGAGCCAGCTGGTTCCAGCGTTCTTAAGGAAGGCAGAGGGTGGTGGCTCAATGCCAGAAACAATTCATGTGTGTGCTGGCCTTTCTTGTGTGTACTCTAGATACCCTGCTCATTGCCTGCTTAGATTTTCTGACCCCAGATTGTCTGACTGTGTTGCCCACTGGATTCATGGACCTTTGGACTGATTCTTGACTACATTTCTGTTCCACCCTGAATAGGCAAGCATTATTGACTGTGACCAGCCTCCTGCTAGCCCAGCACTCCATGCCAGGCAACAAACGGCATTTTCTGGGGCTCAGAGTATGTGACACAGCCAGTGTCATCCAGTGGGTTTCCATGGCTCAGCAGGAAATCAATCCCTGGTCTCCAGAGTTGTAGTCCAACACTCAAACCATTACAGCATGAGCTGAGGACAATGTAAAAATAGACATCTGGGATGGTAGGGTCTGTGCATGAGAAACTGAAGATAAAAATCTCCCATTGACTATAGAATGCACAGATCAGCATGGTTTGCCCCTTTTAGTTGCTTTCTCCTTCTGTTTTCCTGCATAACAGTTGCTTGCACAAGTTCTTACCTTCTGAAGTGCTTTCTACATTGGGCAGAACTGGATAGCTGCTAGGTCAGCAGAATTAAGTGAGGGAGTGAGGTGTAAACATTAGAATAGATAAGTATATTTGAAGACGATTAATTAAAATTTCAGTAAATATTTGAAGACAATGTGCTCCTCCCATCTCCCCTCAGCTCATACATAAATCAGAAAAACTCAAGCTCCATAGTCTTTTTCACTCAAATAATTCCTTAATTTATATCCAAGGAGGTTTATAGCTAGCCTGTATCACCTGTGACAGCCACAGGTAAATCTCAGATTGGAATTGCTGTTCCAATCTAAAATGGATCCTTTCTCATATTGCCCTCAGCTCCCTGGTTTATGAATTTTGTGGTGTGTTAGGATACCATTTAGAGATAAGAAAAGACCAGAGATTAGATATGTTCTGTGTAAATGTTCTTTCTTTCAGGTGGCTGGCAGGATGGGGGAGGGAGAGAGAAGCTTTTAAACTTGAAGGAATGTTTCAAAAATCTTTCCAGAATTGATATGTGATGTATTTCACTTTTTTACACAAGGTGACAGCATATGTGAGATGTAAAGACAAGTTCAGTCAGGCAATTACCCCTTGTTGATAGCAGATTATTTCCTCTACTAAACTCAAAAATAACTTCTTTGTGTATAAGTTACTGCTGTGCTGGGACACTGTAATTTATGTTCCTGTCTTTTTTATGAGTATATTTATTTAAATCAGTACAGTTTGGAATAGTTCTTTTTTCCCTATACCTCCATCTTCCTTGGAGTTATACACCCTCTTACATGTAGCATGGGAGAGTACATTTGTTACACAGGAGGAGGGAAGGGAAGGGGATGATGTATAGCCAGAGAACATTTTTAATGTCAGGAATCATATCCCTTGTGCTTTTTCCCCACATAAAGAATGTAACATTCATTTTCTACAGCAGTGGTTCAAAAAGAAATTTCAATGAAGCAACGTTTAGAGATTTCCTAGGCACTGTATTCAATGGCTACTGTCAACATACATAGAAGTGAACCTAAATAAAGCTTTAAAGTGAGGAGAAAAGAATATAGCACTCAGATTTATTTTTAAAAAAACCCACACAACATTTTAGGAAAGACAATGAGCAAGATACTGGATGGAGAGATGTAGCATAAAATTCTACCCAGACTGATCCTACCTCTGACCCTACTCCATGGCCACTTAGTGCCTCATAGAGAGTGGTGGGGAGCAGAGAAGTACATGGTTATGAGTCTTTAGCCACACAATGACAACATCATCCTCCAGGAACTATGGTGGACCTGGGAGATCCTGGTAGATGCTTTAGTCATTGTATGTCTTACTATAGGCAGACTTCTCATCAACCCCCAAAACACACTTTCCACTAGCCATCAATGACTGTGGGGAGGAACCCGGCATAAGCAATGGGTTTTGATTGGGTTGGGGGTTGCTGTACAACAGTCACCAAAACAAGTATGTCACTAACATACACAATATATATACATTTCCTTACAAAACAGGAAGGCCCTTACCACACTATGTTGTGATCCCATGTCATCCCCTTATGATCCCAGCAATGCCATTGCTGGGATTATGCTGGGACCCAAATGCTCCCCACCACACCAGCTGGCTGACAGTGGACGGGTAGAGTTTGGGACATGCTCTTTCCTTCCACAATACAGCCAGCCTCTTCCTGGGCTGTATTGCAGAAGAAAGTGCTTGATAGCACTTCCACCCTTCCCACACACCCGTAGCTGACAGGATGATTGCATGAAGGGAGGCCATTACTGGATTTTTTCCAGTAATGGTATATAGCATTATCATGACAACTGGGGATGCAACAGCAGCAGGATCACAACAACATTGTGCAATGGCACGCATCAGGGACCAATAGCAGCACGTCCCCATGCTGGGATGGCACCATAAGATAAGGGATTAAGTCTTATTGAATTCAGTGTGGTTTATTTCAGAGCAGCCAGTCTAGAACTGTCCTATTAAAGATTCATTCCTGCTGAGCAGATAACGCACAAACTCTTTGTTGGACCATACAATTATGCTATTTTTCAAGGGACTAAAGTGTTCCTTGAAAAATTAGAGCAGCATGTTGGATTCACACATCATTTTATATCCATCACAATAGCTAGATTCTATACCTATGGCAAAGACATCATGAGGATGTGGTTCACGGTCAAGGTGGACTTCACTCTATACCAGCAAGAGATATCCCCCTCCCCACACACACAGTTGGATCACATGGCACCAGCAGACATCATTCCAGTGGATGGAATAATTATTGTCTAATGTGCCACATGCCATACTTGGCAGACACAGTGGAAGCCAAGGAGCATCCACACTAACTAGAAAGCATCTACCCACCCTGAGATGCACAAGACTGGCCAAAAGGGAGAGTGGAATCCTGGGAAGCAATATAATGAACCCTCTGTATCTGCAAGGGTTCCATTCCAGGACCCCCCATAAATGGGAAAAATCATAAATGCTCACATCTCATATTATTAAATGGTGGAAACATGCATGCGGACACTTTAGCACATCCACATGCACATTGTCACCATTTTACGTATACGATGGAACACTTCACAGTCACTTAAATTCACAGATCTGGAGGTCATTTATATGGAGGGCCCACTGTGTTAATACGATTACCTAACAGTTGTAAAAAGAATGTGCATTCACTCTTCTGGGAGATGATATATTTGCTAGACAGTCAGGAACTCTGATGAGGTACTGTTCTTGATCATGGGAAATTTGGAAGCAGATTCAGCTGTGTGCAGCCCCCCTTCGAGATCATCACGCTCAATGCACTGTGATACAGCTAGGGATGTGGGGATACTTGGGAAAGGGACATGTACAGGGATAACATTAAAACATGGTTTAACCCCATAAGAATGAGCAGGGAATAAGCCTGAGACTAACGTGCTTACTATTCCTATTCTTCATTACCTTCCTCAGCTTCTTGAGTATCAGTAGGTTCATATAACAATTGCAGCAAGTCAGTAGGTTCATATAACAATTGCAGCTCTTTCATAAACTTAGTAAACCATTGGATTCCAAACAACTACCAGGTTTTCACAAAATGAAATAATATAGTTTGTTACAAGTTGGCAATGCCTCACCAAGGGTGGACAAAGTATAGCCCCCCCCCAATATTTTTTGTGGTTCCCAGTGCTTTCCACGATTTTTATTTTTTGTAAAAAAAAATAACACCGAAGTTCAGCAGGAAACCACTAAATACACCATGGTCGAGGGAGAAAGAATCTATTTATTATAGTCCATAGGAAAATTTATATAAAAGTTGATTTATTTCTTTTTTGTTCAATGTCAATAGTCAATACCATATTATTAGTATTATTACTACTACTACTACAATTTAAGCACATTTAAGGTTCATTCATATATAAATATACATTTAATAATTATTCAAGTAGGATTGGGGGATTTCACTTGTCAATAATACGGGTGAAAATTGTTGATGGATTTAGTAATATTTAACAAAGAATCAATTTTAATTAGTTTTAAGTAGTTGTAATCTGTTTCACATGTGGCTAACTTTTATGTATTTTACCTAAAAGGAATTTTGAAATACAAGCAATTTTAAAATATAAACCTGCAAACAAAAGAAAGTGAAACAAGATCAAGGGCAGCCCTCAAACACATGGCCAATCCGAAAAAATGGTCCATGGCCTCATTACAGTTTCCAGCTCCTTTGCTAAACCACAAGTAGCATTACATCTGAATGATGCATGACTTCTACGATGCTGTTTTTGTGTTCCTGCAACAGCAATTGTGCAAAAATCTCATTGGAATGATCCTTTTCATAACAAGAAAAAAATGTTTCCCATGGCACCAGATAGGTCAATATACAATTACAATCTCAATGATAAAATATTAACAGAAAAACTATTGAAGTAACCAGTTAAACGCATTCATAATTTAAAGCACTGGCAAACAGTTCCTGCTTAAAAATTAAGATGCAAGAAAGTAGCCCACATTAAAATTAATGGGTGCTGTGTGGATGCCATATGTTTACTTTAGGCTTAGGTTGGAAAATAATATGTAGCTTTATACACACTGCTATGTGGTAAGTCTTGGCATATGCTGACTTTTTAATCACTGCTACTCCATAGCCACTGATCTCTTTGCCCTTCCTTCCTCCATGATTTATATTTACTTTCATTAGATTTGCTTCACACATTAATCACTTTTATGTTATTTCCTATTAAACTTATTACATAAAATGTATAAGGGAAGGTCAATAATTAAATGGTGATGGCAAAATTTGGGGATAGTAATGGGTGGTGTCTTTAATTCTGCACATGGACAAAGGAAGCCATTTCGGCACAAGAAAATCTAGGTGCTAGCTTACCTCACTTGACCAGCAAGGGAACTGGGGAGAAGGGAAGGGAATTAAGACACAGGGCATTGCATGTACCACAGAGAGATGAGTATTTGTGTCCCTGCTATGTCATTTCAAAAACAACCTCAATTCAAGGGCACTACCTCCCATTCTTCCCCAAAGGTGAGCATGGCTCTCAGACCTGTTTATTAAGGAAAGGGACAGATTAGCCCTGTGGATCAGGATGCTATAGAACACGGCTGGGGATGGTATGGCTTTCTAGCTGTTGTTGGGCTAGGACTAAAATCCCTACCCACCCTCACTGATATAATCGTTGATGAGATTTGATAGGAGTTGTCTAGAGGCCCACATGTTTTCCATACCTGGTATAGAATGTGTATCAGGAATGTGTCTGCTCATCTCTGATAAGGTAAAACAAAATGAGATGAGGTCCAAACAAAATAGGACTGACTTTACCATTAGGCAAAGTGAGGTAGCCATTTTAGGCAATGGATGTGAAGGCCATAACAAAGCTCCTGTCCTGGGCATTCTCCTCCTCTTGAATTGGTGCCCTACATGTCCTGAACTGCTTGGCTTGCCTCACCTAGCTGTGTTCTTCCAATGCCTCATAGAAAGGAAATGCCCATGACCACAGAAAGCAGGCAGATAGCCAGTTATCTGAGGGGCACTATACCTTTGTTTTATGATTCAAGTGACATGTGTCAGAACTGCTACTCCCCTGCAGCAAATGTATGAGCAGAATGTGAACAGGTATCAGAAAAAGTGCTGAATGAGTGGCCAGCAAAAAAGTGTTGAGGTACAAAAGTATGTATACAAAGCAGCTGACACTGTCTAAACCAGTGAGTCACAATCTCAGGCCTTTTAGATGTTTTGCACTTTGGTTCCCAAAATCAATCACCCCCAATTATGCTGGCTGGGCCTTCTGGGAGTTTTAAAAATGCTACATTAGTAAAAATGTATAAAAAATGCATATATTACATTCTGGGCGAAAATGTATAAAATACATAGAAATTTCCAGGGAGGGGAAAAACATAAATTCCATGGAAATTGAGTCAGCTAAGAATGCTGGCAAAGTTCTGAGAAATGCTACAAAAATGAGACCGATAGACTTTTGACATACCTAGGCCAAAACTACAAGTACAGTTCACAAAATTACAATTGGGTGACTATCTTCTTAACAAATGTACAGATGAATCACCCAGTCCAAACTGGAACCCTGGATACTGGGAGACAGAAGTTTTTGCCCTCCCATGCCTGCTTTTTGCATTGCGGGAGCTCCCGTCCATTTTGTCATTCTTTACTAATCCCCTGCAAAAGTACAACAGAAGCAATCAATTGCTGCATCATCAAAAGCTTAAATTTCTATACACACTGTTCTTACGGCATGGAGTGGAGGAACAGTCTGAAGAGTATTGTTGAACAATATCCACACAACAGGCACGCCAGCCATACAGATATTCTGAAGTAATTTCTACACAACAGGTGCCTAAATTAGATGTGGAATCACAAAACAGCACGCCTACTCTATTTTGATGTATTTGTTTTATTGATTTAGATAATTTATATTAGAAAACAGTCTTTTAGAGACAATCTCTGCCTTCTTTAGCTATTCCCATAAGGCAACTGTAACAGAATTAAAATCATATAATACTCTTTAGTTACCAAAGGTATGGGGGAGTCACATAAATGTTAAAAGAGCATGGTACTAGCATTTTGGTAAAGTAGTATATGACAATAACAATAATTGACAGAAGACTACATATTCACTTCCCCAATCACCATGCTAGTCCTGGAATAAAATATTGAAAGAGTTTTGTATGAAGTAGCCTAGCAGAAGTATTAATAGTATCATTATCCATGGGAGTGAAGTCATACTATCACAATATTAAGGAACCTTTGTTTCAAACTTCCACCCACAGACACAGGATCTTCACAAGTAATGAAAAGTGTTATTTGACACCAGTAAAGCACACCAATTATGTCAAGTGGATCTGCAACTATGAAATGAACTATAATGAATGAATGCTTTATGAGTGTGACTGTAAGGACAAGCTTTTTTGCTGTTTCTGCAGTGTGTGCTATCACTCTGGTAGAGAGTGTTTGGACTGAAGAACAAGCAGCCGCAAACAGTAGGTCTCCTTCTGTTGTCGAACCAGGATATAGTAGAGACTGCCTCCAGCAGGAAGACAGGGCATTGATTTCTACCAATGCTTTGCTTCACTTACAGATTCCAGGCAAGGGCTCATATTTTCCCCTTCCTTTCCATGTATCTGTATTCACTCCCCAGTCCCAGCTCTTCTTCTGTTCTTGGCCTCCATAGGAATTTCTTTCCTAAAGACAGCCATAATAAAGCAGGTAGGTCAACCTACCTAAAAACATATCCATGTCATTTGATGCATTTACTCTCATCCTAATCCTTCTTTTCCTAAGGCTTTCCTATCCTACTGTATCTGCAGAAGGAGAGCCACCCACCATAAAGAATTCCAACAGCCTAAATAATTAAGTCAGTAAAGTATAAGATTATCTTCATCATTAATCAGGAAATCTAGTAAACTTAGCTATGTATGAGGAAAAATGTAATGAGGTGGTAACAACAGCTCTAACCATTATGCTCCACCTGGGGGCCAAGGTGTACAGCTTTATTGTGGTCCTAGATCTTGTGGCCAGTAGCAAGAGGGAAGACTTTGTTGGTGTGTGCCTTCCAGTCATTTCCAACTTATGGTGACTGTAAGATGAACTTATCACAAGGTTTCCTGGAGCTGAGTGTGTGTGATATGCCCAGGGTCATCCCATGGGTTTCCATGGATGAATGAGGAACTGAACCCTGCTCTCAAGAATTGCAGCCCAGTGCTCAAACCATTACACCACTCTGGCTCTTTAGAGGGAAGGCTATACTTCCCTTGTTCCTGCTGCCCTGTGATCTTGCCATAAATCTGTTGGAGTAATTCCAGCATTCTCTCTCCCACGGCATCTTGTCAACATAGATAGCATAGGGCTTCTTTTCTTTTTTGCATACCAAAGCTTCAGCATTTGCTTTTGTGTCATTTAAATGCATGATCATAAAAACCTTTGGTGTTCAGGTGATCAGATCATGTGACCCAAGATTGATGCTTGGGTCATTAGTCTTATAAAAGAAAGCCCCTTTCTCAGACCTCTCTTCTCCTCCATTTTTGCTTCTTTTTACTCCTCTCTGACCGTGCTTTGCATCTCCATCAGAAGATGGTGAGTTAAGAACAAAGCTACTATCTTACCTGACCTATTCACTAGCTAAGTAGGATGTAGGTTCCCCAATGCACATGTAAAAATAATAACCATTAGTAAACTTTTCTAAGTTTGTAACCTGAAACTGCTTGTCTTGTTTTTGTTTTCTTAGTCAGTTTCAGATCAGAAAAGCCACACAGAATTTGAGCACACTTTTTCTGCTACCCTGCTAAAAGAAGGCTGAATCCTTATAGTTTCGTCTTTCATAGAATTTCCCAATAGGGCTAACACCCTGGGAAACTCTAATTCCCACCAGAATCAAGCAGCAGAGGATCTGAAGCAGAGCCCTGAAAAAGTTACAAAGGCAGGACAGGGGGAGATAAATTTCCAGTTCATATGCTTGTAGAAGAAAAGCTGGAAATATTAACAATGGTAGCAAAAAAATATAAAATAAGGAACAACTCACTGCTGTAGAAGCATATCTTCTTTTGACATAAATACCATTTGACATAAATACCAGCCATTTCCCATGGTCACTAGGTTTGTTCCTGCTGGCCTGCTCTATCCAGCTGCTCTTACAGACCTATTTCCTTCCTCTTTTCCCCAATCCTGTTTTGCTTTACCTCTCACAAAACACCAGAAGAGCATAAGCTGTGTGAAGCAGAAAAATTAATCAAATTCGCCCAGTGTGAATAATTTGTTCCAGCTGCAAAATTCAGGTTGTGTGATTACAGCAACTCATTCCAAAATAAAGAGCATCCTGAGGGCAGTGGTGTCAATAGTTTCAGCAGCAGAAAGCAAAAGAGGAAGCTGTTTCAAGGGCAAAAAGGAGGGGGGACTATAAATGGTGGCCAGGTGACTAGGAGTACCACACTTTATTCTAAGGAAAGTTTCTGTGTTTTTAATTGGATTGTGTCAAAGATAAATGTTTGCGAAGGACAGCTTCTCTAAAACTATAATGGGAAAAGTGGAACTAACAGCATTTTTCCTTTTCCATTAGGCTGTAGGAGATAGAAGACTTCTTTTGAGGATCAACGTTGAGTAGTCCTGTCTGCAGTCTTTGTAGTGGTAGCCCCATACTTCTGGCATTCTCTGCCTCAAGAACTGTATATCTCCCCACTATGAATATCTCATAGTAGCTAATGACTTTTCTTTCTCTTGTTCTGCCTATAAGGCTGTTGTTGTTTCAGCTAACTTCTTTTTAATCATGTTTTTGGTATAAGGTCCTTTGTAAGGCATTGACTTAAAAAGCAGAATAGAAATATGTGTGTCTGTGTATGCTTTCAAGCCACTTCTCAAGTTATGACAACCCCATGCATTTCATAGGGCTTTCTTAGGCAAGGAATACTCAGAAGTGGTTCTGGTATTCATTGATGATTTCCCATTCAAATACTAGCCAAGGCTGACCCTGCTTAATGTCTAAGATCAGACACAATCTAATGCCTTTACAGTATTTAGGTAGAAATATATTATGTAAAATATGATACTAGATTAGCTCCTGGAGCATAGAGAAGTGTAAAGGATGCATCTGGACTGGTACACTAAAATTAATGTAAGTAAGCTGGGAATAAGATGAAAGAGTTTTCCAGGCTTCTGCAAGTGATTTTACTTTGACCACCATTTTGCCACATATGTTTGTAGAACAGACTTGGTTTTTCTTGTTGTTATCAAAAGGAAGGGAAAAACTTGTTTAATGCTGCCCTTTTCCTGTGACATCGTAGTTCTTTTTCAGCTGTAGCTTTATCTCAGCCATACTACTCCTACAACTAGAGTCAGAGATATGACAAATGCATTGTGACATTTCCAGTGCAAATCACATTATTGTCCTCCGAGTACTAATTTCAACAGCAAAAGCAAAGGTAATGCTTCTGCAGAGTAGCTAAACAACAAAATCATTATACCACATTACTGGTTTGTATCAAGGGCTTTCTATGGTATCATTTGTAACAATCTGAAGCTGCAAAGCTACTATCTTTATAAAAAACAATTTCTCTGCTGTGTGATTTGTGGCAGCAGACAAAGAGACATGCCATGCCCTTATATCAGCACCAATAACAGCTCAGAATGAGTGTGAGTGTTAATGACATTGTGAGTAGAAAAGTACAGGGGCCAAGATCCAAATCCCACAACAGTCTTCCTACAGCAACACCAGCTCTGCCAGTGGCATTTTCTTGGATCAATTCCAAGGAACTTACAAGATGAACTTTCCTTGACTTTGTGATACATTACCATCCAGTCCCTGTGAATCCCTCCAACAGAGCCATATATATGTATTTCTCTGAGGAAGTGTCAGCCAATGTGCTCTGCCGACACTAAAGAGTACAATTGTTTAACACTTTGTCTGACAGTTAGCACGGGTTGTATCAACACACCAGGGTGCGTATTTTATAATTTAGTTTGAATGGATTTTTGACCCAGGAATCAATGAGCCCTTTAGAGACTGAGTAATATTTGCTTCCTGAAAGACTGTGCAATAGCAACAAGGTCACAGTTTACTGTCAATTTTTAAATAAAAAAACTTACACTTGGGGCACTTAACATATTTTGACAAGGTGACCCACAATTATCCATTAGCGTTGTATTTGTCTAAGCCCCTCTGCATTGAGATGCAAGGACTATGAAATAGTTCATTGATGTCCCACTTGGGGGTGGGGAATAAGGCAAGTGGGACTTTTCCAAGGTCTTTTGCAGCCAGAATACATCTAGCTATTGCTGTATTGATTAAACATTTGGGTAGTTAATCAACACAGCTAAGCCCTTTTAACCTGCCATGTGCTGTATTCAAAAATAAAAGTCTATTAAAAAGAACCACGAAGATGCAATTTTTATTTCCCCACATAGCGCAGATATATATTTATATATATATGCACACAGACACAAAAAGAGTCAAAAGCAATTGGATTAAATCATGTTTCTAGTGTGAATTCTGTCATTACTTGTCCTGTTTATTTAAAGTTACGTTAAATTTTGAGCAGGATACTAGAGTATATTTTGGATCCAGGGGCCCCTTCAGACTACATTATTATCACAGTATTATTCCATTTTAACTGCCCTGACTGCAGTCCATGGAATGTTTGGGTCTGTAGTTTGGTGAGCTACAAGAGCTCTCACTGAAAATTCTAATTACCTGTCCCAGGAATAGGAAATCCCAGTATTGCACCAGATGGAATCATGGCAAATCATGATGCTGTCATTCCGTCATATAAATGGGCTGAAGGTTTAGGCATGTGGAAGGGGAATGGCAGAAACAGACTTCCCGATCATTTGTTCTTCATATCATCCCCTCCAGCTGCCCTTATACCCCAAATACTATCCCAGATGGTATGGAGTGGGAGAAGGGGAAAATCCACAAAAATTGGGTGGAGATGGTTAGGTTCTTTGCTTCTATATAGCAGTGTCTCTGAAATTTATGTAACCTCTGGAGGAAAAGTGGGTGAGGAGGTAGCAAGTATCTGGTTTCACCAGCCTGGTTGCACATATCCAAGAATGACATTGTAATATTGGTCACTACCATCCTCTGTGCACTTCTGAAACATTTGTTATCGGAATAATTTCTATCCCAGTTTTGGCTACCTATACTCCCAAGACAACTCAGGATAATTTGAAAGCAATATACAACAGGATCACAATGAATTACAAAGATGCACAAAAATAGATTCAGCATCTCTTTCCCTGAGATTTCAAGACCAAAGCCTGAGACCAGAGGATGGGTTCCTGTAATGGAACAGCAGCAGTCTCTCATCATGTTCTGGAGTAGTCCTCTGAGGTCACAGAAGCAGGGGAGGCAAGGGTCAAGAAACAAAGCCATAACTGCCTCTGGATCAGTTGACCATGGATACAAGGGCAATCTGAATCGATGGCCCTAGAATTTTGGTAAAATCCAGCTAAGCAGAGTCAGAAAAAGAAAATACAGCATTTTTATTTTCAACTGGGCAGGAGGCAAAATGTAGCCAGTAGCATCAGTTCTTTTTTCTGAGTCTACCTACAGCACGACCTTACCGACAGCACACTTATCTAATGACATGTAGGGAAATTTTTAAGTTTTCCAGCCTCTAGCCGCTGTTTTGTGGAAAGTTTCCTACCACACAGGGATCCTCCCCTGCCCTACATTGCTGCTGCCAGGACTCATACAAGAAGAAGATTCATGAATCATGAGGCTGGCTCTCTGCCTTCTGTCTTGCTCTAAATGGTATCATCATCCCAAGTACGTTTATGCACCCACTGTCTCTATTCCATCACCACCACTCCACCATACTTTTATTGGTGCATTGATGCTGACCAAGCAAATTACACATACAAATACTTTGACATTCAACTGGAAAGTCTTGGTTCCAACTGGAATTGGCTGAGAAGGTTTAAGCTTTAAAGCCACATCACCTACAAATATTCAAGATTCTTCTCCTGCAGTGCTTCTCACCTGGAGATTTACCTCCCCACCTGAAGACCCAGAGAAGCATAGCAATTCCATAAAACTTTAACTTGTGCCCTGGGATTTGGCAACTTTAATCTGAGACAAGCCAAACACCTGATGAAACAAGAATATCTTTGATATTTGACTAAGGTGAAAAAAGAGGCAAACACGCTTCTAGAGTGAGAGATTCTCATAATGGCTTCTTCTGCACTAGACTGTTCTATGCTATTATTCCACTTTCAACATCCTATGAGATCTTGGGGTTTGCAGTTTAGGGAGAGGTCTCAAAAGGCCCCTACCTAAACTGCTAACCCCAGGATTCCATAGGATGTTGACAGTGGAATAATAGCACTAGAACAGTCCAGTGCGAAATGGCCAATATAGACCCTACTACTAAGAAGGCCCTTTCACACATCTCAGCCAGCTGAACCTCTGAAGCCAACTGGAAAGTTGGTTTTTCACTACGTGTTTGTACCATTATTGTGGTTGTTATTTTAGTCATTTATATCCCAGTTTTCCCAGTACTGAGATTCAAGGTGAGTTTACAAACTATTAAAACAGAAATAGATTAAAAACATGCTGCTAACAAATGTGCCATTTCTGCATTACATGGCTGTGGTATGACGGGCTCACCTTTATGGGGCAACAAGAGTTTCTCTTATGCTTTCATAAGTGGGAGGGATAGAGACACTATGGAAACACTATGGTGACACAGTCTTCTTCCACATTTTAGGTATTTAAGGATTCTAAAGGATTTTTATAGGAAAGGGCATAGATAGTAGTTAACAATATACCCCTGAATATATATTAACCATAATCAGGAGGGATTTGGATAGCTTCTGGCATTACATGCTGATCATGATACTTGACAGAAGAGAAGATATAGTACTAATTCGATATGGATTGTCTCAGAGATTGCATAGATGAATATATCTACGTATGTGTGCAGATCTTATGTCAAACTGAATCCCAGGACAGCCAACAACAGAACCTTTTCTATCATTTTGACTGACACTTGGGGCTCTACCCCTCCCCTCATTCCCCCAGTAGGGATAGTTGAAACTAGTTAGAAGAAGTATGTAGCAGTTAGATTTAGTCCGGCTGATATTTAGCCACAAAATTTGCATGAAATTTAATAAGACCCATTAAAAATCAGGTTTCTTACTGGTTTTCATTATCTCACAGCATTGGAAGGTTCCTTTTAATCTTTAAACCTTGAAAAAGACCTCTGCATGGACCCTGACTTATATATCATGAATTAGAATCTCTGAACACACCTCCCTCTGAATCACTACATCTTCAGAGAGTGATAAATATGCATTGTAGAGTCAGACTCATCTGCCACTGTGGGAACTGTATTCCCCCTGCTCAGCTCAGTAGCATTCAGAGATCCTGAAAAGGCTCCCATACACATAGGTGTACCTAAAACCTTATTTGATAACTCTTACCTCTGGATGACTCCCTGGTTGAGAGAACAAGGTGTGCTTTGCAGGCCACAAAGCACAAGCAAATATCAGCATTCCATTAAAATCTAGTGCAACTACCATAAATTCCTGCAAACCCTGCTTAAAACCCACAGCAAGTTCTAATCGGCATGGAACCTGAAACTTCCAGTGAAAATTCTGCTAGGGAATGGTGCATGATGATTATATGCCTTCTAAATTTCTGTCATAAATCAGAGACTCCATAAGGCTTTATACCCTGTGAATATGGTGCAGAACAGAAAGAGCAGCAAGAAAGAAATGTGGCCTTTCCGTCCTACACTGTTATAGTGCTATTATACCACTTTCAATATCCTGTGGAATTCTGGGGTTTGTAGTTTACTGAGGCCAAAGAACTCTCTGGCTGAGCATTCTAAATGGCCCTCTCTAAACTGCAAACCCTAGGATTCCATAGGATGTTGAAAGTGGAATAATAGCACTATAACAGTGTAGTGTGGAAAGGCCCATGGACTCTGCATCTGAGAAAAGTTCAAGTACTCCCATTACAGGAAGAAGAGATTCTTTGCTTCCCAGCCATGTTCAAGAATTAGATTCTTCTTTGGACTCTCAAAATTCAGTGTTAATGACAGTGCTCTATATGTCAGTGCTTCTAGAGATACTGTTACCTCGCAAGCAGACCCCCCAAAGGTATCTCCCAAGGACTACTCCTGGTAGTCAGGGTAACAATACCTAATGTGTGTGTGGTGGGAGGGGTGGTCCTCAGAGGCCTAAACCAAACTTCCAGCAGGTAACCAAAACAGTACTCTTCTACATGGCATTCAGTGTTTGAAATTTATGTTTTAAAACTGGATTCTAAAATTATTTTTAGACTGCTTTTAGGTGTTTTTTTAAAGAGCAACGTGTTTCAAATCTTTGCAATGTTTTAATTGGTTTTATTTGTTCTTTGCCTTGGGAGCCCTTGTGGACTGGGTGGCAATGCAGAAATACTTTAAATCAATAAAAATACAAAAAAAATTGCTTATTGACTCTGTTTCTTTTTTCCTAGAAACTCACCATGAACAGCTTGTAGCCAACAGCTTGTAGATCAACACTGGGTCATGGCTTTGAGAGTACTGCTGTAAAGTGTGTTTGAATCACTTTCTAAGCTTAGCCTTCAGACTATGAACAATTTGAAAAACAAAATTAAATGATACAGTAAAACATAAAATCAAACTTCATCATCCGCATATAAAAAAGCTAAACATAAACACTGAATAATTGAACTTTGTTAGAGCAGAACATAAAATAATGAATACCACCTTTAAAATGAAACTTGTATACATGACATTAGAATGTTAAAAGATATTGAAAGGTATTAAAAGATGTCAGAAATACTTTTAAAATATGATATTGTAGGAGCCATCACTGCAAAAGCATCTCAATTGTCACTCTTTGCATGCATCAGATGAAGAGAGGACTCATAGAGTATCCTTGGCAGGTGGTTATATGTAGAAACAAGTGATCCTTTCAATCAGGGTTGGAGAACAAAGAGATTGTATGCCACAAGTGGGTTCAGGAAAGGAAGAGGCATTAGGAATCATACTGCAAACATATGTTGGATAAGGGAGCACATAAAGAATTTCAAAAGAAAATCAACTTATGCTTCATAGATTATAGTAAAGCCTTTGATTGTGTACTTCATGAGAAACTATGGATTGCTCTTTTAAAAATGAGTGTGTCACAACATTTGAGTGGCCTGATGTATAACCTGTATGCAGGACAAGATCCTACTGTCAAGACAGAATAATGAAAAATGGAATGGTTTCCAACTGGCAAGGGGGTCAGGGAAGGAACATCAACAATTTAAGATACCCAGATTACATCATACTACTAGCAGAAAATAGCAAGGACTTGGAAAGACTGCTGAAGAAAGTCAAGGAGAAGTGCAGAGGCAGGTTTACAGCTGAACATTAAGAAAACAAAAATAATGTCTACATATGATTTATATAACTTTAAAGCAGATAGTGAAGACATTGAAATAGTTCAAGATTTTTCATACTTTGGCTCACTCATTAATTGGAATAGTGATTGCAGTCAAGAAATCAGAAGACTAGAACTTGGAAGGTGTCATGGGCTTCCAGGACCTAGACTCAGACTCAGAGTCTGAGGCCCTTTTCACACGCAGGTGGTGGAAGGGGGCAAGCCACGCCAAAACGTGGCTTACCTTGTTCCGTCGCTGCGCAGAGCATCGCGTTTCGCTGCTCCACACATTTGCAGCGTCCGGCGGCATCCGCAGTGCTCGGCAGCGCCCAAACTGGCAGATTTTGAC